>JARHVA010001272.1:1327500-1510000 GCA_037957365.1 Torreya grandis | reverse complement strand
CATGCACAACACACAAAACACATAATAGAAGGTTAAGGGGCCACAAACAAAGGACATGTTAAAATTTCACTCACTCAAATATAAGACACATAAAAACTCATATTTAAATTCCCTCATGTATATACAAGGGAAAATGGAGACTTAGAGCCACATAAAAAGGCATGTTCAAATGTATATACACACAGATAAAAAACACACATAAGGACATGTTCAAATGTACTCACATGTATAAAATTAAATACATAATGGCTTATATCCACTTAAAAATTACATATTCAAATGTCCTCAAAGAAAACTAAGAAGTGCATACAAGATGTGAATCTAAGAAAAGCAATATAAAAAGCATGCATGATTATGTATTATTATCAATAAGATCTAAGTTATAATATAAGAAATATTTAGTAACTGAGATAATAAATATTATATCATAATGTTAGTGAGTGATAAATTTCGTAATATGTAATAAAATATAAATTATTGAGTGTGTGAATGAGATAAGGTGGGCAAATAAGGATAAAACATGTCTATCATGCTTCTAGTGAGCTACCTAATGAATGTATATATTGTAGGAAGATTATGTGAAGTATAAAATTGAGAATTTATAGTCTCATCTCATTGGGACAAAATAAATTTGAGTTACACTAAAGCACTATACTCATATCCTCCATATCATTTCTATCAAAATGCAATTTTTGATTGTGTATTAGTAAAAGCACCTATAACTATTTTTGGAAATGATGTCCTATGTAGTCTATAGTTACTCATGTACACTAGTGAATAATGTATGATTTAAAAATATATAAAACATATATATAATACTATGCACAATTGAACTGATGTATCACATTAATATACGAGCATGCATAGGCCCTGACTTTTATTATTTTCTATAATATTTTACTATTTTAGTATTTTTGCATATATATGAACTAATAAATTAAGATAAATATACTTATTTATTACTCCCTTAATATTCTTACCATAAATAAATCCTACATTAAACAAAGGAATGGTGATCTCTTAAAAATTAAAAATATCATCTAACTGTGTAGGTTTTGTAGCATTGCCATATTCATATTCTACATAATCAATATCATCAGGATCATGCCAATCTAGAATATTATAATCATCATATATATTTTGAACTTGTGAAATGCTACTCTTGTCTTATATTTTATCTTAATATGAATAAGTAATTACCCTGTACTATGGTATTGACCTTTTTTATTTCTATTTTATAATATGTATTATTCCTTTGGCTTTATTAATATGCCATTACTTGTATCTATTTGGATGATAGTTGAAATTATTAATTTTATTTATTTATCTTTACTTTAATAAACTCTAGCTTCTCTTGAAACTTTTATCACTGCACTTTCATGTTCAAATGTGACATGCTTGGCATCTTTACCCATTATTTCCCCCATTGTTATTATTCATGATCTTCTTAGTTCAATGTTATATTATGTCAAACTAGGACATACATGAAGTACCAATGAACATGTTTCTATCCCAACAATGCAAGGTAACTTAATGGATCCAATAAATGATTTTAATAAATTATTTTTACCCAAATGTTTTTGATCATATCCAATAAAATGTAAGTGCCATATTATAAACATTCATTTCAATAGTGTTATTGATCACAACATTTGTTCATTGGTTTCCATATATGAGGGGATTAAGAATAAAATGTTCTAGGAATGATGAATTCTTTTTAGTTGAATCCTTTTTAACCATAGTTTAAACTATATTTTTGTTAGGTATTTCATGCTTTGTATACTCTTTTGTGAGAAAACCTCTTTTAAAAATGCTTTTTCACTTATCTTGAATTTGATTTGATAATGCCTCTTGTATTAAATTCACTTTTTATTGTTGTATCTTTTATAGCCTTTGATTTTCCAACCATTCCCTTTATAATTTCTCTTTTTAATCTTGTTCCTATTTTTTTCATTTTTGTTTTAACTTAGCTTGTTGAATCTTTTCTTGTTCTAATTTGTCCTTTGGTAACCACTTTTGTACTAGTTCTAATTTTAACACTTTTTGTAATTATTCTTGTTCTAATATGGGTTGATTGATTTATGTATCACTTAAGGATCACCACTATTAATTACCTTTTTTATTTTATTGTGCAAATGAAAATAATTATCTGCATGATTCCCACACATTTGGTGATATGCAGAATAGTATTTTTATCTCCTTAAAGTATGTAGAGGAGGTAGTTTGATCAATTTATTTCAAATAATTACCCTTATAATCTCACTTGAACTCTTAATGTACCTTTTTATACTTTTTGAATCAATTATTATATATTTGTTCTTGTAATTTCCCATTTTGATATGAAACTTTTTTAGACATAACTTTGTTAGATGAAGATGCACATACATGATTAACACTAACACATTATGGATACTTTTAACATTTGACCTTATTTTCCAATAATGTGATATTTTCACAAAAAAATAATTTTGGTTCAATAATTATGATATTAACTTTCCCATATACATGATTTTATTCTTTAGATTATCACAAATACAAACCATAGGTGCTTCAAATTGAACATATAGCCACACACCCTAAAGAGGAGATGTGGGAGGTGGAGAGGATTGAGGAATGATAGGTTGATTAGATTCATTTGGTACTATAGGATGGGATACCTCACCTCTTTGAGTATTGATAACATGGACCTAGTTAGAGGGAAAGTTTTTATCACCCTCTTGGAGGTTAGGAGGAAGAGGAAGATATTTTTTCTTATCCATAAAATAAGACACTAAAACTTGAAATATTACTACTATAAAAATATATATCATATCTAAAAATCCTAAAATATAAAATGAAAATAATAAAAATAAGTATATAAACCTTATAAACATCTATGGTTAGCATCTGTAAATATTTAAATAAGAGACATGTTCATCAATATGTTTTATTAAATTTGGTATTTGTGCAAAAACCCTAGATGACAACACTATTGTGAAAAATCAAAAGAATAATATAAAAATGATAACATTCACTAATTTAGGATTATTTTATTCTATAAAGTTACTAATAATAGTAAAGTTTAAGGACAAAGTAAAGACTTAACTAGAAATTATACCTCCAAAAATAATTATGGTCTGAAACTTGTTCTATAAAGAGGTATAATGACTGGAATCAGTAATATGGAACTAGATTTGGTCTCGAAAAACAATGATAGGAAGAGAAAACTAAAGGGTTAGCACTCTTGTCTAAATTATAACACTCATGTCCACTTGCAATGATGGAATTAGGGTTTCTAATTTCTTTATGCCTTTATATGGGAGCTTATAATCACTTGTATAGACCACTATATAACTAATTTTCCTTAAAAAAACCTCTCCTTAACATGTGAATACCAATGCAAATCAATGGGTAAAAATGGGTCAGTGATTGAATTTGGGTGAGACCTCAACCCCTATGTGTTGATTTTTTCCTATATACTAATACTCTAAAGAGGGATAAAACTCCATGTAGTTCCCCCATGCTACAGTGGTGTGTGAATCATTGGTACAATGTGATAGATGTTAGTGAAATATTACTATGATTAAGTGACTTAACTTTGACTTGTGACCTATAAAATGTATTTAGACTTGATCTCTAGCATACTAGGGTTGTATGCAATCAAAATTAGGAGAAATAAGTATTCTTGTCTTAATGTCAACGTATGATTATGGTGATTTTTGATGTGTAAGCCTTTATATATTCCAAATGGTTTTAAGAGTGTTTATATAGCCATGTAAATGAAAATGCTTTTAATGGTGATTATTATGGACATGGGGAAACTTTATAGTAGCTTTAAATTTGGAAAATTAGTTGTTATTTTGTTGGAAGATAGGAGAAGGGGGAAGGACACTAGAGAGATGTTCTATATTACCCTAAGACACTCTTTTCCAATGGGTGATTTCATCATGATAGGTGTTAGGTAGGGATTAAAATATGTTTGAAGTTTATAATAATAGGTATGATCACATGCAAGGGTAATTTATCAACTTATAAGAGTGTGAAATGAGTTTGAAAGTGATCAAAATGGGCCCTAAGATAGGTCTAGAGCTAAGTGTTAAAATAGTGGTCACAAGTGCATGATTTTAGCTTAAATATTTGTGGATTTTAATCGATGTTTTGAATTTTTGAGGTAGTTAGATTTTCATCATAGACATTCTTGGAAAGACCAATGATTTGAATATCAACATCCTCTTCCCTAATTCCCCTTTTTTTATTTTTGGCTAAGTCTCAACTCTTTTCACTAGTACCACATGGCACCATAGCACTCATTATTCATGAAAAGGTTCCTAGATCACCCAAGAGTAGTGCCATCTTGACATGTATTATCATGGAAATCTTCAAGAAAGAAGGGAGTTATTTTGTAAAGTAAATGTGCATAATTGGTCAATGAAGTAATGGGTAGGACCCACTATGCAATTATAATGAAAAGGAACTGAACCTTCCATGTGGCACCCCCATGTTCATTCTTTGAAAAATAATTCTCAACTTCCTTAGGAGTGGCATCAGCCAACCATGTGGCATCATGATGCTCCTCAAGAGCAAAGGTTTCTTTTGTCAGAGCTTAAAAATGTACCATTGGGCAATGAAGTTAAAAATGGGACCTGCTACGTAGTTATAATCAAAATGAAGTGAACCTTCCACTTAGAATCATGGGACTTATCCAAGGTAGGATTATTCTTTTTATATCTTCAAGCAATGCCATTAATCAAGGGAAGTGCGCCCCATTTCAAATAATAATTTTAAAGGTCATTCAAGGAAGAGACATGCCTCACCACCATGCCTCTTCTAAGCATCATGAAAATCATGAGGCACTAAGGTTGTGCAACATCTAGGATTTAAAGACAAACTACACTCATGATCTGAAGCTCCCCCTTTCAGTTGCAATGACCTCATCGTGAGTGCAAGTGTTAGGTTCTAGGTGTCATTTCCTCATGAGGCCATTATGCCTACATATTTTGGGCTTCTTTATTTTGTAAGGGGATAGAGTTAGTTAGTATAAATTAGTTTTACTATTATCAAAGAGTATACATTGTAATAGTTTGGTTTTTGAATAGAAATATCAGTAATTATTTATTCATTTCATGACCTTAGTAGGTTCCCCTCATGGGAAGGATTGAATATTTTATACTGTGTCTTTGTTCCTTTTGTATTTTGTTCTCTGCCCATAAATGAAGAGTATGTGGTATTATATGTTAAATTTAATGGAATTTATTGTTATCTATCATTTCTATTCTCTACTTCTATAGTGTTAGATTTTATATGTTGTAGGCATTGAATCATATATATGATTTTTTAAATTATCTGTAGTGTTTCAAAGGTTCAAGTTATTTTATGAAATTTTAGGAATGATAAATTAAATATCTCGATGCATCACCTTAGGTATTTTTTTTAGTTTTATTTGTATTTATTTCTTACCCTTTTCCTCCCTAATTTATTTGAAGATCTAGCTTCTAAAATCTTGGATGTCACTTTTAGATCGTAATTCAGTCCCACATCTGTAAAGCTTTGCATAGGGTGTTATTTGCTAGAAGAGAGAGTTTTAGGCATCAATATTTATCTTTTTTGGCAAGCCTAGTGAGACTCAAATCCATAATCTATTGATTAGAATTCAGATTTTATGAGCTAGAGACCCATCACAAGGTCACTAATAGTATAGAATCCAAGTTTATTACTACCACCTCTAGTGGTTATAACTTGCCAAAGAACCAAAGGGTCTAGCATAACACAAAAACCACAACACTATCTAAGGACCACCATGGAACTTTATGGCATGGAATAATGGTATCCCACTCATCCCTCTAGTATCCCTAACTATGTGGGATCTTATCCCTGTTAATGCCTTAAAGGCACTCCCAAAGTTCATAGGGGATGAATTCAAATGCATATCAGAACATCTTCAATATCTTATCAATGTCCACACTATGCATTATGTCATAGAGTAGAATGTAGCTTGAAGGCTATTAGCCACATATTTTAAAGGGTGAGATCTTAACTAGTATCAGTCCCTGCTGCCCAACTCCATCACCACCTAGGATGAGTTAGATAATAAATTACTTAAATGATTCAATGAGAAAAGAGACCAATCATCTCTCTTACAATAACTAAACACTATTAAAATATACCTACAAGAGTCTATCATCAAATTTAATACTAGGTTTGATAAGACATAGAAAATAATCTAGATAACATGTCGACCACTCATGGGTATGGACATCATCTTTTACCTTAAGGCCTTCAACTCAGACATAACAGTTATGATTCATGACCTTGGAGGCCAAACACTATCAAATGTGTATGAGTTATCTGTCAAAGTGAAAACTAATTTTATACATGCTGGGAAACATCCCCCATGACTACCAATGCCCATGTTTCTAAAACTATCAATGCCACTACAAATGGAAGTCCCAAGCACCTCATAAGTATCTATTTCCATGTATGTATACCCAACTACTCAAAAGAGCATATCCTCTTCTTCTATGTTATATTTAGAGATGAATGACATGAATAGCATCTTGAAAAACTTCTTAAATGAGATCATAAACCTTAAAATACATCAAGCTATGCCCTTGAAGCCCCCATACCAAAATTACCAAGGTGGAAGAGTGTCATATTAGCATAACCAATACTAGGGAGGGTAGAGGCTGAATCACCAAGCATGTCCTATAAATTAGATCATCTGATTCTTGATCCCTTGTAAATGGTCCTATCAAACTCAAATATGGAATTGATCACTTACCAAAACAACTTGGTGGATGAATCAAATTCATGATACTTTCCATGTAATGCTGTGTGTACCCACAAAAATTTCCTAAAAGGAAATCTATAACAAAAATTTGTTGAGTAATAAAGATAATGGAACATACCTAATTTAGCTCCTTACATATACCAGTCTTTGGGTGTTGAAAATATTGTCCTAATGGCTTAAATGTAAGGAATGTCCTTAGAGTAAGAAGAAGAGATAACCTCAAATCATGCACTTTTTTTTTGGATGGAAGACAAATATATATTTTATGCAAGTGATATCCCCATGATGAAAACACCACAATTTCAATTAGACTAATATACTTGGTCTAAAAATAAATTGATTGAGTTTCAAGAAGCTTTCCCAAGACCTAAGGTGACTTTTGAAAGAATCCCAGGATCCCAACCATCACCTATGGCATATCAAAAGTGGAGTGAAGTAGTACAAAATAAAATAAAGGAACCCAAACTCTTACTTCAAGGGTAATTTAATGTGGTAGAGTAGATAAAGAAGGCCTCAGCCAATGTTTCTCTTTGGGACATCTTATTTCTACTTGATTAGAAGTCTCTACTATGAGAGGCATTGGAAGACCAAGAGAAACATGCATGAACTAACCCGACTATAGAGCCAACACAAAACAAGGTAAAGGAAGATAACTTCAATGCATTACCTCATGTACCATCCACATTCATAAAATCCAAAGTAGGGGTAAGTAAAATAAAACCCAACCTATTTTATTTAACACTCATTATTGGGAACAAGGTATTACACAATTCTATGACTGATTCTAGTGCAAACACCATAGTAATACACAAATAGATTGTGGATAGATTCCAAATTCAATATAAAACTTTGAATGAAGGGGTAATATATTTAGATAGGAAGAAATTTCAGACCATGGGTGTTATTAAGGCCCTTCCCCTAACTTTGTATTATTGTCATAATATCACAGTCTCCTAAGAAGTTGCGGTGAAATATTTTCTACCAATTTTTGGGTTGTGTTCATCAAGAGATTTCACAATCAAGATATGTGGATATTTGTCTTTAGATTGGTATCAATTAATTCTAAGGACAAAATATGGCTCAAAAATAAAAGTGTTATTTGATCTGTTACATCCAAAGCATATAGATGATTATGTTATGATGAACTTTGAAGCAACACACACTTTTTTCTCCAAAAAAGAGATGTATCATGCTGAAATGCTTGAAGAAGAAAGAGTGGTATATAATAGGAGCCTAGAGAAGGAAGTCCTCTTTAATTAATTAAATATGTTTTAGAGAAAGGAACTATAAAATGAGTTAAAATTTTGGACTTTATATTTTTATGGTATGAAATGTAAGACCAGCTTCAAAACTAGTATTTGATTGACATCTTTAGCTAGAAAAGAGAACCTTAGGGCCTTCCACTTCTAGTTTGTCTACACAAATAATGAAGATAAATATAAAGCACTGATCCATAGCCTTAGCCTTACTGAGCACATGGGAATGAAATAGTTAAGGGTGTTCAAAGATTTTGAACTTGTAGTAAGGCAAGTGAGAAGAGTCATGGATGAAAAGAATGTCCACATGAGGTCTTACCACCATTAAATATGGGATCTTTTTGAAGTGTTTAAATCATTAAATATTTGAGTTATTCCTAGGTTCATGATTGATTAAGCAAATATAATGGTAGTAATCAGCTCCTAGTTTGATCTGATAACTAAGTTGCTGACCAAAAAATAAGTGATACAAGTAATTACCAAGCCTGTTATCCTAGATAATGATCAAAATTGGTAAGTATTCAAGAGAGATACCCAAATTTTTATGTTTTTTAGTAGTCTTATGAGTTCATAGAGAAGTTATAACCAAAGATTGAAGAGGCATATGGGGATCAGATCATGCAACTAAAGTTTGATAAACTTCTAAAGGGACTAATCATCCTAGAGAATCTATTTGATTCTAATGATGTAGGGAATGACAAATGGAAGTTTGATATAAAAAAAGGTGATTACTCTAAGCTTAATTTAGGAGATGGAAAAAAACTAAAAGTGGTGACCTAAAGGATAAGGAGTGATTGGGGTCTTTCTATAGTAGTTATAAAGGATTTATGGCCTAGACATATGACGATTTGAAAGGATACGATTTTGAGGTAATCTAGTACACCATATATCTAGTTGAAGGATCTAAACTAGTATGCCAAAAGAAAAGGTAGGTAAAACCAAAAATCAAGTCTTTCATGGCTCAAAATTTGAGGAAATTACTTGACTCAAGGATTATATACCCAACAAGCATTCAACTTGGGTATCCAACCTAGTTCTAGTGAAAAAGAAGAATGGAGAAATTAGCTTATATGTAGACTTTAGAGACTTAAGAAAACATCTTTGAAATATCATTACCCCCTTCCTTCAATGGAATAAATATCCAAATATTAGCGAGCACAAAAAATTTCTCTCTTCTAGATGGGTTCTTGGGACATAACCAAGTATGGGTTAATGAAAAGGATCAACATAAAACCACTTTCACTACAAAGTGGGGGAACTTCACCTATGTTAAAATGCCTTTCAAACTCTCTAATGTAGTGGATACTTTCTAGTAGACCATGGATATATATTTTAAGGGAATGATTAATGAAATAATCCTCATCTATCTAGATGATCTTAGAGTGTTCTCTAAGAAAAAAGATGATCATTTTGATCATCTAGAGTAGATTTTTCAAAAGTGCCAAGAGTTTGGGGTATCCCTCAACCCTAAAAAATGTGTCTTTTGCATCTTGCAAGGTAAGCTACTAGAATACATGATATCCAAATAAGGTATCTCTATTGACTTGGATAGAAGGCCATTAGAGACTTAACCTTACTTGTTAACAAGAAATGAGTCCAATCTTTCCTAGGGAAGATCAACTTCATTAGTTGATTCATATCTAACTTCATAGGGTTGGTAAGGCCAATCACATTCATGCTAAAGAAAGACCAAGATTTCAAATGGATCACTAAAGGGAAAACAACGTTTAAAAATATCAAGGAAGTGATATCCACTGCTCTCATGTTGGTCAATCCCAACTTCTCTAAAGATTGTATCATGTATGTTTATGGTAGTGAACATAGCTTGACAGCGGTGCTATCTCAAAAAAAGGATGAACAAAAGAATGAGAATCCTATTGAGTTATATTAAATAATCCTACATGGATATGAGACTAAGTATAAATTAATTGAGAATTAGGCTTTCACCATCATTGAATGTCTATTTACATTCAAACACCTAGTGGTGAGAAGTAAGGTGATGATATACATGGTGTATTCTAACATTAGAGAGTACATCATGGAAGGATAAATCACTAAAAAAAGATATAATTAGATCACTAAGATATTATAATACGATGTTGAGGTTAAACCAACCAAGGTGATTTGAGGAAAAGGATTTTGTGAGTGTTTGGCCCAATGCATTGATGTCTTGATAGGTGAGTAAGATGCACCAAAAATGGTTTTAGTGAGTCAGTAAGAAATTGATGAATCTTGGGTTGTTGATAGAACCCAATTTATGTAAACTAATTGATATTTGTATGGCCTCCTCATGCACAAAATTATATTCTATATATTATAAGGGGATTGTTATACACTAGTCTAGGGAATCCTTTTTAGAAAGAATTTCAATAAGGAACTTATTCGATGCGTTAATGACCACCAAGCTGGGAAAATCCTAAAAAATATGTATTTTAACCCTATGGGTGGTTATTTATCAAAATAAACAACCAAAAACAAGATCATACATGTAAGATACTACTAGCCATCCATGTTTTCAGAATACCACCAAGTAGTGAAGAAATGTCAATAATGTTAGTTTTTCACTGGTAAGCGAAAGAATTCAACCATGCTACTAGACCCAATTGTGACTAATGAAACTTTTATGAAATGGGGCTTAGATTTTATTGGGATGATTAATCTAGTGTCTATCATGGGACATAAATGGATACTCATGGCCATGGATTTCTTCATGAGATGGACCAAAGTGGCCCCTTTAAAAGATGCAACTGAAAATGTGATCCCCAACTTCTTGGAAGAACTAGTAACAAGGTTCAACCCTCCTAAGACAATTATATCTGATAATATGAAGGCTTTACTCAATTTAAATATTTTGTAATTTGTGCTTAGAAATGAAATTTCTCTTAAAATTTTGTCCAATTAATACCCACAAAGGAATGGGTTGGTTAAAACAACAAATAAGAACCCCATAAGGTTAATCAAGAGGATAGGCACTGATCAACAAAGGGAGTAACATAATCATCTAAAGATAGATATATGGTCTAACTGAATCACTCATAAGTATATTTTGAAAACATCCCTATATGGATTAGTATATGGGAAAGAAGTGGTCACACCCATCTCAATGGAGATTCCCACTTTATAGTTATTGAAATCTATTGAAATAACAAAAAATGGAGTAATGAAGTTCAGGTTAGTGGAATTTCTTAGTCTTCAAGAAGCATGAGAATAAGCTAGTGATGTCAAGGTCACCTAATAGTGGGTAGTCAAGAGATGGTTCGATAAGAAGGCATCTAACCTAGGCTTCAATCTAGGAGACTTAGTTTTAAAATATGATAAAAGGGCCATGAAGCCAGGTCAATATGCTAATTTTTATTTCATATGGAGAGGACCCTTTCACATCATTAGTAATAGGTAGGATAATGCATTTGAGTTGGTAGACAAAGAATTAAATGCCTAAGAAATTTTGGTTAATGGAATTTACTTGAAGTACTTCAATTGATTTATTAGCTTCACATTGTATACAGTTAGTTTCCCTCTTTTGTTGTTATTTCTTTTCAAAAATAAGTGTTGTTGGCACAAGTTGTTATTGCCCCATTACCAATGTCCACACCTTTGCTCCCCTAATTTTTAATCATCTTTGATAGATAGTTATCTACCCCATTCCCCCTACCATTAATGTTCAAGTACACCTAATTGCATGATCTCCCATAAGGATCACTGTAAATATATTATGAGATATTCCTCAAGCATGTGTGTTACCCTTAACATTTATGGGCACCAAAATTCAAAAAGATGCATGATAATCATGTTATAAGTATTGGCCTATGAATATATATCTCCTAATCAAGCCAAACATTTAAACATCTTAAGAATTTTAAGAGAATATTGAGTTAAGCAGAGTGTCTTGAGAAAAGAATCAAGCAAAGAATTATGCCAAGAATTGAAATTAGAAGCTAGTATCCAATGTCCTCCTAGAGAAAAGAGAAGATTATTTTGAGAGAGTCATAATATAGATACTTACAGATCTTCATCTGGTGGCAGGCATCCTAGGAAATAGAGAACTTGTAGATTAGGTGGTCACAGGGACCTTCCCCCATAATTTGTAAGAAGTAAATCATATGCTTCCACACCTACAAAATCAAATTCCATAGTGTCAAATGTCAAGAGTATCCCCAAGGGACATTTTAGGGACTCCATACTAGTCCTAGACTTTGTAAATGGGATCTTTGATCCTAAATTGACAAATAACATAAAGAACCTAAGGGAGGGTGCTCATGCTTAGATGATTATAAAGGTTCAAAATAGTGACTTAAAATCATTTGATTTAAATATTTAGAGCTCCACCCTATCTCAATACATGGTGCCTCTCGTACACCATACCCAAAGATCATCATACTATGTGTGAAGAGATACAACACCACCACTAGTGTTATCATAGGGAATCACTTTTAATGTGAACATCAATGTTGATGTGATGAGGGAGATGCTTCATCTCCCTAATGACCCTGATGAAAAAATATATGATATAAAGATATTATAGAATGTATGAAACACTCATGTACAAAATCTAAATTTTTGAACTCATATCTCCATAGTAATTACACAGAAGTGTCACCTCTACCCATCACTCTCATGAGCTTTTCAGCATAAGATATGACAGATACCTCTATATATTGGAGTTTATATTTAGAATAGACTCAAACACTAATTTCGTTGACTTAAATTTGGGTGTAATCTTCCATTTAAAGATATTAATTAGGGAGAGCGCCTACAAAATAGATTTTTTAGATGCCATTGTTTCCATTCATAATTAATTGGTGGATTTTTTGGCCTAGAATACCTTCAAGTATTATTACTTCCTCCTCCACCTGATCCTATACCAGAGCTCTCATTTTTTTCACCATACTTCACCATCAATGCAACTAATATGGGGATGTATCCCTATCTCTGTAGGGACCCATATTTTATCATCCATATAGGATTATCATGAATTTGTAGAGTGATTCTTATGTCTAGTCCTAATCAACCTCAGTCAAGAAGTCATTACCTTTAAAATGATAGACTACCAGAGACCATGGCTCACTAGATATAAAATTCTAGTCAACTAGATCTTTTGATCCCATTTCACATTCATCATGGTCTATGGATTCAAGGAAGAGCCATTATGTCTCCCATGTTTGCTCACAGATATGACCTTAAACCTATAGTTAGCATACTAACTCGATGTGGTAGACTCAGTGTATGGCATAGATTGAAATAAGAGGGCCCTTTATGACATCTCCTTTTCAAGAGGGGGAATTAAAGTTATGATGATGTCATAATAACATTTACTTATGCTCAAACTAGTTGAGTTCAACCTAGACTAGATCAATGATTAATGGAATTACGACCCAGTCGACCATATAATAACTCTCAAAACTACTTCCACCTTCAACCATGATCCCCAGACATACTTGAAGGAGTGGAAGTATCTAATGGAGGATGAAATCAAACATTATGTGGATCTATCTAAGATCCCTTTAGACACCTACCAATTGTGAAAGTTTTTTATAAACTAGCCCAAGATTTTGACCCCATGAAGACCATGACTAAGGGTTTAAGAGCACAACTCATCTAGAGGGGCTAGAGGAAGGATAAGATAGAAGAATATTAGAATTATAGGTATGGATATTAGATAAAGGGAACTCAATTTAAAATACTTGGACTCTAGAAAACAATTTGAGAACACCTAGGATGAGCACCATAAGGAAGAAGTTCACGCAAAAGAAGAGGTTTTGGTTAAATAAGTGGAGGATAGCCCATTCGGGAAGGAGGAGGAAGTTTTTATGATTCATAGGCCTAAATCATATCCCACTCCTCTTTTAACAACTCTCCAATAGAAAGTATAGGCCACTCTAGGGTAGCTTAAGGCAAGGTCATCTCAACTTGGCTTTAAGGTGCAAGCTTCCAGCCCACATCTTGAGCCAAAATAAAATAAGGTACACTTTTTTGACCCTCTTCTTTCCACTTATTATTCATTGTTAACTTCATCTCCACCTTCCACTATTTTCACTATGCTTGTACCACTTACAACCACACAACCAATCACCTCTTTTGTGTCTCTATCTACTCCTTCACCTTTATGCACCACAAGTACATCCATTATGGTGAAATCTCCCACTACCCCTCTCCATGGCCTCCCACCTTTCTCACCTTATAAATTGACCCTCCACCTACTCATCCCTATGGGAATACCATCCATTTATTCACAACAATAAGTTACCATTCCTTTCAAATCACCACAAGGATCCCCTTCATGGGGGAATTAATTTAGTCACAATAATAGTTCCACTAGTAGTTAAAGACTGTGAGGAAATCATGAGAAGCCTAGGTGGATAAGATAAGAGGAAAAATGACCAATGCCCTAGTGACACTACACATTTAGTTATTATTTAACCTTACACATCAATCCTTGATACTTACACATATAATTTTGATAGTAATTAAACTCTAAGAATAGATATAACTAGGGTATTACTCAATCCAAGCCATCAACCTTAACCTCATCTAGGCCAGACCACATGATAGTTTTGAATTGATGGAAGAAACCTAGAAGTTCATCATCATGGACTATCTCAAATTAGGCCATTAATTGGAAAAGAAGGATAAATAACTCGTAAGAGTCAAAGCTACAATTGACCGCTTGAATGTAGAGGCCAAGGCTAAAGACATAGAGCTCACCAAGATGAGCTTTAACCTATAGATTCACATCACCTCTAACAGATTCCAATTAGAATATAATCAAAGGGCCTGATAAAATTCCAATTATCATAACTAAAGGCCAAAATTGATGACCTAAATAAGGAAAAGGTGGCCACAAAAAATAATCTACACAAAAAATAAATAGAGCTTGTATAGACACATAAGAGTCCTTAGACTCTACAAGCATGCAGTAATAGATGTAGTAGTAGATGTAACAAGAGTCCTCAAATAAGAACCAAAAAATCTAGTAGCTGAAGAATGACCTTACTTCCCACTCCTAGACCATAGGTATCCTCCAAATGGTCCAAAAACTATACATTTCATATTAAGAGAGAATAAAGAACATGACCTCAAACTTGAAGCTAGTGCTTAGGTTAATTATGGAATCTCAATCATTGAGCACACAAGTGAGAATGTATTTAGATCAAATCCTCACCTTAATATCCCCTAATGTTCAATACTCACATCTCCTCATCCAAAATAAATATATCATGATGGTTGGGATGCTTCAAGAAGTAGGGGTGATCAATAGAAGGTAGGCGGTGATTAAGTTTATTGAGTTCTTGAGATGTAATAAGGCAGTATCAAAGTACAAGGAATTTTTTAATGCCTTAGAAAAGGTGGTTTGGGAGATGAAGGGATACATAAAATAGATAGTCTAATTAGGACTCCCCTCCTTATTCCTAGTAGATAACATGGTCCTCTCAGAGGACAAGATAAAAGAGATATTTATCATAAAGTAGAATGACCAAACCATGTTTATGGCTCTAGGTCAAGCACTAAGTGTCTCTAAAGTGGAGACCATTTTACAACCTCTTTCCCAACTTGAATTTTAGATGTGGGTATTCTTTTAGGGTCTAAGTAGCATCTCCTTCAAGGAGCTAATTGATTTATACATATCCTTCAAGGCTTTGAAAAAGAAGACTTAACCCACTGAGGAAGAGTGGACACCTTTGAAGGTGGCTCTTCAAAAGTTATGAGTTTTGTGGGCCTTCCATTTTTATAGTTTTTCTTTGACTAGTCTAAGAAACCCTATTTTTTGGGTTCCTCCATTCCCAAGTAGATTACCTTAGAATTTATCAATAACTATGGATCATAATCCATGTTTTGAAGTGTTGAGGCAGTTAGTTTTTTATCATGGATGTGCTTGGTAAGTTTGGTAATTTGAATATCAACCTCATCTTCTTTGGGTCCCCTTTTTTATTTTTGGATAACTCTCAACTCTTTCTATTGGTGCCACATGGTACCCTGGCACTCATTCTTCATGAGAAGGTTCTAGACTCACCCAAGGGTAGTGCCAACTCAACATGTGTCATCATGGTACTCTTTAAGAAGGGAGTTATTTTATAAAGTAAAGTCATATCACTAGCTAATGAATTAATGGGTAAGACAAACTATGTAGTTATAATGAAAAGGAAACATACCTTCCACATGTCTCCCCCATGCTCATTGTTTTTAAATGAGTTATCGATTTCCCTAGGAGTGACACCAACCTACCATGTGACATCACGGTGTTTCTAAAGAGAAAATATTTATTTTTTTAGATCTTTGAATAATGGTATTATCCAATGAGGTTAGAAATGAGACCTACTATGTAGTTATAATTAAAAGGAGGTGAACCTTCCACATGGCATCATGGCACTTATCCAAGGCAGGTTTCTTCTTGTTAGATCTTAAAGTAGTGCCATTGGCCAAGGAAAGTGTGCCCCATTTCCAAAAATAATTCTAGAGATAGTTTGGGGAAGAGACATGCATCGCCACTACACTTCTTTTAAGCAAAATGGGAATCATGATGCATTGAGATTGCACAACATATGAGATTTGAAGACCAACTACACTCATGAACCGAAGCTCCCTCTTTCAATTGTAATGTCCTCATGATGAGTGTGAGCATGATGTTTTAGGTGTCATTTACTCATGAAGCTACTATCCCTATATATTTTAGGATTATTTATTTTGTAAGGGTCTAGAGTTAGATAATAAAAATTCTTTTTACTATTATCATATAGTAGCCATTATAATAGTTTAGTTTTTTAATAGAAATATTAATTATTGTTTATTTTTAGTTAATGACCTTAGTAGGGTATAGGAAGGATTGAATAATTTATATTGGAGATTTGGGCCTTTTATATTTTGTTCTCCACCCAAAAATAAAGAGAATGTGGTGTTCTATGTACAATTTAATGGAATCTATTGCTATCTATAATTTATGTTCTCTACTTATATAGTGTTGGCTTTTGTTTATGTTGTAGGCATTCAATCATGCATATGATTTTTTGAATTATTTGTAGTATTTCAAAGGTTCAATCTATTTTATGCAATTTTAGGAACGATACATTAAAGATCTCGATGCACCACCTTAGGTATCTTTGTTTTAGTTCTATTTTCATTTCCTTCTTACCCTTTTCCTCCCCAATTTATTTGAAGAGCCAGCTTCTAAAATCTAAAGGTCACTTTATAAATCAAAATTCAGTCCCACATCTACAAATATTTTGATAGGGTGTTATTTGCTAAGAGAGAGAGTTATAGGAATCAACACTATTAATATATGTATCTAGAATTCTAAGGAGCCAATAGAAAATGTAAATGCTGAAAATATTTTTGCATTTTCAAATTTTTATTTTCTTGGTATTTTTGTAATATAATACCTTGAAACCTTAAGTTTGATCGTTTACATTATTTGAATCATGTTTGGATAATTATAAATGGTTTATATCATGTTCCTCCTTATGATTTAAATATTCAATAGAAGAACCAATGCTATCATTTGGAATATGGATCAATTTGTCTTCATGAGAAAAAGATTCACCTTGTTTATTTTGGTCAATTTTAGCTTCCATTTGATATAACCAAAGAGTGCCCAATGTAAATGCATATTTTTTTAGGGTCCACATAACCTAAAGCCTTATTTTAATTACTCTAGGCCCAAAAACAATTGGTATGATGTTTCCCAAGGATTTTTTCCAACCTCCTTTGATTTTTAAGTATTTTAGATAAAAGCCAAACTATTGAAAACATATTACATTGCATGTTGTTTTTGTTTGTATTGTATCAACAATTTTATGCCAAAAATAAGTATCACCCATGTATAATGTGATTTTTACATCTTATTGGCATGGATTCTTTTTAGGTTGTTCAATTTGGGGTGTTGCCTCATTCTTGTATATCTTCATATAATGGTTATTTGTAACTAGAGAAATATATGGTTCTTGATTTATGATTGATAAGGAACATGCATATCTATACACATCCCAGTATAGTATATAAAAATAAGAATAGGGTATATGTAGTACTCTTTCTAGAAGTGGATAAATAAGATCCCTAGTAAATATGAATTGAACTTCCAAATCTAAGGGGATATTAATCAAAGAGAATAAAACATTTTTGAATTTAATAGCATATTATTGAATAAGTTCATCATCATTTTGATCCAAGCTTTGTAAAATATCCAATTGTAACTTAGGAAACTTGTGTTTATGGAAATGTATTAAAAATACATCTTCAAGTTTTTTGAAATTATTTAAAGATGCATTTGGTATGTTATCAAACCAATCAAGAGATTCTTTAATTAATCTCTTATAAAATTATTTTAGTATCAAATGCCCATTCTTTTACAAATGGCCAAAGGAGTTTATGTATTATTTCAAATTATTTGCAAGATTTCCTTTTCCATTAAATGTATAAAATAAAGACATTATAAAGTTTGAAAGATATAGATACTCATAGACATTCTTAGTAAGTATTTGGTATTTTAAGATGTTATCATTGAAAGTAGCCTCATGAGAGGAAGTAATCTAAGAGTAACCATTTGTTGTTGATGATATTTTATAGTATTCATCATTGATAAAACAATTTTTAGAGGGTTTGGTAAAGTGTTTAAAAATTTGTTTATATGTTGAAAAATTACATCCACATGGAACAAAGGTGTATTTATGTCTTCATGAATAACAAGTACACATTTATTATCATTGAATTTTTGGAGCCTTTGGTATGTCACATGAAAATGTTGATATATTTGACTCGTGCATAGTACTTAAATGTTCATTCACCTTTGGTGATGATATTACAATTGTAATTTTAGGTGAGTGTTGGAAAGGTACATATTTTGGCATTTGAGGAAATTTTGCCACATTTGGTTTGTAATGCACCCTTTTTCTTAGTGTGTTAATTATATTTGGTATAGATTCCATGATGTCTTTTTTATCTTTAAAAAAATCAATTTAAAATGGAGGAATAAGAGAGTCATCACCTTTTACAAAGGGCATGTTATATAAAAAGGTTATTTTTATGGGGGTTTGAATCAACTTATTTGAAGGAATATCCATTTTATGAGAAATTTGTAAATAAGACATAATGTCATTATATACTTGTCAAAACTTTTGATAATCATATGAAGGAGCATATTTCTCATATGTATCATTTTTGGTGGTAGAAGGTGCATGAAGAGTATGATTAGATGACTTGCCTTATTGATGACTAATAGCATGGATCAAAGATTGAAATATAAATTATGGGTGAATAGTGGGTTCAAGATGGTAGTTAGGATCACCTTGAATACATTTTGCACGTCTAGGCATCACATATGCCCATTTATCTTCATTTGGTATTGTTTTATATATTTGGTTATCAATGGATATAGCTTGAAAAATATAAAATTTATCATATTTCAAATTCACCCATTGGTTGAGTATATTTGGGAATGGAGGAATTATTTAGTTGATTTTTTGAAAAATAAGGAAATAGATAAATTAAGAATACAATCATAAACCTAGGAAACAACACCCTAGAATATTTTACATTCACATAGGTTAGGTTCACCTAATGTTTAACCCTAAATTGAGATGGTTAAATATAGTATAGTTTAAAAATATAGAAATAATAAGCATAAGGGTGATAAATATATCAATAGTAGGCTAATAAATTTCACACTTAAAAAAATAATATTCAAAATTTAAATACTAAGATATGCTAAAAATAGTAAGTATAAAATTAATTGATATAACAATGAAATTAAAACAAGATTACTTAGTTGGTCAACTATACAAATTAATATATGATATAAAATAGGCTAGAAATATATTATATTTGGATTTTATTTCAGTCATCAAATCCTAGAAATCCAACCTTTGTGATCTTAAACACTTACGTCAACCTCATATTGTTTCATCAATCCTTCTGTTTAAATTGGATACAAGTGTCTAGTATTTAATATGGTGTAATCACACCTTGTTTACACCTAAGAATACTTCCACATTATATCACCCAATGCTAAGGTATTTTTACATTGATGAACTTGTCTCTTATCAGGGCGAAGATACTAGTTGAGTCACCAATGTTCTTATTGGTGACTGTCTTCTATATAGGAATCAAGGTTATCAATGCAAACTTACTCATTCTTATAATGTCACTAATGGAATATCATTAATTACCTATGAAACTTAAGAAATAGATTAATCCCTTATTGAATTAAACCCTAAAATAATCATAACATGTTATTATATCCATATTAGATATACAATAACTTTCAACTCCTTATTCTATCTCAAAAATAAATTCTCTATGTTAATCCCTTTTAGGCCTTATATCCCTATCAATATAGGAATCAAGGTTATCAATGCAAACTTACTCATTCTTATAATGTCACTCATGGAATCTCATGGCTTACCTGTGACACTTAAGAATTAGATCAATCCCTTATTGAATGAAACCTGAAATAATAATAACATGTTGTTATATCCATCCCAGGATATACAAGAACTTTCAACTCCTTATTCTATCTCAAAAATCAATTCTCTTTGTTAAGCCCTTTTAGGTCTTGTAGCCCTGTCAAAGGAGTTTTTAGTCTTTAAATTTCAAAATACAAACCTTTTAATCAAAAAATACTATATTATAGGACCCATTACAAATTTATACAACATATATTGAATTTATAAAAAAACTCTTTGTAAAATCTCCTTCAAACTTCCACTTTTCCTATCCTAGACTAGGCCTAATAGCCCTTACTACAAGCCTACTTTCACCATATTTATTAAATTTGATTATTTGGAAGATATTAAATAATCATTATAGGTTTTATTGACATCTATAAGACTTAATAAAACCATTATATAGCATATTATATGTATGTAATCCTTCCTCCTTCACAAAAATGAGTAAACAGGTTTCACTTATAGTCTCCTTCACAAAATACAGTCCTTACAACATGAATTTATTATTACATACATAATGATTTACTATGAAATTTTTTAAATTAAATTAATAAAATTAATACCCAAAAATTCACAAGTTTTCAATAATTTTATGTTAGGTTGTGGAGCTAAAAGTTTCACTGATGCAAATAGGGGAGGAGGTTACTGAAGGTTGTTGAGTTGCAGAGCAACCGGCGTCAGTCTGATCAGTCAATGTCGGTCATGCTAGTGAAGAGAAGCAACTAACATCGGTCAGGGATCGATCGACATTGGTCACCTCCAGGCAGACAGGGACCGACGTCGGTCACCTGTGCAGTTTAGAACTGCAAGTTTTATGAGCAGTTAGTTAATGAACCAAGTGTTTGCATGTCAAGAGCCAAATTTAGACTAGAAGTTGTGGATCTAATTATTGTAATTAGATGTCTAATTATTATTTTCATGAGATCTATTTAATAGACTCATAGGATGTATTGTAAAGTGTTCTAGTTTGAGTTGAGCAAAGTTAGCTCCTTCTGTGTGTGAGGTGAGCAAGGGTGTTCCTCCTAGTTCCACAGTAGTGCCAAGTGTGGGTGCTGGTTTGGAGAATTAGCAGGATTCTTCATGTGTGTAGGATCTTGGTTAGTAGGTGTGCATGGCTACTTTTGGAGATCTACATGGGTAAGTAAGATCATTGATCTGTAGGTGTATGTGTGTGCATGATCCAAGTTTGTAGGTGTGCAGAACCAAATTGATCTGTAGGTGTGCAAGATCAGGGAGGACAGTAACACAATAGGGAGCAAGATCAGGCAGGATCTACTTGGAGTATAGTGTGTACTCAAAAAGAGAGCAAAGAGGAAGGCAAGAAATATCCTTCCATAAGTGAGATCATTTGGGTTGTAAGTTGTTGTAGTTTAGGGGAGATTTACTTGAAGTACGTTTGTGTACTTGGAGTGCGTGGAGCACTTGTGGAGTGCGTGGAGCATTGGTGTACTAGCAGTAGTGGATACTGACTGGTTGGAGGTGAACTCCAACTCTATGTTTGAGTTGTGTGTTAGGACCATAAGAGAGAGAGCTTTGAGGGAAGATTTACTGTTTATGACCTAGAGGTGTGGGAGCCCTAGAGGTGCGTAAGGAAGAAGAACTGTGACAATCTTCTTTGTTGTATTTCCTTTTGGAAGAGTTTTAATACAATTGTGTATTGTCTCTCATATTTTGTGTTATTTCTCAATTCTAGTTACTTGTGTATTCTGGTTAATTTCCTCATGTTAAGTTGCTTGGTAATCAATTGTGTGCTTTTGTATTTCCCAACAAGTGGTATCAGAGTGAAGGTTACAGGGAGCAGGTTTTGTGTTTGGTTATAGGTCACTCTCAGGGGTTTCTAATTGAGTGGGAGTATAGCAACGGTAGAAGAAAATAAGCTAAGAATGGAGGAATTGAAAAGCACAGATGATCACTTACGGTGTTATGGAAAGAAAGAGTAGGTAAAGAAAAATTGTTGGTTTGTGGAAGATCAGCATGAAGGAACTGAAGAAGCAGATGTTCCAGGTTTTGTTGCACGAGATGCTCTGGTATGTTTCTTGGATAAAGTAGAATCTTATTTTATAAATTATGTTGCCTCTTTCCATGCAGTCCAAAATAGAGTATTTTTCCATGGTAAGCTCTTTGGAGACTTTGGAAAGATTTATTTAAGGGCTGGTGTGCCTTGCCAAAGAATTGGCAAAGGGGAAGTGAAGCTAAAATTGCAGGCGGCCAACACATGGGTGTTGAAGGAGGTCATGCAAGTCCCGATCTTGAAGATAAGGCTAATTTCTTCAAAAAAGTTGGGTAATGAGAGATGCACAAGAACTCTCACAGCGGATACACTTGAATTAGCTGGTGGTAAGAAAATAGGTACTCTTTATCTACTTGTTTATATTATTGATTCTTCTTCTATTGTGGAGACGTGGCTTTGTAGGCTTGGTCACATGAGCAAGAAGGAGATGCATGTTCTTAAGAGGAAGATAGATGTGTTTGATAGACTTAAGAACTGGAAAGCCTTGGTGTTTATGGAGGAGATGACGTATAGAGACCAGTGGATGGGGATGGATACTTCTGAGCAAGGCAGTTTGGACATGGGATTGATTCAAAGTAAGCTCACGGTTAAAAATTCATCACTCATAGGTGAACATAGGTACCAGCATCGGTTAGGGGGAATTGACATCGAACAGACAGGTGCTGATGTCAGTCATGTGCAAACCGAAGTCAGTGATGTCAGGCAGGGTAAGACCGATGTCAGTCAAAAGGATTGATGTCAACAATAGGTAAGACCAACATCAGTCAGGAGGACTAACATTGGCAATAGGAGACATTGACATTGGTAGAGTTGGTAGTCAGGACAGGCACATGAAACTAATGTCAGTCAAATATAGACTATGTAGTGACTGAGGTTGGTCACTATAACAGATTTTGGGCAGACAGTAAGCTGTCAAGGAGTCTCAAACACCCATATGGAGGACTGAAGGGGTAAGTAAGCCTCAAATTCATTATTCTTCTTCTATATACTCATTGCTCACTGTAGAGTAGGGAGGATCCAAGAAACAGTGGGAGCATGGCAAGATATGATGCAGAATGAAATGGGAGATTTGGTAGGGTTGCCAACTAGAAGGAAGCACTGAGAGATGAATGGATACCTTAGTTAAAGAATAGAGAGAATAGACACATGAGATAGAAGACCAAGTCATATGGTCTTGAGGAAGTTGTAGGACAGTGGTGCAAGTTTGACAGGTGGATGACAAAGCATGGCTTTAGTCAATGTCAGGGTAACTACTGTGGTTTGTCTTACCAGGTGGATGATGGTCATGACACTATCCTATTACTGTATGTGGATAGTATGCTAGCTAGCAGGTTTGTACATACAGGGTTTTGCTGAGCTAAGGGTAAGGTTAGTTTAGTGGCATGTCATGAGGAATTTGGAGCAACAAAATTCATTGGCATGAGAGACATGGAAGATCACAGGTTGATTTTGTCTCCAGTGGGAGCTGATGTGAATCAGGTGTTGGTGAGGTTTAGGATGCAAAACTGGAGCACACTAAGGGCTAGACAATTCAGTGTCTAAAATCACATGAGGTCTGGTATAGACCTGAGTTTGCCCAAGCAGTGGGTGCTGTCAGAGAGTTAGGAGCCAATTCAGGGAAGTGGGTTCTTAGGTATTTGAGACGGACCAGCAGTAGGTATACATGTTATACAGGGTCAAGACTTCACTACATGGGTTTGTAGGTTTAGATGTGGTAGGTTACTCGGATGACAGGAGGTGCACCATAGGTTGTGTGGTGGGTTGTCTTCAAGATTGATCTTGAAGAGGGATACAAGCTAGGAAATAGATTAGATAGGGTATAGGTATAGGTACAGTGCAGCTATTTATCTCTAAGTGGGGGATTATTAGGTTGTGGAGCTAAAAGCTTCACTGATGCAAATAGGGGAGGAGGTTGCAGAAGGTTGTTGAGTTGTAGAGCAATTGATGTTGGTCTGATCAGCTAATGTCAGTCATGTTAGTGAAGAGAATCAATCAACATCAGTCAGGGATCAACTGACATCAGTCACCTCCAGGTAGACAGGGACCAATGTCGGTCACCTGTACAGTTCAGAACTGCAAGTTTTATGGGTAGTTAGTTAATGAACCAAGTGTTTGCATGTCAAGAGCCAAATTTAGACTAGAAGCTGTGGATCTAATTATTGTAATTAGGTGTCTAATTATTGTTTGCATGAGATCTATTTAAGAGACTCATAGGCTATATTGTAAAGTGTTCTAGTTTGAGTTGAGCAAAGTTAGCTCCTTTTATGTGTGAGGTGAGCAAGGGTGTTCCTCTTAGTTCCATAGCAGTGCCAAGTGTGGGTGTTGGTTTGGATAATTAGCATGATTCTTCATGTGTGTAGGATCTTGGTCAGCAGGTGTGCATGGCTACTTTTGGAGATCTACATGGGTAAGTAAGATCATTGATCTGCAGGTGTATGTGTGTGCATGATCTAGGTTTATAGGTGTGTAGAACCAAATTGATCTACAGGTGTGCAAGATTAGGGAGGATAGCAACACAATAGGGAGTAGGATCAGGCATGATCTACTTGGAGTACAGTGTGTACTCAGAAAGAGATCAAAGAGGAAGGCAAGGAAGATCCTTCCATAAGTGAGATCATTTGGGTTGTAGGTTGTTGCAGTTCAAGGGAGATCTACTTAAAGTAGATTTGTGTACTTGGAGTGCGTGGAGCACTTGTGGAGTGCGTGGATCACTGGTGTACTGGCAGTAGTGGATACTGACTAGTTGGAGGTGAACACCAACTTTGTGTTTGAGTTGTGTGTTGGGACCATAAGAGAGAGAGCTTTGAGGGAAGATTTACTGTTTAAGCCCTAGAGGTGTGGGAGCCCTAGAGGTGTGTAAGGAAGAAGAACTGTGGCAATCTTCTTTGTTGTATTTCCTTCTGGAAGAGTTTTAATACAATTGTGTATTATCTCTCATATTCTGTGTTATTTCTAAATTCTAGTTACTTGTGTATTTTGGTTAATTTCCTCATGTTAAGTTGCTTGGTAATCAATTGTGTGATTCCATATTTCCCAACATTTTCCATTTTTATAATATGAGAGATAAGGAGTTTTCAATAGAAACCCTAGACAAGGTTACTATTCACAATTTACAGGGCTGAGAGCATATTATTTTCAATTGGAAGTGTGTTATAGAATATAAAAGGTTAAAAATTGATATTTATGGATTTATAAATAACCGCCACCTCCTCCATTCATTAAAAAATATTTAAATACTATCTATCCCTTATATACATGAAGATCTAAACTACTCAGACTGTTTTTTCTTGAAAGTGAAAAGGGGTTTTTCCAGGGTTTCATCATATCTTTGATTCAACAGGTATAAATAAATTCATAAGAACATATAAATATTTTATTATAATATCCTCATATATATAAGGGATTTTAATAAGTAATTGTTTCACATAACACACAAACTCTTTCCTTACTACCTATGCTCAGTCATTTATAGGCCCGAGAGAAAGGTTTTTGGGATTTCAAAGCATTTTAAGGATTTAAAGACTTAATTTATTTTAATTTAGAATATAAATTACCTCCAAAACATTTTAACATAATTATTTAAGACCCATTCATCCTTTTTCATTTTAATCAAACATTTTGATAGTAGATTGTGTGATATGCTAAATTGCCTTGTCATATACCCTGTTTATGTTCCTTTATCCATTTTAAAAGTTTTAGAACTATTTAAAAAAAAGATAAAATATTAATTTTTTTCCTAACATATGTTTAGATATTTATTATGTAATAAAGTGATCATTCTTTGATTATGCTCTATAAAGAACCATCATACACATAAACAGGCCTATTCACTGTTAAAACCGAAATTTCATAAATGAGATCATAATAGCATTAACATGGGAATCAAAAAACTATTATTTCATCTTAAAATATGAATACTTACAAATAATATTCATTGATAAAAGTATTGTGAAACCTTAATAGACACATCCATGCATATTCTAGAACTCCACCTGCAACTTCTCTTTCTCTTTCATTTTACATTCTTTGATATCCTCTCCTCTTCTTACATCTCTTCCCTTGAATAAGATGTAATTTATATCTCTCTTACTCTCCTATTATCTATGTGCCTCCTTAAATTTATCTTATTACCAGATATCCCTCATTACATTATACATTTAACATTCTTTTGAATAGATTCCTACACCCAACTTGGGCTCCAAAGCTAACCAAAAAGATGTGTTTACAACAACATGCTAATTTGGATAGATTGTTTAAAATAATAATATATGTTTTAAATATTTAAACCTCTCCCTTTATTTTCTCAAAAATCTCCCAATGTAGATATTATCTTAATGACTTTTACCCTCTTTTACTTTTTTCCACCTTTACATTTACTCCTGCTTAAACAACATTTTGGAGGGAAAATATAGTAATTAGAATTCAAGTTAAAACTAAGACATAAATTAAACATGCATATTTTTATTCTTTCCACCTTTGACCATTTCTTCCATGAAACTATTGTAGATGCTCCTACATCATACTCTCCCTTTATAAAAAAAAATTGAACCTTAGTTCAAAGGAGATGCTTCCTTCATGCCTTAGCCTTCACTTGTATGCCTGGATCCCATTGCTTTATTTTCATTGCTTGAATTTGTATTCCTTTGAGATAATATTTTCATTTCATCTTTTTTTTATTCCTCTTTTATTATTTTCTTCTCCTTATCTCTTTCTCAGCTACAACTTCCCATCTCCATACTTCTTCATCTTCATACAAGTATTCAAGATCTTTTTTATCCTCTCATTTCAAGAGCTTTTCCATTAAAATATGGAACTCATCCATATTAATATATTTAAAACCTACATAAAAATATAAAATTCCACCTTATAATCAAAAACTTGAGATAATGAAGTCCCTTGGTTGCCTTCATGTTCTTGTCCTTCGGTCAAAACTGTCATTGTCATTTTAGTGTGCTCTATTCTTGATTCACTTTCATCAATAGTGTCTTCAACATGGCTTTTTCTTATATCCATCTCTCTTGGATGACCAAAAATCTCCTCAAACATTCTCAATTCTTCCTTTAGTGAGATCTCTTCTATCTAACCTTTTTCTTCATCAAACTTTTGTTCATCATTCTCAAAGATTGCTTGTCCTTTACCTTTCATCTCCTCATTTCTTGGCTTGTCTTCATGCAAACCAAATTCTTCATTAGTATATTTATCAAATATAATTTAAACACCATTACCTTGTGTCTCTTTATGATCTTCAACTTCTTCTTGAAACCATCCTATTTTTCCTTTACCTTCAATGAGGCATTACTAGGTCGTATACTCACCTCTTTCCTCATCATCCAGCCATTTTGAATTCTATCCATGGTGAATATTATTCCACATAATTATATTACACTCTTCCTTTTCCATAAATAAAATAATTTTTTTACCTTTCCATGTACTTTTGTCATCCTCATACCTTTGATTGTTTGTGTCAACTTCCACCTCCTCCATTGACTTCTTACTGTTGTTACCTCAACACTCACACCTTCACTCTTTGACTTCTTAGGTACCCATAATTTCTTCTTTCTCTTGTCATTTGGATTCTCAATCCATCTAGGCATCCTATAACCATGTTATTGTGCCAATACTTCCTGTTGCTTGGGAGTTTGCTTCTTCCACCATTTAGGCATCACATATCCATGGTTAATTGAGAACTCCAGCTTTCTCTTTGATTCTCTAACATGTATATCAATGGATTCATGCTTATGAAAATAAGAAAAATCAAATTTTAAATTAACCTTTACCTCTTTAATGGGTTGTTCTATGGGTTCTTTGACTTGGATGGCTTCTTCAGTGTTTCCATTTTCTTCTTCTTTTATGCTTGGTTGTTCTCTTGCCTCTTCTTGGCATTCAATGACATCATGTAAGTTATCTTCATCTTCCATCACTTCTCTTTTTTGTATGGGGTAATCAAAACATTCTTCATGCATTAATAAATGCATCTCTTCTTCCCTATAAATAACAAGAAACTCACTTCTCTCTCTTGCACATTAACTTGTGCACTTGGTGTATCCTCTTGCACCAATCTTCTCATTATCCAAGGCCCTTCTCTTAACCTTCACAAAGCTGCTCATACCTTCAATTACCCATGGAAAGATGAAATTAGATACAAATATAAGAGAACATAAGGTCATTATGAGTGTTCTCCTCACCAACACTCTCATATTCTCAAGTTATTTTCTTGGCACTTCATCTTCTCTTTCTTCTTTCTTCTTATTCTCTACAATGATAACCATCTTCATAATCTCTTCCTCTTCTTGTTGCTAACATGGCAACTTTATTATCTTCATCAAGCCTCTATGGACTTATATATTCTTGTAAATTTCTTTTTTCCTTCTCCTCCTTATTAGGAGATCTATTGGCCACTTTAACCTCTTATTCATTGGCTATACCCATGCTTGCATATTCATCTGCATCCAATACTCATATCTATCTGTAAACATAGCTAAATCTCTTTTTAAATTTGTAATATCTATATAAATTTGATTACTACTCATACCTCTCTTATTTTTGATGCTTTCTTCCTTCTTATTACGCTCATGTACTCTACTTCTCTACAATATCCTCAATGATATATGCATCTCTAAGATCTTCACCCAAGTATTTTCCACCTTGGTCTCATGGTCTCTTCAAGTCCTCACCTAGGTATTTTTAATCCTATTATTTTGGTCTTTTATCCTATTCTCCTTTTTCCACATCCTATATAAACTCATTATTATTCATGATCATCAATAATTTATCAAATTATAAGAGTTTCAAGCTCTGATACCAAAAATTGGTGTAATCCCACTTGTTTACACCTTATAATAATTCCACAATATATCACACAATGTTATGGTATTTTTACATTGATGAACTTGTCTCTTATCAGGGCCAAGATACTATTTGAGTCACCAATGTTCTTATTGGTGACTATCTTCTATATAGGAATCAAGGTTATCAATTCAAACTTACTCATTCTTGCAATGTCACTCAAGGAATCTCATGGATTACATATGACACTTAAGAACTAGATCAATCCCTTATTTAATGAAACCTAAAATAATAATAACATGTTTTTATATCCATCCCAATATATACAAGAACTTTTAACTCCTTATTCTATCTCAAAAATCAATTCTCTTTGTTAAGCCCTTTTAGGCGTTGTAACCCTGTCAAAGGAGTTTTTAGTCTTTATATTTCAAAATACAAACCTTTTAATCAAAAAAATACTATATTATAGGACTCATTATAAATTTATACAACATATACTAAATCTAGACAAGGTTCCTTTAGAACATCTCCTTCAAACTTCCACTTTTCCTATCATAGACTAGGCCTAATAGCCCTTACTACTTTCACCATATTTCTTACATTTGATTCTTTGGAAGATAATAAGTCACCATTATTGGTTTTATAAAAATAAATAGGACTTATTAAAACCATTATATAGCATATTATATGCGTGTAATCCTTCCTCCTTCACAAAAATGAGTAAACAAGTTTCACTTATAGTCTCCTTCACAAAATACAGTCCTTACAACGTGAATTTATTCTTACATACATAATGATTTACTATGAAACCTTTTACATTAACTTAATAAAATTAATAGAAATAAATTCACAGGTTTTTAATAATTTTCCATTGTTATAATGTGAGATATAAGGAGTTTGCAATAGAAACCCTAGACAAGGTTACTATTCACAGTTTATAGGGCCGAGAACATATTATTTTCAAATGGAAGTGTGTTACATAATATAAAATTTTAAAAATTTATATTTAGTGATGTATAAATAACCTCCACCTCCTCCATTCATCAAACAATCTATAAATACTATCTATCCCTTCTATACATGAAGATCTAAACTACTCAGACTGTGTTTTCTTAAAAGTGAAAAGGGGTTTGTCCAGGGTTTCATCATATTTTTGATCAAACAGTTATAAATAAATTCATAATAACATTTAAATATTTTATTATAATATAATAATATATATAAGGGCTTCTAATAAGTAATTTTTTCACATAACACACAAACTCTTTCCTTATTACATGTGCTCAGTCATCTATAGGCCCGAGAGCAAGGTTTTGGGGATTTCAAAGCATTTTAAGGATTTCAAGACTTAATTTATTTTAATTTAGACTCTAAATTACCTCAAAAACTTTTTAACATAATTATTTAAGACCCAATCATCCTTTTTCATTTTAATCAAACATTTTGATAGTAGATTGTGTGATATGCTAAATTGCCTTGTCACATACCCTGTTTATGTTCCTTTATCCATTTTAAAAGTTTTAGATCTATTTAATAAAAGATAAAATATATAATTTTTTCCTAACATATTTTTAGATATTTATTATGTAATAAATTGATCATTATTTGACTATGCTCTATAAAGAACCATCATACACATAAACAGGCCTATTCACTGTTAAAACCAAAATTTCATAAATGAGATCATCATAGCATTAACATGGGAATCAAAAAACTATTATTTCCTCTTAAAATATGAATACTTACAAATAATATTCATTGATAAAAGTATTTTTAAACCTTAATAGACACATCCATGCATATTCTAGAACTCCACCTGTAACTTCTCTTTCTCTTTCATTTTACATCCTTTGAGATCCTCTCCTCTTCTTACATCTCTTCCCTTGAATAAGATGCCCTTTATATCTCTCTTACTATCCTCTTATCTATTTACCTCCTTAAATTTATCTTATTACTAGATATCCCTCATTACATTATACAATTAACATTGTTTTGAATAGATTCCTACATCCAACTTGGGCACCAAAGCTAACTAAAAAGATGTGTTTACAACAACATACTAATTTGGATAGATTGTTTAAACTAATAATCTATGTTTTAAATATTTAAACCTCTCCCTTTATTTTCTCAACAAGCTACCAATATAGATATTATCTTAATGACTTTTACCCTCTTCCACTTTTTTCCACCTTTACATTTACTCCTCCTTAAACAACAATTTGGAAGGAAAATACAGTAATTATAATTCAATTTAAAACTAAGACATAAATTAAACTTGCATATTTTTATTCTTTACACCTTTGACCATGTCCTCCATCAAACTATTGTAGATGCTCCTGCATCATACTCTCCCTCTATAAAAAATTTGAACCTTAGTATAAAGGAGATGCTTCCTCCATGGCTTAGCCTTCACTTGTATGCCTATATCCCATTACTTTATTTCCATTTCTTGAATTTGTCTTCCTTTGAGATAATATTTTCCTTTCATCTTTTTTTTCCTCCTCTTTTAGTATGTTCTTCTCCTTATCTCTTTCTCAGCTACAACCTCCCATCTCCATGCTTCTTCATCTTCATAGAAGTCTTCAAGATCTTCTTGATCATCTCATTTCAAGCGCTTGTCCATTAAACTATGGAATTAATCTATCTTCATATCTTTCAAACCTACATACAAAATATCAAATGACACCTTATAATTAAAAAATTTAGACAATAAAGTCTCTTGGTTGCCTTCATATTGTTGTGCTTTGATCAAAACTGCCATTGTCACTTTAGTGTTTTCAATTCTTGATTTGCTTTCATCAATAGTGTCTTCATCATGGCTTGTTCTTGTCTCAATCTCTCCTAGATGACCAAAAATATCCTCAAACATTCTCAATTCTACCTTTAGTGATATCTCTTCTATCTAGCCTTTTTCTTCATCAAACTTCGGTTCATCATTGTCAAAGATTGCTTGTCCTTTACCTTTCATATCCTCATTTCTTGGCTTGTCTTTATGCAAACCAAATTATTCATTAGTATATTTATCAAATATAATTTAAACACCATTACCTTGTGTCTCTTTATGCTCTTCAAATTCTTCTTGAAACCATCCTATTTGTCCTTTGCCTTCAATGAGGCATTACTTAGTTGTATGCTCACCTCTTTCCTCATAATCCAACCATTTTGAATTCTATACATGATGCATATTACTCCACATAATTATATTACACTCTTCATTTTCCATAAATAAAACCTTTTTTTTTACCTTTCCATTTACTTGTGTCATCCTCATACCTTTGATTATTTGTGTCAACTTCCACCTTCCTCCATTGACTTCTTACTATCGTTACCTCAACACTCACACCTTCACTCTTTGCCTTCTTAGGTAACCATACTTGCTTCTTTCTCTTGTCATTTGGATTATCAATCCATCTAGGCATATTTTAACCATGTTATTGTGCCAATACTTCCTATTTCTTGGGAGTTTGATTCTTCCACCATTTAGGCATCACATATCCATGGTTAATTGAGAACTCAACCTTTCTGTTTAATTCTCTAACATGTATATCAATAGCTTCATGATTATGAAAATAATAAAAATCCAATTTTAAATTCACCTTTACCTCCTTAATGGGCTGTTCCATGGGTTATTTGACTTGCATGGCTTCTTCAGTGTTTCCATTTTCTTCTTCTTTTATGCTTGGTTGTTCTCTTGCCTCTTCTTGGCAATCAATGACATCATGGAAGTTATCTTCATCTTCCATCACTTCTCTTTTTTGTATGGGGTAATAAAAACCTTCTTCATGCATTAATCAATGCATCTCTCCTTCCTTATCAATAACAAGAAACTCACTTCTCTCTCTTGTACATTTAATTGTGCACTTGGTGTCTCCTCTAGCACCAATCTTCTCATTCTCTAAGGCCTTTCTCTTAACCTTCACAAGGCTGCTCATACCTTAAATTCCCCATTGAAATACCAAATTAGATATGAAAAAAAGAGAACATAAGGTCCTTATGAGTGTTTTCTTCACCAACACTCTCATATTCTTAGGTGCTCTTCTTGCACTTCATCTTTTCTTTCTTCTTTCTTCTTATTCTCTACAATGATAACCATCTTCATAATCTCTTCCTCTTCTTATTTCTAACATGGCAAATTTATTATCTTCATCAAGCTTATATACACTTCTCTATTCTTGTAAATCTCCTTTTTCCTTCTTCTCCTCCTCATTAGGAGATCTATTGGCCACTTCAACCTCTTCTTCATTGGCTATACCCATGCTTGCATATTCATCTACATCCAATACTCATATCTATCTGAAAGCGTAGCTAAATCTCTTTTTAAACTATAAATCTCTATATCAATTTGATTACTATTCATACCTCTCTTATTTTGTATGCTTTCTTCCTTCTTGTTACCCTCATGTATTGTACTACTCTATAATTTCCTCAATGATATCTGCATCTCTAAGATCTTCACCCAAGTCTTTTCCACCTTGGTCTCTTGGTCTCTTCAAGTCCTCACCTAGGTCTTTTGAACCCTAGTATTTTGGTCTTTTATCATGTTCTTATTTTTCCACATCCTATAGAAACTCATTAGTAATCATGATCATCAATAATTTATCAAATTCTAAGAGTTTTGAGCACTGATACCAAAAATTAGTGTAATCCCACCTTGTTTACACCTTAGAATACATCCACAATATATCACCCAATGCTATGGAATTTTTACATTGATGAACTTGTCTCTTATTATGGCCAAGATACTAGTTGATTCACCAATGTTTTTATTGGTCATTGTCTTCTATATAGGAATCAAGGTTATCAATGCAAACTTACTCATTCTTATAATGTCACCCATGGAATCTCATGGCTTACCTATGACACTTAAGAACTAGATCAATCCCTTATTTAATGAAACATGAAATAATCATAACATGTTTTTATATCCATCCAAAGATATACAAGAACTTTCAACTCCTTATTCTATCTCAAAAAGCAATTCTCTTTGTTAAACCCTTTTAGGCGTTATAGCCCTGTCAAAAGAGTTTTTAGTGTTTATATTTCAAAATACAAACATTTAATAAAATAATACTATATTATAGGACCCATTATAAATTTATACAACATATACTAAATCTAGACAAGGTTCCTTTGGAACATCTCCTTCAAACTTCCACTTTTCCTGTCATAGACTAGGCCTAATACCCCTTACTACAAGCCTAATTTCACCATATTTATTACAATTTATTCTTTGGAAGACAATAATTCATCATTATAGGTTTTATTAAAATCCATAGGACTTATTAAAACCATTTTATAGCATATTATATTCATGTAATCCTTCCTCCTTCACAAAAATGAGTAAATAGGTTTCACTTACAGTCTCCTTCACAAAATACAGTCCTTACAACGTGAATTTATTCTTACATACATAATGATTTAATATTAAACATTTTAAATTTACTTAATAAAATTAATACAAATAAATTCACAAGTTTTCAATAATTTTCCATTGTTATAATGTGAGATATAAGGAGTTTTCAACAGAAACCCTAGACAAGGTTACTATTCACAGTTTATAGGACTGAGAACATATTATTTTCAAATGGAAGTGTGTTACATAATATAAAATTTTAAAAATTTATATTTAGTGATGTATAAATAACCTCCACCTCCTCCATTCATCAAACAATCTATAAATACTATCTATCCCTTCTATACATGAAGATCTAAACTACTCAGACTGTGTTTTCTTAAAAGTGAAAAGGGGTTTGTACAGGGTTTCATCATATCTTTGATTAAATAGGTATAAATAAATTTCTAAGAACATTTAAATATTTTATTATAATATCCTCATATATATGAGGGATTCTAATAAGTAATTGTTTCACATAACACACAAACTCTTTCCTTACTACCTATGCTCAGTCATCTATAGGCCCGAGAGCAAGGTTTTGGGGATTTCAAAGCACTTTAATGATTTAAAGACCTAATTTATTTTAATTTAGACTCTAAATTATCTCCAAAACTTTTTAACATAATTATTGAATACCAATTCATCTTTTTTCATTTTAATCAAACATTTTGATAGTAGATTGTGTGATATGCTAAATTGCATTGTCATATACCTTGTTTATGTTCCTTTATCCATTTAAAAAGTTTTAGATATATTTAAAAAAAGATAAAATATTAAATTTTTTCATAACATATGTTTAGATATTTATTATGTAATAAATTGATCATTCTTTGACTATGCTCTATAAAGAACCATCATACACATAAACAGGCATATTCACTATTAAAACTAAAAATTCATAAATGAGATCATCATAGCATTAACATGGGAATCAAAACACTATTATTTCCTATTAAAATAGGAATAATTACAAATAATATTAATTTATCAAAGGATTGTGAAACCTTAATAGACACATCCATGCCAATTCTAGAACTCCACCTGCAACTTCTCTTTCTCTTTCATTTTACATCCTTTGAGATCCTCTCCTCTTCTTACATCTCTTCCCTTGAATAAGAGGTCCTTTATATCTCTCTTACTCTCCTCTTATCTATGTACCTCCTTAAATTTATCTTATTACTAGATATCCCTCATTACATTATACATTTAACATTCTTTTGAATAGATTCCTACACCCAATTTGGGCTCCAAAGCTAACTAAAAAGATGTGTTTACAACAACATGATAATTTGGATAGATTGTTTAAAATAATAATATATTTTTGAAATATTTAAACCTCTCCCTTTATTTTCTCAACAAGCTCCCAATGTAGAGATTATCTTAATGACTTTTACCCTCTTCCACTTTTTTCCACCTTTACATTTACTCCTCCTTAAACAACATTTTGGAGGGAAAATAAAGTAATTATAATTCAATTTAAAACTAAAAAATAAATTAAACTTTCATGTTTTGATGCTTTCCACCTTTTAAAATGTCCTCCATGAAACTATTGTAGATGCTCCTGCATCATACTCTGCCTTTATAAAAATTTTGAACCTTAGTTCAAAGGAGATGCTTCCTCCATGCCTTAGCCTTCACTTGTATGCCTGGATCCCATTACTTTATTTTCATTGCTTGAATTTTTATTCCTTTGAGATAATATTTTCCTTTCATCTTTTTTTTCTTCCTCTTTTAGTATGTTCTTCTCCTTATCTCTTTCTTAGCTACAACCTCCCGTCTCCATGCTTCTTCATCTTCATACAAGTATTCAAGATCTTCTTGATCCCCTCATTTCAGGAGCTTGTCCATTAAACTATGGAACTCATCCATATTCATCTCTTTAAAACCTATATAAAAAATATCAAATTCCACCTTAGAATCAAAAACTTGAGACAATGAAGTCTCTTGGTTGCCTTCATGTTCTTGTCCTTCGATCAAAACTGTCATTGTCACTTTAGTGTGCTCTATTCTTGCTTCACTTTCATCAATAGTGTCTTCATCATGGCTTGTTATTGTATCCATATCTCTTGGATGAAAAAAAATCTCCTCAAACATTCTCAATTCTTCCTTTAGTGAGATCTCTTTTGTCTAACATTTTTCTTCATCAAACTTGGGTTCATCATTCTCAAAGATTACTTGTCCTTTACCTTTCATCTCCTCATTTCTTGGATTATCTTCATGAAAACCAAATTATTCATTATTATATTTATCAAATATAACTTAAACACCATTACCTTGTGTCTCTTTATGATCTTCAACTTCTTCTTGAAACCATCTTATTTGTCCTTTGCCTTTAATGAGGCATTTCTTGGTTATATTCTCACCTCTTTCCTCATCATCCAACCATTTTGAATTCTATCCATGATGCATATTACTCCACATAATTATATTTCACTCTTCCTTTTCCATAAATAAAACAATTTATTTACCTTTCCATGTACTTGTGTCATCCTCATACCTTTAATTGTTTGTGTCAACTTCCACCTTCCTCCATTGACTTCTTGGTGTTGTTACCTCAACACTCACACCTTCACTCTTTGCCTTTTTATTTACCCATACTTGCTTCTTTCTCTTGTCATTTGGCTTCTCAATCCATCTAGGCATCTTGTAACCATGTTCTTGTGCTAATACTTCTTGTTGCTTGGGAGTTTGCTTCTTCCACCAGTTAGGCATCACATATCCATGGTTAATTGAGAACTCCACCTTTCTCTTTGATTCTCTAACATGTATATCAATAGATTCATGCTTATGAAAACAATAAAAATCAAATTTTAAATTCACCTTTACCTCTTTAATGGTCTTTTCCATGGGTTATTTTACTTGCATGGCTTCTTTAGTGTTTCCATTTTCTTCTTCTTTTATGCTTGGTTATTCTCTTGCCTCTTCTTGGCAATCAATGACATCATGGATGTTATCTTCATATTCCATCACTTCTCTTTTTTGTATGGGGTAATCAAAAACTTATTCATGAATTAATCAATTCATCTCTCCTTCCTTATCAATAACAATAAACTCACTTCTCTCTCTTTCACATTCACTTGTGCACTTGGTGTTTACTCTTGCACCAATCTTCTCATTCTCCAAGGCCTTTCTCTTAACCTTCACAAGGCTGCTAATACCTTCAATTCCCCATGGAAAGACAAAATTAGATATAAAAATAAGAGAACATAAGCTCCTTATGAGTGTTCTCTTCACCAATATTCTCATATCCTCAGGTGCTCTTCTTGGCACTTCATCTTCTCTTTCTTCTTTCTTCTTATTCTCTAAAATGATAACCATCTTCATAATATCTTCCTCTTATTGTTTCTAACATGACAAATTTATTATATTCATAAATCCTCTATGGACTTCTCTATTATTGTAAATCTCATTTTTCCTTATTCTCCTCCTCATTAAGAGATCTATTGGCCACGTCAACCTCTTCTTCATTGGCTATACCCATGCTTGCATATTCATCTGCATCCAATATTCATATCTATCTGCAAACATAGCTAAATCTCTTTTTAAACTATAAATCTATATATCAATTTGATTACTACTCATACCTCTCTTAGTTTTGATGCTTGCTTCCTTCTTATTACCCTCATGTACTCTACTACTCTACAATGTCCTCAATGATATTTGCATCTCTAAGATCTTCACCCAAGTCTTTTCCACCTTGGTCTCTTGGTCTCTTCAAGTCCTCAATTAGGTCTTTTAAACCCTAGTATTTTGGTCTTTTATCCTATTCTACTTTTTCCATGTCCTATATAAACTCATTATTAATCATGATCATCAATAATTTATCAAATTCTAAGAGTTTTAAGCTCTGATACCAAAAAATTAGTGTAATCCCACCTTGTTTACACCTTAGAATACATCCACAATATATCACCCAATGCTATGGTATTTTTACATTAATGAAATTGTCTCTTATTATGGCTAGGATACTAGTTGATTCACCAATGTTCTTATTCATCATTGTCTTGTATATATGAATCAATGTTATCAATGCAAACTTACTCATTCTTACAATGTCACTCATGGAATCTCATGGCTTACCTGTGACACTTAATAACTAGATAAAACCCTTATTTAATGAAACCTAAAATAATAATAACATGTTTTTATATCCATACCAAGATATACAAGAACTTTTAATTCCTTATTCTATCTCAAAAAGCAATTCTCTTTGTTAAGCCCTTTTAGGCCTTATAGCCCTGTCAAAGGATTTTTTAGTCTTTATATTTTAAAATAAAAACATTTTAATTAAAAAAATAATATATTATAGGTCCCATTATAAATTTATACAACATATACTAAATATAGACAAGGTTCCTTTGGAACATCTCCTTCAAACTTCCACTTTTCCTGTCCTAGACTAGGCCTAATATCCCTTACTACAAGCCTGATTTCACCTTATTTCTTACATTTGATTCTTTGGAAGATATTAAATCATCATTATAGGTTTTATTAACATCCATATTAATTATTAAAACCATTATATATCATATTATATTCATGTAATCCTTCCTCCTTCACAAAAATGAGTAAACAGGGTTCACTTACAGTCTCCTTCACAAAATATAGTCCTTACAATGTGGATTTATTCTTACATACGCAATTATTTACTATTAAACATTTTACATTCACTTAATAATTGTAATAAAAATAAATTCACAAGTTTTAAATAATTTTTCATTGTTATAATGTGAGATATAAGGAGTTTTCAATAGAAACCCTAGAGAGGGTTACTATTCACAATTTACATGATCGATAGCATATTGTTTTCAATTGGAAGTGTGTTATAGAATATAAAAGATTAAAAATTAATATTTATGGTATTTATAAATAACCTCCACCTCCTCAATTCATCAAAAAATCTATAAATACTATCTATCCCTTCTATATATGAATATCTAAACTCTCAGACTGTGTTTTCTTGACATTGAAAAGGGGTTTATCTAGGGTTTCATCATATCTTTGATTCAATAGGTATATATAAATTCATAATAAAATTTCCATATTTTATTATACTATCCTCATATATACAAGGTCTTAAAATAGGTAATTGTTTCACAAAACACACAAACTCTTTCGTTACTGTGTGTGCTCAGTCATCTACAGGCATGAGAGCAGGGTTTTGGGGATTTCCAAGTATTTAACGGATTTAAAAACTTAATTTATTTTATTTTATACTCTCACTTACCTAAAAAAATTTTACCATAATTATTTAATACCCATGCATCCATTTTCAAGTTAATATAACATTTTGACAGTACACTATGTGATATGCTAAATTGCCTTGTCACATACCCTGTTCATACCATGTTTATGTTCCTTTATCCATTTCAAAAGTTTTAGAAATATTTATCAAAATATAAAATATTAAATAGTTTCCTATTATATTTTTATATATTTATTATTAAATAAAGTTTTCATTCTTTTCCTATTCTCTATAGAGAACCATCATACACATACACATGCCTATTCACTATTGAAACAAGAATTCCATAAATGATATCATCATAGCATTTACATGGGAATAAAAACACCATTATTTCCTATTAAAATAAGAATACTAATAAATAATATTCATTTATCAAAGGTTTATGAAACCTTCATATACACATCCATGCCTATTTTAGAACTCCACTTGCAACTTCTCTTTCTCTCTCATTTTACATCCTTTGAGATCCTCTCCTCTTCTTACATATCTTTGCTTGAATGAGACATCCTTTATATCTCTCTTACTTTCCTCTTCTCTACTTACCTCCTTAAATTTCTCTTCTTACTATATATCCCTCTTTACATTATACATTTAACATTCTTTTTAATAGATTCCTATAACCAACTTGGGCTCCAAAGCTAACTAAAAAGATGTGTTTACAACAACATGATAATTTTGAGAGATTGTTTAAAATAATAATATATGTTTGAAATATTTCAACCTCTCACTTTATTTTCTCAACAATATCCCAATGTATATATTCTCTTAACTAATTTTACTATTTTCTCCTATTGTCCACCTTTACATTTACTCCTCCTTAAATAACATTTTAGAGGGAAAATACAATAATTGGAATTAAAATTCAAACTAAGACATAAATTAAACTTTCATGTTTTTATGCTTTGCACCTTTTAACATGTCCTCCATGAAACTATTTTAGATGATCTTGCATCATACTCACCCTCTAGAAAGAATTTTAACCTTAATTCAAAAGAGATGCTTCCTTCATGCCTTAGTCTTCACTTATATTCCTAGATCCCATTGCTTTATTTTTAATGCTTGAGTTTGTCTTCCTTTGAGATAATATTTGCCTTTCATCTTGTTTTTCTTCCTCTTTTGGTATTTTCTTCTCCTCATCTCCTTCTCAGCTACAACCTCCCATCTCCATGATTTTTCATCTTCATATAAGTCTTTAAGATCTTCTTGATCTTCTTCTTTCAAGAGCTTGTCCATTAAACTATGGAATTAATCCATATTCATCTCTTCCAAACCTACATACAAAATATAAAAGGCTACCTTGTAATCAAAACTTAAGACAATGAAGTCTCTTGGCTACCTTCATGTTCTTGTCCTTCGATCAAAACTACCATTGTAACTTTAGTGTGCTCTTTTCTTGCTTCACTTTCATCAATGGTGTCTTCATCATGGATTATGATAGTATCAATCTCTCTTGGATGACCAAATAGCTCATCCAAAATTCTCAATTCTTCCTTTAATGAGATCTCATCTATTTCACCATTTTCTTCATCAAACTTGGGTTCATACTTCTCAAGGATTGCTTGTCCTTTACCCTTCATCTCCCCTTTCTTAGCTTGTCTTCATGAAAACAAAATTATTCATTAGTACATTTATCAAATGAAATTGAAACACCATTACCTTGTGTCTCTTTATGCTCTTTAACTTCTTCTTGAAACCATCCTATTTGTCCTTTGCCTTATTGAGGCATTACTTGGTTGTATGCTCACCTCTTTCCTCATCATCTAACCATTTTTAATTCTCTCCATGTTGAATATTAGTCCACATAGTTATATTCCATTCTTACTTTTCCATAAACAAAACAATTTTTTTACCTTTCCATGTACTTATGTCATTCTCATACCTTTGATTGGTTATGTCAACTTCTACCTTCCTTCACTAACTTCTTAGTTTTTTTATCTCAACACTCACATCTTCACTCTTTGCCTTATTAGGTACCCATACTTACTTCTTTCACTTACCATTTGAATTCTCAAGATATATAGGCATATTTTAACCATGCTCTTGTGCCAACACTTCCTATTTCTTGGGATTTTTCTTCTTCTACCATTTAGGCATCACATATCCATGGTTAATTGAGAGCTCCACCTTTATTTTTTCTTATTTAACCTGTATATTGGTAGCTTCATGCTAATGAAAATAATAAAAATCAATTTTTTAATTCACCTTTACCTCTTAATTGGGCTGCTCCATTGGTTCTTTGAATTGCATGGCTTCTTGAATGTTTCCATTTTCCCCTTCCTTTATGTTTGGCTATTATCTTGCCTCTTCTTGGCATTTAATGACATCATGGAAGTTATCTTCATCTTTCATATCTTCTCTTTCTTGTATGGGGTACTCAAAACCTTATTCATGCATTAACCAATGCATCTCTCCTTCCTTATCAATAGTAGAAAACTAACTTCTGTCTCTTAAAAATTCACTTGTGAACTTGGTGTCTCCTCTTGCACCAATCTTCTCATTCTCCAAGGCCCTTATCTTAACCTTCACAAGGTTGTTTATACCTATAATTACCCATGCAAATACAACATTGGATACAAAAATAAGAGACCACAAGGTCCCTATGATTGTTCTCTTCACCAACACTCCCATATTCTCAAGTGTTCTTCATGGTGGTTCATCTTCTCTTTCTTCTTTCTTCTTGTTCTCTACAATGGGAATCTTTTTCACAATCTCTTCCTCTTCTTGATGCTCACTTGGAAACTTTATTACCTTTATCAAGCCTCAATGGACTTATCTCTTTTTGTAAATATCCTTTTTCCTTCTTCTCCTCCTTATTAGGAGATAAATTGGCCACTTCAACCTCTTCTTCATTGGCCATACCCATGCTTTCATATTCATCTACATCCAAGAATCATATCTATCTACAAGAATAAATAAATATCTTTTTAAACTATAAATCTCTATATCAATTTCATTAATACTCATACCTCTCTTATTTTGGATGCTTACTTCCTTCTTAGTACCCTCATGTACTCTACTGATCTGTAATATCCTCAATGATATCTCCATCTCTGAGATCTTCACCCAAGTCTTTTCCACCTTGGTTTCTTAGTCTCTTAAAGTCCTCACCTAGGTCTTTTTCACCATAGTCTTTTGGTCTTTTATACTACTCTCCTTTTTCCACATCCTTTACTAACTCATTATTAATCATGTTCATCAACAATTTATCAAATTCTAAGAGCTTCAAGCTCTAATACCAAAAATTGGTGTAATCTCACCTTGTTTACACCTTAGAATACTTCCCCAATATATAACTCAGTTCTTTGGTATTTTTACATTGATGAGAATTTATATTATTAGGGACAATATACTAGTTGAGATAATAATGTTCATATTGGTGACTGTCTTCTATATATTAATCAAGGTTATCAATGAAAACTTACTCATTCTTACAATGTCACTCATGGAATCTCATGGCTTACCTATGTCACTTAATAACTAGATAAATCCCTTAAATAATAATAACATGTTTTTATATCCATCCCAATATATACAATAACTTTCAACTCCTTATTCTATTTCAAAAAGCAATTCTCTTTGTTAAGCCCTTTTAGGCCTTGTATCCCTATCAAAACGTTTTTTAATCTTTATATTTAAAAATACAAACCATTTAATAAAAAAATACTATATTATAGGACCAATTATCAAATTAAATTAGACATATCCAATATAGATAAGGTTCCTTTGGAACATCTCCTTCAAACTTTGACTTTTCCTATCCTAGACTAGCCCTAATAACCCTACTACAAACCTACTTTCACCATAGTTCTCACATTTTCTTATTTTTAACATATTAATTAATCATTATAGTTTTTAATAACATAAATATGACTTATTAAAACCATTAGATAACATATTATATTCATGCAATCCTTCTTCTTTCACAAAAATGAGTAAACAGGGTTCACTTACAGTCTCCTTCACAAAATACAATCCTTGAAACGTGAATTTATTATTCCATACATAATTATTTACTATTAAAACTTTTACATTAAATTAATAATAGTCATGACAATCTATTAAAAATTTTTCAATAATTTTCCATTTTTAGATTGTGAGATATAAGGAGTTTTCAACAGAAACCCTATATAGCGTTATTATTCATAGTTTACAGGGCCAATAGCATATTATTTTCAACTGGAAGTTATTTATAGCATAAGGTTAAAAATTTATATTTAGGGTCTTTATAACTAAAATTCACCTCCTTCATTCATCCAATAATCTATAAATACTATCTATCCCTTCTATACATGAAGATCTAAACTACTTAGACTGTGTTTTCTTGACAGTGAAAAGGGGTTTGTCCAGGGTTTCATCACTTCTTTGATTAAATAGGTATAAATAAATTCATAATAATATTTACATATTTTATTTTAATATCATAATATATACAATGGTTTTTCAATAATTAATTGTTTCATAGAACACCAAACTATTTCCTTATTGCCTGTGCTCAGTCATCTACAAGATCGAGAGCAAGGTTTTGGGGATTTCCAAGAATTTAAGGGATTTAAAGACTTAATTTATTTTCATTTATACTCTCAATTACCTCAAAAAATTTTTACCATACTTATTTAAGACCCATGCGTTAATTTTCAAATTAATCTAACATTTTGATAGTAGATTGTGTGATATGCTAAATTACCATGTCATATACCCTGTTCATACATTGTTTATGTTACTTTATCTATTTCAAAAGTTTTAGATCTATTTATCACAAGATAAAATATTCAATGGTTTCCTAATATATTTTTATATATTTCTTATGAAATAAATTTCTCATTCTTTGCCTATGCTCTATAAAGAACTGTCATACACGTACATAGGCCTGTTCATTGTTGAAACCAAAATTCCATAAATGAGATCATCATAACATTAACATGGGAATAAAAACACCATTATTTCATCTTAAAATATGAATAATTACAAATAATATTCATTTATCAAAGGATTATGAAACCTTCATAGACACATCCATGCCTATTCTAGAACTCCACCTGTAACTTCTCTTTCTCTTTCATTTTACATCCTTTGAGATCCTCTCCTCTTTTTACATCTCTTCGCTTGAATGAGATGTCCTTTATATATCTCTTAATCTCATATTCTCTGCATACGTACTTAAATTTATCTTCTTAACATATATCCCTCTTTACATTATACATTTAACATTATTTTGAATAGATTCCTGTGCCTAACTTGGGCTCTAAAGCTAACTAAAAAGATGTGTTTACAATAACATTATACTTTGGAGAGATTATTTAAAATAATAATCTATGTTTGAAATATATCAACCTCTCCCTTTATTTTCTCGACAAGCTCCCAATGTAAAGATGATCTTAACTAATTTTAAACCTTTCCACTTTTTTCCACCTTTACATTTACTCCTCCTTAAACAACATTTTGGAGGGAAAATATAATAATTGGAATTCAAATTAAAACTAAGACATAGCTTGAACTTTCATGTTTTTATGATTTCCACCTTTTACCATGTCCTCCATGAAACTATTTTAGATGTTCCTACATCATACTATCCATTTAAAAAGAATTTGAACATTAGTTCAAAGTAGATGCTTCTTCCATGACATAGTCTTCACTTGTATGCTTGGATCCCATTGCCTTATTTTCATTGCTTGAGTTTTTCTTCCCTTTAGATAATATTTGACTTTCATCTTATTTTTCTTCCTCTTTTGGTATGTTCTACTCCTCATCTCCTTCTTAGCTGCAACCTCCCATCTCCATGCTTCTTCATCTTGATACAAGTCTTCAAGATCTTCTTGATCCTCTCACTTTAAGAGCTTGTCCACTAAAATATGGAATTCATCCATCTTCATCTCTTTCAATCCGACATATAAAACATCAAAGGCCACCTTATAATCAAAAACTTGAGACAATGAAGTCTCTTGGTTGCCTTCATGTTCTTGTTCTTTGATCAAAACTACCATTGCTACTTTAGTGTGCTCTTTTATTTCTTCACTTTCATCAATGGTGTATTTATCAGGACTTGTGCTTGTATCCATTTCTCTTGGATGACCAAATATCTCCTCCAATATTCTCAATTGTTCCTTTAGTGAGATCACATCTATCTCACAATTTTCTTCATCAAACTTGGGTTCATCCTTCTCAAGGATTGTTTGTCCTTTACCCTTCATCTCCTCCTTTCTTGGATTATCTTCAAGCAAACCAACTTCTTCATTAGTAAATTTATCAAATACAATTGAAACACCATTACCTTATGTATCTTTATGCTCTTTAACTTCTTCTTGAAACCATCCTATTTTCCTTTTGCCTTCAATGAGGCATTGCTTGGCTGTATACTCACCTCTTTCCTCATCATCCAAACATTTTGAATTATCTCCATGTTGCATATTAGTCCACATAGATATATTCCATTCTTTATTTTCCATAAAGAAAATAATTTTTTTACCTTTCCATATACTTGTGTCATCCTCATACCTTTGATTGCTTGTGTCAACTTCCACCTTCCTTCATTGACTTCCTAGTGTTGTTACCTCAAAACTCACATCTTCATTCTTTGCCTTCTTAGGAACCTATACTTTATTATTTCTCTTGTCATATAGATTCTCAAGCCATCTAGGCATCATGTAACCATGATCTTATGCAAACACTTCATTTTACATGGGATTTTGATTCTTTCACCATTTAGGCATCACATTTCCATGGTTAATTGAGAACTCCACCTTTTTCATTGCTTATCTAACCTATATATCAGTAGCTTCATGCTTATGAAAATAATAAAAATCAAATTTTGGATTCACCTTTACCTCCTTAATGGGCTGCTCCATGGGTTATTTGACTTTCATGGCTTCTTGAGTGTTTCCATTTTCCTTTTCCATTATGTTTGGCTATTCTCTTGGCTCTTCTTGGAATTCAATGACATCATAGAAGTTATCTTCATCTTCTATATCTTCTCTTGCTTGTATGGGGTGATAAACACCTTATTCATGCATTAACCAATGCATCTCTCCTTCCTTATCAATAGAAGCAAAGTCACTTCTCTCTCTTGAACATTCACTTGTGCACTTGGTGTCTCCTCTTGCACCAATCTTCTCATTATCTAAGGCCCTTCTCTTAACCTTCAAAAGGCTGCTCATACCTTCAATTACCCATGTAAATACATTATTAGATATAAAAAAATAAGATACCACAAGGTCCCTATGAGTTTTCTCTTCACCAACACTCTCATATTCTCAAGTGTTCTTCCTATCACTTCATCTTCTCTTTCTTATTTCTTCTTGTTATCTACAATGAGAACCTTCTTCCCGATCTCTTTCCTTTTTTGTTGCTCACTTGGAAACTTTGTTATCTTCATCAAGCCTTTATGTAGTTCTCTCTTCTTGTTAATCTCCTTTTAACTTCCTCAACTCCTCATTATGATATGTAATGGCCACTCAACCTCTTCTTCATTGGCCATACCCATGCTTGCCTATTCATCTGCATCCAAGACTCATATCTATCTACAAATGTAGCTAAATTTCTTTTTAAACTAGAAATATCTATATCAATTACATTACTACTAATACCTCTCTTATTTGGATGATTTCTTCCTTCTTAGTACCCTCATGTTCTCTACTGCTCTACAATGTCCTCAATGATATCTCCATCTTTGAGATCTTCACCCAAGCCTTTTCCACCTTGGTCTCTTAGTCTCTTCAAGTCCTCACCTAGGTATTTTTCACCCTTATATTTTTGTCATTTATCCTAATCTCCTTTTTCAACATCCTTTACCAACTCATTAGTAATCATGATCATCAATAATTTATCAAATCCAAAGAGCTTCAAGCTCTAATACCAAAAATTGGTGTAATCCCACCTTTTTTACACCATAGAATAGTTCCCAAATATATCAATCCATACTATGGTATTTTTACATTAATTAACTTGTCTCCTTTTAGGTCCAAGATATCATTTTAGTTACCAATGTTCTTATTGGTGACTATCTTCTATATAGGAATCAAGGTTATCAATGCAAACTTACTCATTCTTACAATGTCACTCATGAAATCTCATGGCTTACCTATGACACTTAAGAACTAGATCAATCCCTTACTGAATGAAACCTTGAAATCATCATAACATGTTTTTATATCCATCAAAATATATATAATAACTTTTAACTCCTTATTCTATCTCAAAAAGCAATTCTCTTTGTTAAGCCCTTTTAGGCCTTGCATCCCTGTCAAAGGAGTTTTTAGTCTTTATATTTAAAAATAAACACCCTTTCATAAAAAAAATATATTATATAAATAATTATAAATTTATACAACATATACAAAATATAGATAAGGTTCCTTTGTAACATCTCCTTCAAACTTCCACTTTTCCTGTCCTAGACTAGGCCTAATAGCCCTTACTACAAGCCTGCTTTCACCATAGTTCTTACATTTGATTATTTGGAAGATATTAAATAATAATTATAGGTTGTATTAAAATTAATAGGACTTGTTAAAACCATTATATAACATCTTATATTCATGCAATCCTTCGTCCTTCACAAAAATGAGTAAACAGTGTTCACTTACAGTCTCCTTCACAAAATAAAGTCCTTGCAACATGAATTTATTATTCCATATGTAATTATTTACTATGAAACATTTTAAATTAAATTAATAAAATCCATACCAAGATATTCACATTTTTCAAGAATTTTCCAAGGTTATAATGTGAGATTTAAGGAGTTTTCAATAGAAACCCTAGATAGGGTTACTATTCACAATTTACAGGGTCGAGAGCATATTACTTTCAATTAGAAGTTTTTTATAGCATATAAAAGGTTAAAAATTTATTTTTAGGGTCTGTATAGATAACCTACACCTCCTCCATTCATCAAAAAATCTATAAATACTATCTATCCCTTTTATACATGAATATCTAAACTATTCAAACTATGTTTTCTTGACAGTGAAAAAGGGTTTATCTTGGGTTTCATCATATCTTTGATTCAATAGGTATAAATAACTTCATAATAACATTTAAATTTTTATTATACTATCCTCATATCTAAAAGGGCTTAAAATAAGTAATTATTTCATAGAACACACAAACTCTTTCCTTACTACCATTGCTCAGTCATCTATAGGCCCAAGAATAGGGTTTTGGGGATTTCCAAAAATTTAAGGGATTTAAAGACTTAATTTATTTTCATTTAGACTCTCACTTACCTCCCAAAATTTTTTACCATAATTATTTAATACACATGCATCCTTTTTCATTTTAATATAACATTTATATAGTAGACTGTGTGATATGCTAAATTGCATTGTCATATACCCTGTTCATACCCTGTTTATGTTCCTTTATCCATTTAAAAAAATCTATATCTCTTTATCAAAAGATAAAATATTCAATGGTTTCCTAATATATGTTTAGATATTTCTTATGAAATAAAGTGATCATTATTTTTCTATGTTCTATAAATAACCATAATACACATATATAGGCTTGTTCATTGTTGTAACCGAAATTCCATAAATGAGATCATCATAGCATTAACATGGGAATCAAAACAACATTATTTCCTATTCAAATAGGAATAGTTACAAATAAAATTCATTGATAAAAGTCTTATGAAACCTTCATAGATACATCCATGCCTATTATAGAACTCCACCTACAACTTCTCTTTCTCTTTCATTTTACATCATTTGAGGTCCTCTCCTCTTCTTACATCTCTTCCCTTGAATGAGAGGTCCTTTTTATCTAGATTACTCTCCTCTTCTCTATGTACCTCCTTACATTTATCTTCTTACCAGATATCCCTCTTTCCATTATACATTTAACATTCTTTTGAATATATTACTACACCTAACTTGGGCTTCAAAACTAACTAAAAAGATGTGTTTACAACAACATGCTAATTTTGAGAGATTGTTTAAACTAATAATCTATGTTTGAAATATTTCAACCTCTCCATTTATTTTCTAAACAAGCTCCCAATGTATATATTCTCTTAACTACTTTTACCCTTTTCTATTATTTTCCACCTTTACATTTACTCCTCCTTAAACAACATTTTGGAGGGAAAATACAATAATTAGAATTTAAATTCAAACTAAGACATAACTTAAAATTACATGTTTTGATGCTCTCCACCTTTGACCATGTCCTCCATGAAACTATTGTAGATGCTCCTGGAAATACTCTTCCTCTAGAAAGAATTTGAACCTTAGTTCAAAGGAGATGCTTCCTCCATGCCTTAGTCTTCACTTGTATACCTAGATCCCATTGCTTTATTTTCATTGATTGAGTTTGTCTTCCTTTGAGATAATCTTTGATTTTAATATTGTTTTTATTCCTATTTTGGTATGTTCTTCTCCTCATCTCCTTCTCAGCTACAACCTCGCATCTCCATGTTTTTTCATCTTCATACAAGTCTTCAAGATCTTCTTGATCCTCTCATTTCAAGAACTTGTCCATTAAACTATGGAATTCATTCATCTTCATCTGTTCCAAACCTACATACAAAACATAAAAGGCCACCTTAGAATCAAAAAATTGAGACAATGAAGTCTCTTGGCTGCCTTCATGTTCTGGTTCTTTGATCAAAAATACCATTGCCACTTTAGTGTGCTCTTTTATTGCTTCAAATTCATAAATGGTGTCTTCATCATGGATTGTTCTTGTATCCATCTCTCATGGATGACCAAACAACTCCTCCAAAATTTTCAATTCTTCCTTTAGTGAGATCTCATCTATCTCACCATTTTCTTAATCAAATTTGGGTTCATCCTTCTCAAGGATTGCTTTTCCTTTACACGTCATCTCATCCTTTCTTTGGATTGTATTCATGAAAACCAACTTCTTCATTAGTACATTTATCAAATACAATTGAAACACCATTACCTTGTGTCTTATTATTCTCTTTAACTTCTTCTTAAAAACATCATGTTTATCCTTTGCCATTAATGAGGCATTTCTTGGATGTATTCTCACCTCTTTCCTCATCATCCAACCATTTTTAATTCTCTCCATGTTGTATATTATTTCACATAGTTATATTCCATTCTTCCTTTTCCATACAAAAAATAGTTTATTTACCTTTCCATGTACATGTGTCATCCTCATACCTTTGATTCCATGTGTCAACTTCCACCTTCCTCCATTGACTTCTTAGTGTTGTTACCTCAACACTCACATATTCACTCTTTTCCTTATTAGGTATCCATACTTTCTTCTTTCTCTTGTCATTTGGATTCTCAAGCCATTTAGGCATCTTGTAACCATGCTCTTGTGCAAAAACTTCATATTGCTTAGGAGTTTCCTTATTCTACCATTTAGGCATCACATATGCATGGGTAATTGAGAACTCCACCTTTCTCTTTACTTCTCTAACCTTTATAACAAAATCCTCATTATTATGAAAATAAGAAAAATCAAATTTTGAATTCACCTTTACCTCCTTAATGGGCTGTTACATGGGTTCTTTGACTTGCATGGCTTCTTGAGTGTTTCCATTTTCCTCTTCCTTTATGCTTGGCTATTCTCTTGCCTCTTCTTGGCATTCAATTACATCATGAAATTTATCTTCATCTTCCATATCTTCTCTATATTGTATGGGGTACTCAAAAACTTATTCATGCATTAATGAATGCATCTCTCATTCCTTATCAATAGTAGAAAACTCACTTCTCTCTCTTGCACATTTACTTGTGCACTTGGTGTCTCATCTTACAGCAATCTTCTCATTCTCCAAGGCCCTTCTCTTAACCTTCACAAGGTTTCTTATACCTATAATTACCCATGCAAAGACAAAATTAGATAAAAAAAATAAGAGACACAAGGTCCCTATGATTTTTTTCTTCACAACACTCCCATATTCTTAAGTTCTCTTCTTGGCACTTTATCTTCTCTTTCTTCTTTCTTCTTTCTTCTTTCTTCTCTTTCTCTACAATGAGAACCTTATTCATAATCTCTTCCTCTTCTTGATGATCACTTGGCAACTTTATTATCTTTATCAAGCCTCTATGGACTTATCTCTTCTTGGAAATCTCATTTTGCCTTCTTCTCCTCCTTATTAGGAGATCTATTGGCCACTTCAACCTCTTCTTCATTGGCCATACCCATGCTTGCATATTTATCTACATCTAAGACTCATATCTATCTACAAAAATAACTAAATCTCTTTTTAAACTAGAAATATCTATATCAATTTCATTACTACTCATACCTCTCTTCTTTTGGATGCTTACTTCCTTCTTAGTACCCTCATGTACTTTACTGCTCTGCAATGTCCTCAATGACATCTCCATCTCTAAAATCTTCACCCAAGTCTTGACCAACTTGGTCTCTTAGTCTCTTCAAGTCCTCACATAGGTATTTTTTACCCTAGTATTTTGGTCCTTTATCCTACTCTCCTTTTCCCACATCCTGTATTAACTCATTAGTAATCATGATCATCAATAATTTATCAAATTCTAGGAGCTTCAAGCTCTGATACCAAAAATTGTTATAATCCCACCTTTTTTACACCTTAGAATACTTCCCTAATATATCAATCAATTCTATGGTATTTTTACATTGATGAAATTATCTCTTATTATCACCAAGATACTAGTTGAGTCACCAATGTTCTTATTGGTTTTCTTCTATATAGGAAACAAGGTTATCAATACAAACTTACTCATTCTTACAATGTCACTCATGGAATCTCTTGGCTTACCTATGACACTTAATAAATAAATCAATACCTTACTAAATGAAACCCTGAAATAATCATAACATGTTTTTATATCCATCCCAAGATATACAATAACTTTCAACTCCTTATTCTATCTCAAAAACTAATTCTCTTTGTTAAGCCCTTTTAGGCCTTGTATCCCTCTCAAAAGAGTTTGTAGTATTTATCTTTAAAAATAAAAACCATTTAATAGAAACAATATTATATTATAGGAAACATTATAAATTTATACAACATATATCAAATCTAGATAAGGTTCCTTTGGAACATCTCCTTCAAACTTCCACATTTCTTGTCCTAGACTAGGCCTAATAACCCTTACTACAAGCTTGATTTCACCATAGGTTTTACATTTGATTCTTTGGAAGATATTAAATCATAATTATAGGTTGTATTAATATCAATAATATATATTAAAACAATTATATAACATTTTATATTCATGTAATCCTTCCTCCTTCACAAAAATGAGTAAAAAATGTTCACTTACAGTCTCCTTCACAAAATACAATCCTTGCAACACTAATTTATTCTTCCATGCATAATGATTTAATATTAAACCTTTTAAATTAACTTAATAATATTAATACCATTATATTCACAAGTTTTCAATGGTTAGAATGTGAGATATAAGGAGTTTTGAATAAAAACCCTAGATAGGGTTACTATTCATAGTTTACAAGGTTGAGAACCTATTATTTTCAACTAGAAGTGTGTTATATCATATAAAAGGTTAAAAATTTATATTTATGGTATGTATAACTAACATACACCTCCTATAGTCATCAAAAAATCTATAAATACTATCTATCCCTTCTATACATGAAGATTTAAATTACTCAGACCATGTTTTCTTAATAGTGAAAAGGGGTTTATCAAGGGTTTCATCATATATTTGATTAAATAGGTATAAATAACTTAATAATAACATTTAAATATTTTATTATAATATAATCATATCTAAAAGGGATTCCAATAAATAATTTTTTCACATAACACACAAACTCTTTCCTTACTACCTATGCTCAGTCATCTACATGCCCGAGAGCAAGGTTTTGGGAATTTCCAAGAATTTTATGGATTTAAAGACATAATTTATTTTAATTTATACTCTCACTTACATCAAAAACTTGTTAACATACTTATTTAATACCCATACATCCATTTTCATGTTAATCTAACATTTTTATAGTAGATTGTGTGATATGCTAAATTGCCTTGTCACATACCTTGTTCATACCCTATTTATGTTCCTTTATCCATTTCAAAAGTTCTAGATATATTTATCACAAGATAAAATATTAAATTTTTTCCTAAATTTTTTTTAGAGATTTCTTATGCAATAAAGTTCTCATTCTTTCCCTATGCCCTATAAAAAACCATCATCCACATACACATGCCTGTTCAGTGTTGAAACAAGAATTCCATGAATGAGATCATCATAGCATTAACATGGGAATAAAAATACCATTATTTAATCTTAAAATATTATTAATTGAAAATAATATGCATTTATTAAAGGTTTATGAAACCTTCATAGACACATCCATGCCTATTCTGGAACTCCACCTGCAACTTCTCTTTCTCTTTCATTTTACATCCTTTGAGATCCTCTCCTTTTCTTACATATATTACCTTTAATGAGAGGTAATTTATATCTATCTTACTCTCATATCCTATATGTACATCCTTAAATTTATCCTCTTACCAAATATCCCTCTTTAAATTATACATTTAAAATTATTTTGAATAGATTCCTACACCCAACTTGGGCTCCATAGCTAACTAAAAAATGTGTTACAACAACATGCTAAATTTGAGAGATTATTTAAACTAATAATATATGTTTTAAAAATTTAAAACTCTCCCTTTATATGCTCAAAAATATCCAAATTTAGAGATTCTCTTAACTACTTTTACCCTTTTCTGCTATTTTCCACCTTTACATTTACTCCTCCTTAAATAACATTTTGGAGGGAAAATACAATAATTGGAATTCAAATTTAAAATAAGACATACCTTAAACTTTCATATTTTAATGCTTTCCACATTTGGCCATGTCCTCCATGAAACTATTATATATGCTCTTGCATCACACTCTCCCTTTATAAATAATTTGAACCTTAGTTCAAAGGAGATGCTTCTTCCATGCCTTAGTCTTCACTTATATGCCTAGATCCCATTGCTTTATTTTCATTGCTTGATTTTGTATTCCTTTGAGATAATATTTTAATTTCATATTTATTTTATTCCTCTTTTGGTATGTTCTTCTCCTCATCTCCTTCTCAGTTGCAACCTCCCATCTCCATGCTTCTTCATCTTCATATAAGTCTTCAAGATCTTCTTGATCCTCTCATTTCAAGATCTTGTCCATTAAACTATAGAATTAATCCTTATTCATCTCTTCCAAACCTACATAAAAACATCAAAGGCCACCTTATAATCAAAAACTTAAGACAATGAAGTCTATTGGATGCCTTCATGTTCTTTTTCTTTGATCAAAACTACCATTACCACTTTAGCCTGATCTATTCTTGTCTCACTTTCATCAATGGTTTCTTCATCATGGATTTTTCTTGTATCCATATCTCTTGGATGACCAAAAATCTCCTCCAAAATTCTCAATTCTTCCTTTAGTCAGATCTCTTATATCTAACCATTTTCTTCATCAAACTTGGGTTCATTATTCTCAAGGATTGTTTGTCCTTTACCCTTCATCTCCTATTTATTATCTTGTCTTCATGCAAACCAAATTATTCATTATTAAATTTATCAAATAAAATTAAAACACCATTACCTTGTGTCTCTTTACACTCTTCAACTTCTTCTTGAAACCATCATGTTTGCCCTTTGCCTTCAATGAGGCATTACTTGGTTGTATACTCACCTCTTTCCTCATCATCTAGCCATTTTAAATTATACCCATGATGCATATTAGTCCACATAATTATATTACACTCTTCATTTTCCATAAAGAAAACAATTTTTTTACCTTTCCATGTACTTGTGTCATTCTCATACCTTTGATTGCTTGTGTCAACTTCCACCTTCCTCCATTGACTTCTTAGTATTTTTACCTCAACACACACATCTTCACTCTTTTCCTTCTTAGGTACCCATACTTGCTTCTTTCTCTTATAATTTGGCTTCTCAATCCATATAGGCATCTTGTAACCATGCTCTTGTGCCAACACTTCTTGTGTCTTTGTAGTTTTATTCTTCCACCATTAGGCATCACATATCCATGGTTAATTGAGAACTCCACCTTTCTCTTTCATTTTGTAATATGTATATTAGCAGCTTCATTCTTATGAAAATAAGAAAAATCAACTTTTGAATTCACCTTTACCTCCTTAATGGGATGCTACATGGATTATTTGACTTGCATGCATTCTTGAGTATTTCCATTTTCCTCTTCCTTTATGCTTGGCTATTATCTTCCCTCTTCTTGGCATTCAATGACATCATGGAAGTTATCTTCATCTTCCATCTCTTATCTTAATTGTATGGGGTACACAACACCTTCTTCATGCATTAACCAATGCATCTCTCCTTCTTTATCACTAATATCAAAACCACTTCTCTCTCTTACACATTCACTTGTACACTTGGTTTCTCCTCTTACACCAATCTTCTCATTCTCCAAGGCCCTTCTCTTATCCTTCACAAGGATAATCATACCTATAATTACCCATGAAAATACAAAATTAAATATAAAAATAAAAGACCACAAGGTCCCTATGAGTGTTCTCTTCACCAACACTCACATATTCTCAAGTGGTCTTCCTTGCACTTCATCTTCTCTTTCTTCTTTCTTCTTATTCTCTAAAATTAGAACCTTCTTCAAAATCTCTTCCTCTTATTATTTCTCACATGGAAAATTTATTATCTTCATCAAGCCTCTATGGAATTCTCTCTTCTTGGCAGTCTCCTTTTTCCTTCTTCTCCTCCTTATTAGGATATCTATTGGAAACTTCAACCTCTTCTTCATTGGCCATACCCATGCTTGCCTATTCATCTACATCCATGAAACATATCTATCTATGAACATAGATAAATCTCTTTTTAAACTATAAATATCTATATCAATTTAATTACTACTTATACCTCTCTTATTTTATATGTTTGATTCCTTCTTAGTACCTTTATGTACTCTACTACTCTACAATGTCCTCAATGATATCTCCATCTTTGAGTTCTTCACCCAAGTATTTTTTACCTTGGTCTCTTAGTCTCTTCAAATCCTCACCTAAGTTTTTTTCACCCTAGTATTTTAGTCCTTTATCCTACTCTCCTTTTTTGACATCCTATAACAACTCATTACTAATCCTGATCAACAATTTATCAAATTCTAGGAGCTTCAAGCTCTGATACCAGAAATTGGTGTAATCCCACCTTGTTTACATCTTAGAATACTTCCCAAATATATCACTAAATTCTGTGGTATTTTTACATTGATGAAATTATCTCTTATCAAGGCCAAGATACTAGCTGAGTCACCAAAGTTCTTATTGGTGACTGTCTTCTATATAGGAATCAAGGTTATCAATGCAAACTTACTCATTCTTATAATGTCACTCATGGAATATCATTGATTACCTATGAAACTTAAGAAATATAATAATCCCTTATTGAATTAAACCCTAAAATAATCATAACATGTTATTATATCCATCTTAGATATACAATAACTTTCAACTCCTTATTCTATCTCAAAAAGCAATTCTCTTTGTTAAGCCCTTTTAGGCCTTGTATCCCTATCAAAGGAGTTTTTAGTATTTATCTTTCAGAATACAAACCCTTTCATAAAAATAATACTATATTATAGGAACAATTATCAATTTATACAACATATATCTAATCTAGATAAGGTTCCTTTAGAACATCTCCTTCATTTCACTTTTCCTATTGTAGACTAGGTCTAATAACCCTTACTACAAGCCTACTTTCACCATAGTTTTTATATTTGCTTCTTTGCAAGATATTAAATCATAATTATGTGTTTTATTAAACTCAATATGACTTAGTAAAACCATTATATAACATATTATATGCATGAAATCCTTCCTCCTTCACAAAAATGAATAAACAAGGTTCACTTACAGTCTCCTTCACAAAATATAGTCCTTGCAACATGAATTTATTCTTACATACGTTTAAATTCAATTAATAATAGTCATACCAAGATATTCACAAGTTTTAAATAATTTTCCATGGTTAGAATGTGAGATATAAGGAATTTTCAACAAAAACCCTACACATGGTTACTATTCATAGTTTACAGGGTCAAGAGCATATTGTTTTCAACTAGAATTGTGTTATAGCATATAAAAGTTTAAAAATTGATATTTAGGGTATGTATAACTAACCTATACCTTCTCCATTCATCAAAAAATCTATAAATACTATCTATCCCTTCTATACATGAAGATCTAAACTACTCAAACTGTGTTTTCTTAAAAGTGAAAAGGGGTTTGTCCAGGGTTTCATCATATCTTTGATTCAATAAGTATAAATAAATTCATAATAAAATTTACCTATTTTATTATATTATATTAATATATATAATGGATTCCAATAAGTAATTTTTTCACATAACACACAAACTCTTTCCTTACTACCTATACTCAGTCATCTACAGGCCTAAGAGTAGGTTTTGGGGATTTCTAAGCATTTAAGGGATTTAAAGACTTAATTTATTTTAATTTAGATTATAAATTACCTACAAAACTTGTTAAAATACTTATTTAATACCATTTCATCCATTTTCATTTTAATCTAACATTTTGATAGTAGACTGTGTGATTTACTAAATTACCTTGTCATATACCCTATTTATGTTCCTTTATCCATTTCAAAAGTTCTAGATATATTTATAACAAGATACAATATTCAATGGTTTCCTAAAAAAAAATTATATATTTATTATGCAATAAATTTCTCATTCTTTTCCTATGCTCTATAAAGAACCATCATACACATACATAGGCCTATTCACTTTAAAACCAGAATTTCATATATGAGATCATCATAGCATTAACATGGGAATAAAAACACTATTATTTCCTCTTCAAATAGGAATACTTAAAAATAATATTAATTGATAAAAGGCTTATTAAACCTTCATAGAAACATCCATGCCTATTCTATAACTCTACGTACAACTTCTCTTTCTCTTTCATATTACATCGTTTGAAATCCTCTCCTCTTCTTACATCTCTTCCCTTGAATGAGAGTTACTTTCTATCTCTATTAATCTCCTCTTATCTACGTACCTCCTTAAATTTCTCTTCTTAATAGAAATCCTTCTTTACATTATACATTTAACATTATTTTTAATAGATTCCTATGCCCAACTTGGGCTCCAAAGCTAACTAAAAAGATGTGTTTATAACAACATGCTAATTTGGAGAGATTGTCTAAATTAATAATCTATGTTTGAAAGATTTCAACCTCTCCCTTTATTTTCTCAAAAAGATCCCAACATAGAGATCCTCTTAACTAATTTTACCCTTTTTTCTATTTTCCACCTTTACATTTACTTTTTACATTTATTCCTCCTTAAACAACATTTTGGAGGGAAAATACAATAATTGGAATTCAAATTCAAACTAACACATAACTTAAACTTGCATGTTTTGATGCTTTCCACCTTTGACCATGTCCTCCATGAAACTATTGTATATGCTCCTATATCATAATACCTACTAGATATCAATGTTACCACCTATGATATTTTGGATTTTGAATCACCTTCTCTCTAGTGTGCTTAGATATAGATCATAAGGTATTGCCTTTGTCAAATAGTAAAAATCTAGTTCTTCATCTTCATTTTTACCTTGGGAAAAATTGGTTAATGGGCTCATGTTGTTGAGACAACCCAAAATATGACTATATTAGTGGGTGATACCTACATAAACACTAATCCAAACAAGGTCGTAGAATTATGTATTTATCCCTTACATGTTAGCTTGTGTGTGTATATGGATACACTATTTGATAAATATGTACAACATTGACCTAGCAGATAACTTGGAAAATAGGACTCATGTGCTACTCTTTCAATAATTTAGACCTATATATGTGTTTTAACTTTTACTATTATATAAGTATGATAAAATAGGGAAGATTTGCTCACTTTAATTCTCTTGGTAAGTTTCTTTATGAGTTGTTAAGTCTATGCCAAGTGAAGAATGAATGAATGTATGTATGTATATATACATACACACACACACACACGTGTGTGTGTGTGTGTGTGTGTGTGTGTGTGTGTGTACCCATTTTTTAAATATGTCACATTAAATAAGTTATAAAAACCATAGGTATATGTTTAATTTGAAATTTTGATGACTTTAGGACACTTGACACTTGCATTAAAATAGGACACTTACATCGACATAGGCATCTGATTGGGAGGTAAGTGTTTGAGAAGCTAGAAAATAAGAACATGTCAAAATCTTGAAAAGATATAAAATAAGTAGTTTTATAGTATTATGAGCATGACATAAGGTTTAGTTCATTATAATAACAATGATTTTACTAAAAAAATAATAATTTATAACAAATATATAGTGCATGTAATCCTTTTGGTAGTAGGAAGGTATTATCCAAGTATATAATATTGAGGTGATAAATAATTCAAAGTTAGTGTCTATACATATATTTTTTTATATTTTAATTTTATAGTTTTATATCATAGAGACCTTGAGAATTGATATTTGATTTTATCACATTATGATATTTATTATGTTATGATAGACAAGTTATTAATTGTTGTACTTCATTCTATATATTTGATCTAGTTATATTATATCAAACTTGTACTATTGGTCATGTTTATGATTTCACAGGCTTGGAACATTTCAATTAGATGAATTATTTAATTCATATAGGTAGATTAGATTACAGAGAGGAGAAAACAATGGGATCTAGTTTGTCTACTATTAATTTTTCCACTTTGTGTTGTGATTTATCAGTATATACTTATAACTTTATGCATCATCCAAATCCATCATTGTCACTTATCCATTTTACTTATTGATATTAATTATTTTCAATTTTGAATGATCTCTTTTATTTCTAAATAAATTTATCTCATTGTCATGGTTACATGCATTGTTCTAACTTATTGTGCATGATTATGGCATGGTAATTATAGGGACTTAGTCTTGATTTTATAAATCATTACATAATGATAATGCCTTAGAAAAATGGGCATTAATAAATATCATAAGTTATTATTAACCTTGTTGAAAGGTTGACTTGCCAATATGATGGGTTTTGATATGGTCATTGAGGACATTTGAAACATAATAATTATTTGTTGAATGCATTTTATACATGGAAAAAGAGAATGAAGTATTTTCATCAAATTTTATTAGAACATTATGTTAAATAGTATTAGACCTACATAAAATAAGCTAATAATTTTTATTAGGGTTTAATTTTTTTTATGTGGAGAGAATACATAGTTTTGGGGAAAATGGGACTCAGATAATCTATTGTGAAGGCTAGGAAATCATGCACAATTTAGTTCTATTGGTTATGGAGTTAGTGGAATGTGGAAAAAATAATAGATAACTATGGTTTTAATCATACATCCCTATAATCATGGTATTGAATGAATCATTACATTATAATGAGAAAAAACATAGGGAAAATAATGTTTAAAACTTGTGCTAGAAAATTATGAAGGGTTGGTTGTTCATGGTGTTGTGTTGGTAGATGAGATTGGTGGTTGGAGAATAAGTTAGAAATAAAATATGTAGAGGAAAATAATAAATAAAAATGATAATGGACTTGGCCATTAATATTCTACATAAAACAAGTACGATTGTATATGTTTAACTATATGACATTATAGCTATGAAATATAGGGTTTTATTAACCTTGAGAGTAAAATGTGTTACGATAGGGGAATCTCCCCTCTCAAAACTTGTTTTTCAATTAGAATGTTAATTAGTTTATGCATGTTTGTGTTCATTAATTATTTTATGGTGAATATGAAAAATCAGTTGGTTGTTGAGGAAACCATTGGTGAGTTTGGTTGTATGAGCTCATCATGTTGATTTTATGGCAAAAAAATGATTCTTTATGGAAGTGTAGTTTGAGAAAACCTATTGTATTTGATAAAATTATTTAATGCTCTTTTATTTATGTGTATGCACACTTTTGGTGGTGTATTATGTGTTTCTAAATTTTTATTGGGTTGTAACTTGATTTTGTATGTGTTTGTTGTTACTTTTTATTTTGGCCTTTTGATTATATATCTCATTATTTTAAAAGTCTCTAGTTAATTTATGTTTATGATTGGAACCTTTTATATGGTGTTTTATTCCATCCCCAAATATAAGGTTGGGGTGGTTATGGTACCACCAATGGATGGGATCATATTTATCATTACTCAATTTGTTTGAAAAATATGTTCTTGGTTGTAGCTGGACAAGTTTGATTGGTATGAAAAAGTTACCTAGGAGAGCCAATGATATCAAGGCACTGATCTATTATAGTTATATCTTGTTGCATTCCATGATATGTTGGAGGTTTATTTTTATCTATTTAATTGATAAATCATTTGGAAATGAATTGTGAGTGGGTACTCTTTTTAGTGTTATATTATTTCAAGAAACTATTGGGAGTACATTCATTTAATTATGGGTTATTGTGTCATTGTGGTTTAGTGTATAATTCCATTAGAAGTCTAACATTTTTGTATATTTTTAGTGTAATTTTAAAGTAAAGAAATTTCAGATTTCAATGTAAATGGTTATTAGATGTTTAAAATCCATTTTAGTTCTTTATGATTTTTTAATTAATAGTCATGGTGATTGTGGTAGTGTTAAAGGAATTGAGGAAGTTCATATACATAAGAATTGTAAACAAGGGGATAATCATTTTTTAAAAATAAGTAGGTTTAAATAAATTTTATGGAATTATAAAACCTTCATTTGCTTGAAGCACTTACAATTAGATTAGTATGTAAATTAACATGGATGAAATGCAATATTTTGGTGTCTTGTTTGATGGTGATAAGAACTACTATTATTTTTAACATTATCAAATTCTAAATAATAAATGAAAGAAAAAATTATAACTCCCCTTGTTTATAATTATTATATCTCAATTATTATGAATAAGTTGTTAAAAATATTACAATGTTTGGATGATGATGATGATGATGATGATTATTATTATTATTATTATTATTATTATTATTATTATTATTATTATTATTATTATTATTATTATTATTATTATTATTATTATTATTATTATTGTTGTTGTTGTTGTTGTTGTTGTTGTTTTTGTTTATTTTATCAGTGAATTTGATAGCAATGACCTAACCTCATAATTATTTCTTTGATATAAATGAATGTAGAGGAAAATGAGATGTTCCTGGTTATTATTGTTAAACACATTGCTTAGTGAGTATGAAGGATTTCTTCTTGATTGACTAAGTAACTTCCTATATTGTATGAATTATGTGAGAGAGATGTAATAGTAAATTGGAAACATCACAATATTAGTGTGTATCATAATGTACTTTTAAAATAGGAAATTATTTTATTATAGTGCAATTTGTGGTTTATATTGACTTTTTTTAGGTTAAGGTTATTATTATATAAATAAGTTTCAAATGCAGTCAATTTACATAGGTTAAGTAAATATTAGTTGTTATGGTTTGCTCAAGGTGACCTACTAGAAACTGTAACATGAATTTTTTATTAATAAAGCTATGTTTTGAGTTAGTATGGAATTTGTTTAGTTATAGAAGATTTTCATCAATGGTATGTTGAATTGTGTGAATCATTTTATGATCTTGGTGTCCTAGGTTGAAACTATAACACATTTATATGCTAATTAATTGTGTATTTATATTATATTACTTTAATGAATTTTTATTATTACTTAGACCATTATATTCTAGTAAAAATATAGTATTATGAAAGTTATAAATAAAAATAGGTATTTCCATTAGCTTACACTCATTTATAATTGTCATAAACATTTGTTCCTATTAAAATGTTGAATAGAAATAAATGTTGTGTAAAGATATGTCATTTAAAAATGACTATTTTTGAATCAATGTAGTCGAAAGAGATTTATAGGTGGTAATTAAATTCTCTTGAATGATTACAATTAGTATTAATGTAACTTTGATATGCATGTCTATCAAATAAAATAAAAGGTTTATTTAGTTTATAAGTATAAATAGATGTGTATGTGGTATATTATTAAATGAGGAAGGCAAGTTTAGGATGGATTCTAGGGTCTCACATGATAGTGTACTTAAGTACTATCTCTATTCCTAGTGACTCATTGGAAATATTGTAAAGGATTTAATTTCTCATGTATTATAACCTTGTTATTAAAATAATCAAAGAGGGTCATGGTTTTAATCTACCTATTAGAAAGAACGTTAAATCAACCTCATAAAGTGGCAATATTGGTCTATCTTAGAGATATAAAAATTGTATCACTATGCAGTAAAGAGTATTTTTACTTTATTTGGCACATTTACATAAATTCTTGATATTTTAACTTTATACAATATAGTCATGTAGTTAAGTGAAATTATATGAAAAACATTTGGTTAAAATTGATGAGTAATATAGGAAGGCCTTATAACCTATGCAATAAATATAGAATAAGTTATATAAAGTGTTAATTTATGAAAATTGGATAACTCATTAAAGTATTGTTAATTTTTAATAATCAACTTGTTAGTTAATGTTGTGATTTCTTCATACCTAGGTATATAACTAGAACTTGGAATATATTTTATTAGGTCTTAAGTATTATTATAAATTCAATTCTCTATCTTTAATATTGAATTTATTTTACATCTAATTATACCCTTTAGTCCTATTAAACATGGAACAAGTAGTATCCACATGTGCTTAAAGGTTGCTTTAAGTAAATTAATGTTATTCTTATGCTTGTTACACTAACATGGAGTTTAAAATGTGATATTATATTGAGGTTAAAACCTAAGATGGTTGTACCAATCCAAAATCACAGAGGCTTGATTTTTGATATATTTTAAAGACATTTTATGTTGTCTTCCACTATTGCATAAAGGAAATGGTCTTAAAAGGGTTAAGTGGTATACTAGAGATTCATGTTGGATTTTTTGAATGATGCTTAACTCAATTTATTAAGTACATTACTAGTTACCATAGGTGGATGTAACAATTCTATATGTGAATTCATGAACCATGTTGAAATCAAATTAAAACATATAGATATTGATCTTGTAAAATATACAACATAACTTTGGAAGTCAAAAACTTGTGTGTCAACTTTTGAGGGTTATGATAGCAATATCAGAGCTCAGTTCTAATCTAGGTAAATTTAGGTTGACTTTGGGCTAAAATTTTATTGTTTTATCACAAGATGGTGATGACTTGAGATAATCAATACATTATAAATGACAATAGTGATCTTGATGAAGACCACAATCCTATTGATCTTGTTATAAATTATGTTAATAATGATCACATCAGCAACAATTTTTATAGTAATATAATTTATCATGAAAATTTTAACCAAGACCATGCTAGATAGATGTTGTTTTAGATGACATCCTATAATTGCTTCATAAAATTCAAGTCTATATGAAAACCCATGGTCAAAGGTTGATAAATGTGTAAAATATGCAAAAATTTAGGAGGAATTAGTACCAAGGAATGAAAATCCATTATAACAACATTTTTTTAGATCATATTATCAAATAACTTAAACATTTTCCACCTCCTACTTTCTTTGGTGGAGAATATAGATAAGATATTGAAGCATGGTTATTTATCCTAAAAAAAAAACTACTTTGCATGATATGGACTCAAATGTGAAAGCTCGTATTAGAGTCTATCAATTGATAAGTGATGTTACCTTGTGGTGGAACCATTTCTGTGCTCTTAAGGGTTATGACCCAATGACTCTTTCATGGGAGAGATTTTATAGGTAGTTTAGGAAAACGTACCTAGATAGTACCTAAAAAGAGAAAAATATTATATAATTATAATTTTTCAAATAGAGAACTATGATTTTTTTGGAGTATGAGAACAAGTTTCTTAGCCTCATATATTATGTGAATGGCATGCATAATGAGGTAACTAAAGTTACCAAGTTCAAACTAAGATTACCAGAGTAATTAATACATGATGAAAGCATGAACAAACCATTGTATGTTGTTTTATACTATAGAATATTCACAACATGTAAAATAAAAATAAAATTTTAGCCAAAAGGCTAGACAAGAATACAATAATAATAGGCTATAATCTAAGATAAAAATAACAATTCCCTCTATAAGTAATAATTTTAATAAATATGATTAGAAAAATATTTAATGAAAAAAAAATGGAAAATTTTACAATCCAAATAGAGTTTCCAAACCTATGAATTTTGCTAAGAAGAACAACAGAAACCATAACCACTAGTAAGACAAATTTTGTGGCAGGAGCCAATACTATACCTTTGACTCCAAAAATTATCGTGGTATGTTTGGAATGTGGTGATAACCATTACCAAAAGGATTTTCCTTGGATATTAGGAAATCATATAGATAATTATAGGGTGAATGTTGTTAATAAATAAAACATTGATTTTTAGTCTACCCCAATCGAGACCACATATATAATTTGTATTTTTTGTTTGATTATTTTAATATATTCTAGTATAACTAATAGTTTCATTTATTCTCAAATTGATTATAAGTGAAAAATTAAACCCTATAGGATAAGATAAGGATATTGGAGAGTTTTTAGTGATGTCATGGAGGTGTTTAGGTGAGTGGATGAAGTGTTTTGATGTTCTAAGTGTCAATGACAAAGTGTGTAGTGTGCTTGTCCTAGTATGTTTGAAGTAGGCTTGGTTGATCTTTAGTTTTAGCATGACTAGGGATGGGTATAAAGTATTAATAATGTGTTACTGGTCCTATAAAATGTCAAGGATGATTAAATATCATACGAAAGTTCATGGTATTCATCTGGTTCTTGATTATGTTCATCTTGGCATAGTTGGTTCTGTGATAGAAAAATCTAAGTAGGCAGTTTCTTAACATCACCATTGCCACATATAGATGAGTCAGGGTGATTTGGTCATATGGGTGTGATCGCATTAGTCCAAAATTATTATGTTCAAAGTTTTAAGTCATTAAGCTAAGTGGATAAAAATATATAACTATGCAAAGTTGGTTTCCTAGGTAGTTTGTTATGGTTTCCTAAACCATCACTACACATCATGTAGATATGAATGAACCATAAAGTTTGTGCATTTATTTTAGGTAATTAGAAAGTAAACAATTAGAAAAAAAATTCATGGTGATTTTTTTAATATTTCCAAGAAGTTACCCTAGAAATTAGAGTCTTGAAGTGATTTTTAGCTTGATTTATAAAGCTTCAAAGTTGTTCTAACAGACTATGATGGGCCAAAGACTGTCAAGATTAATCATATTGAAGTCTAAGGTATTTAGTCGTAAAGATAAAATAGTGAAAATTAATTCACATATATTGATCCAATGGTGTTCATAAAATTTAATATGTAAAATAATGAATATGTTAGTGACATGTGTCACATTCATGAAACTTGGACAAAAAATCAATGGTTCATGGGCATTTGTACTATCAGAAGGTTGGCAGTGTGATTAAAAGTAAAAGAGTCAAATGTGTAGAAAGAATGTAAAGCTGAAAAATGGAATAATCATGGGATATTGGAGCGTAGATCAAAGATGAGCATTGTCAGATAAATATCTAGTTAATCCACAGAGATTGACAGAGTGTATTTGTCCATAGTTGCCAAGAAGCACGAGATGAGGTTAAAGTGTTCAATGTTTAATATTAAATAGAAGGTAAAGATCAAGATAATTTTGAGGGAGATTTAATATGTATATTTGTTTAATATATGAGAGGGAATGAGATATTAGAAAAGTGTTCAAAGTTTAATAGTTGCTCAATGACTATTAGAATTCAAATATTTGAATTTTTGAAGGGAGACTAGTCTATAGTTTATGTGCTATAACTTTTAATATTTGTAAAATTTAACCATGGTGTAAAAATAAAATTTTTATAATACTTAAATATAAATCCAAAAATATTTATTTTAAGGTTTGAATGTTTGTACAATTTTAAATATTAATCTTTAAAGTTGACTATGTGTTTGACTGTGTTCTGCAAGTGACTCAAGAAGGATAATTAAGTTTGTTCTAATGGTATTTGGATGCTTCAATGTGAATTAGCTATTGGAGAGTGTTCTATACTCCTTTAGGATGATCTATATGAATTTTGGAGGTTTGAAAAATCTATATTTAATATGAACAAATGCTTAAAAGTTGATTATTTTTTTGTTCATGGCATTCTTGTATATGAGGCTAATGTTTGAGTTGATTAAGCATATGTAGACATGTGTAATGATGAATTTGATCATTATATCATGTCTAAGGGGTAGTTTAAAGAGGAAATATGCATTTTGAAGCAGTCAATGTTTCTAATTTTCTTCATGGAGTGATAAATGGGGGAATAGGTCTCCATGAGACCTATAAAGGCTACTAAGGCCTAATTGAAAGGTGTAGTTTCTTAAGTGTGACCCATAGTTTCTATGGATAACCTATGAGGATAGTATTGAGATATGTAATATGTATTAAGGATTAAGGAAATTTTAAAGGATGACCAAGAAGATAATAATCATGAAGTCTCTATAAATGGTGAAATCAAAGATGATGATTTCTAGATGTGAGAGACTTGAGAGAAGAGGTGGATGTGAGAGTTGAAGAGCAAAGGAAAGAAGAAAGGGTATGTGCCCAATGGATGTATTTTAGAGTAGAATATGTTGATGATTATGTGTTTGACCTATAGGTTTTATTTTTGATGTCAAATATAGTGCTTTTGTAGGTTTTAAGATTAAGGATGAGTGAAGGATAGATGATGTTTGTATGATCTTAGTGGTTGATTTATGAGGCATACTAGAGTGTGGAATGTGTAGTGTGTAGAATTGAAGAGATATAACATACATTATATCTCCATTATATTGATAGGAAATAAATTATTAGGAGATGTTCATTTTATAGGTGTTAGGAGGGTGCTCAACATCTAGGTCAGAAGGACTTGACCAAAAGGTGGTTAGAAGGATTTGATCATCTTAGGGGTAGGTGTTCCTTGTGAAATAGGTGTTTCACTAAAGCTATCTAAAAGGACTTGAACAATATGTGGTCAAAAGGAATTCATCATCCTAGGAGTAGGTGATCCTTTTGAAATAGGTTTTTCACTAAATTTTGGTTAGAAGGAATTGACCAATCTCAGGTTTGTAATCATTTTATATGACAAGTAATCCTTTTATTTTCAAGATTGAGTGTGAGTTTTATTCCCCAAGAGGTTTTCCCATATAGATATTTTGTTGTGTGTGTGATCTTGCATTATATTCATTGTTCATTGCTATAAACATCTTGTATGCTTCATGAATGGTTGTATTGAATACTTAAGTGTTTGAAAGGTTTGGAAATTGAAATGGATTTTTTATCACCACTCATTCACACCCCAGTGATTATACCTCTAAAAATTGGTATCATATCAAGTCCTTTGGTAAAGGATTAATAGCTTGAAGGATATATAAGGTACAATATGGGTATTCATCAAATACAAGGAGGTTGTTCCATTAAGTAAGCACCAATGTTAAATAGATCCAATTATAATTTTTAGAGTGAAAGGATGAGAACCTACATCATGTCCCTAGGGTTTGAAAATTGGAAAAATATTGTGGATGGTTATCTTGCACATACTATTCCTCCATCTATTGATGAAGATAAGAAGTTGTTTGAAAACAATTCTAAGGTAATGAATGTTATCACTTATGATCTTTTAGAGACTGAATACACCAAGGTAATCCATTTCATAACTACCAAGGAAATGTGGGATAAATTGAATAATATTTATGAAGGAGATTCAAAGGTTAAGTTTATAAGGTTGTATAATCACTAAAGATAATTTGAGAGTCTTTAAATGAAGGAATAATATTATGTGGCATCCTTTATTCAAAGAATTGATGAGATTGTAAACATCATCATAGGTCTTGGAGAGAAGCTTGAAAAAGATAATGTAGTTCAAAAGATATTAAGGTCTCTCTCTCTCTCTCTCTCTCTCTCTCTCTCTCTCTCTCTCTCTCTCTCTCTCTCTCTCTCTCTCTCAATTTTGATTCAAAAGTATCCAATATAGAATAAAGTTATGATCTTACTCAGTTAAACGTAGATGAATTGCATGCCATCCTTACTACCTATGAGATGAGAATAAACTATGGTATACCACCAAAGAAGGAAGAAACATTCAAGATAGAAATGAAGCCAAAGAATAAGTTCCAAGGCAATAAACTCAAGGAGGATGACATATCTAATATTGATGAAAATAAGATGAACTAATTGCTTTGTTTACAAGGAAATTAAAAATAGGGTTAAGCAAGTAAAAGGGTAAACTACCCTTCAAATGATTCAATTATGGAGAGGTAGGAAATTTTGCCAATAAGTGACCTCATAAGCATAAGAAGAATGATGATGAATATCATGGTTAAGGTCATGATGATGGTAAGAGATAATTAAGTTATAATAAAATTAAGAAGGGATTCAGAAGGTTTGACAACAAGAATAAGTACTTCAAAGACAAGAAGAGTCTCTACACCAAAAAATATTGTAACTCATTAGATGAGAGTGAAGATGGTAACTCATAGTATTATCATGAAGTTGATTGTCTTGTTGAATATAATACCTCTTCATGGCTGAGGAAGGAAGTTGGTCATATCAAAAGGATTCTACTTGGATTGATTCAGATGATGATAAATATGAGGTGGACTATGAGATTGAATTGATGAATTCTCTTGAATAACAAAAGATTGATAAGAATATTAACAAGAATATGAAGTCTTAAATCAAGTACTATGAAGAGAAATTCAGTGTTTTTGAGGCAAAAATGAATGAATACACCAAGGATCATGAATATATAGTCAAGCATCTTAGTTGTCAATTGAAAATCTTACCTATAAGCCTGAAAACTAAAGAAGATGAATGTTCAAGGTATGTAATTGAAATTGAGTCATTAAAATCTAAGTTAGAGAATACATATAGCAATATGTAGTCATTTATGATATTTGAAAAGAGCTCAAGTGATCTAGACAATATTCTGAGTGGTCAAAAACATGCAAGTGATAGAATTGGTCTTGGATACAAAGAAAAACTAGAAAATTCAACCCAAGACAAGATTTATACTATTATAAACCAAACCTTGAAGTTTAATAATGAGTCAAGGAATGAAGATGATATTAAAATAAAGAAAAATCAGATCAAACAACTGATTGCCATGAGGTATGCAAGTTTCAATGGTTATTATTACACATGTAATCAGTTTGGACATAGAACTAGAGAATGAAAGAGACTTGTTAGAAATGAGTTTGCATGAAAATATGATGGGGGTCATCAATCAAATTTTTTGAATAAATTTAATTGATTCAACTATCTTGACGAGGAAAAATTTTCTAAGCATTGTCCAAATAAGGTAAGGCAAGGTGAGTCTTATTTAAAAGGAGAAGTTTGTTTCAATTATCAAAAGAATGAGCGTATTGAAAGATTATATTCTAATAAAAAAAGGTAGGATAAGATTATTAAAAAATTTATAGTGTGCTTAAACTATCAAAAGAGAGGTCACATTGATAGATTTTGAAATCAAAGGCCTATAAGATAGAATAAGTTTAATCAGGCTCCTAGAGTGCAAGAAAGAAGGCAAGTTAACTAATGGAAGCCAAAGGTGGTAAGTGTGAGTCATGATGAGTCTATAGGTATAAGTAATATATTTTATATGGTGGAGAATTATATAATATTTAAGAGATCCAAGAGATCTCATTGTCTGCTCATGTTGTGAATGAAGAGACCAAGCTCAAGGAGAAGACCAAGGTTCTGGTTGAGGCATTTTGAGGTGTGTTTGGATGGTAATGAGTAACCTATTGTGTGTGATCAATTGTAAAGATTGGTTATTGTGTTCTCAAGATATGAAGGTGATGTTATGTAATAAAAAGAAGCTACTTTAGTGATCAAGGTCTATCAATATTCCATAGTTGATCCAAATGTCATATATCTTATCATAGCAAAGAAAGTGAGTGATGTAGAAAAGGAACAAGTTGTCAAAGTTCAAACTAAGGAGAACAAGAGAAAGAAGTCTTATAGATATAAAAGGATTCAAATGGTTATTGATGAGATGTGGGCTACTCTTATATTCACTTTGTTTTATGAGCATTATGGTGTAGAAGAGGTCTTTGTCAATGATTCTTAAGAGACTCCTTTCAATAGAGAAGTAAGTGTTGTTGGGTGTTCTTCAAAAGGTCCTAGAAGGTAAGAGATGAGTGTTTCCAATTGTATTTGGTGTGTTAAGATGGGATAAGTGATTTTATAAGGTTTCATTGATGTCATAAGGTGTTTTTACTATGTATGCAGTGTCTGTAGGATCAGAATGAGTGCTTTTTAGGTGGAATAATGAGATTGATGGAATATTAATAAGAGTTTGGTGCTTAGAAAGGTCTGTGCACTTCTTTATGGTGTATTATAGGTATTTTCATGTCTTTATGATCATGTGTGTGCCTTATGGAGTTTTTTGTGTTCTCTCAAGTTTATCTTTCTTGTTGCAGATCAAAGCCATGGTATAGGAAGTCAAAGTTCCCAAAGGTGTGAAGGTTCAAATCTTGGTCTAGAAGTGTGTGATGGTTGTCTCCAGGTGTGAAAGAAGTTTTAGAGGTGGTCATTAAATAGAAGGAGGTTTTTTACCTTGTTTTTTTTTAGATTCTAAAGTTATGAGAGCTGCAGGTTCTAAGTAGGTCTATAATGAGTCTAGATAGGCCTAGTGTGAAGATTTGATGTTTTTACTCAGTTTCTCCAAAATGTCAAGGAATGAGTGTTTCAAGGTGATTTATTAGGTTATTTAAGAGTATTTTTCCTATTATTTAAGTGGAATGAAGTTATATTGGTGGTCCTTGAGGTAACTTGAGAGAGAAGGCTAGTAAGCCTATATGGTGGTGCTTCATAATGTGTAGAGATCTGAAGATGCTCAAGATGTGAAACGTCTCAAATATCTTGGGGGAGTCCATATAAGATGTTTTCTTGGTGATTTCCATCATATTTTAGTGTTTTTATGTGTTCTTTCTTTAATTGGTTGTAGTGCTTGGTTGAAGAGAGTGTTGGCATATAGCAATAGGAAGTTGTCATGGAAAAAAGAGGTAGGCTCAAGGTAAGGGGGAGTTTTTATAATATTTATAATATGGTAATCTCTTGTTGGTGGTTTTTTTATATCCTTAGGATTATTTTGTGCCCACTTTATCATTGTGTCAAAGGGGGAGAAGGTTCCTATTATGAGAGTGCTTGAGGAGAGAGAAAGAAGGTGAGATATATGATGGATGTTGACATCAATGACAAAGGGGGATATTTTTTAGAGTTTTAATTAATTTCATGGAGGTGTAAAAGTGATTGGATGAATTTTATTTATAGTCTAAGTGTCAATGACAAAGTGTGCAGTGTATTTGTCCTAGTATGCTTGAAGTAGGATTGGTTGATATTCAGTTTTGGCATGATTAGGGATGGGTCTAAAGTATTGAGCATGTGTAAGGGGTAATATAAAAGGTAAATTATGATTGTATAACTTGTGTAAGTGCATGGTATTCATTTATTTCTTCATTATGTTCATCTTGGCATAGTTGGTTATGTGATAGAAAAATCTAAGTAGGTAGTTTGTAAACATCACCATCACCATATATGGATGAGTCAAATGGAGTTGGTAATATGGGTGTGATCACATTAGTCTCATGTTTTTATTGTGTAATTTTTAGGTCATGTAATTAAGTAGATCAAAATATATAACTATGAAAAGTTGGCTTCCTAGACAGTTTGCAATGTTTTCCCAAACTGTCACTACATATGCAAATATGAATGAACTAAAAAATTTGTGAATTTATTTTAGGTGATTATAAAGTAAAAAGTGGGAAAAAAAATTCATGGTGATTTTTTATATAGTGAAAATAATTTATCCTATAAATTTGGAGTCTTGAAATGATTTCTATCTCAAGTTATAAAGCTTCAAAGTTGCTCTAACAGACTATGATGGGCCAAAGACTGTCAAGTTTAATCATGTTGAAGTCTAAGGTAATTGGTATATAATATATAATAATGAAAATTAATTTTTATATCTTAATTCAATGGTGTTCATAAAATTAAATATGTCCAAGAATGAATGTGCTAGTGACATGTGTCACATTTATGAAGCTTAGATAGAAGATCAATAATTGGGGGGCATTCATATTGTCAGAATATTGATGGTGCAAGTCAAAGTCAAAGATTAAAATGTGAAGAAGGAATGTATATATAAAAAACTTCAAAATATCAAGATCTTAGAGATTATATCAATAGTGAGTGCTACAAGATAAAGACCTAGTTAATCCATAGAGATCGATGGAATGCATTTGTGTACAGTTGCTAGGAAACATGAAATAAGGTTAAAGTGCTTAATGTTTAATAGTAAAGAAAAGGTAAATATCAAGATAATTTAAAGGGAGATTGATTATGATTATTCACTAAATATATAATATGGAATGATATTTTGGCAAAGTATTCAAAGTTTAGAAGTTGCTCAGTGAACATTGGAATTCAAATATTCAAATTTGTGAGGAAAGACTATTCTATAGTTTTTATGCTCTAACTTTTGATATTTTTAGAATTTGACCATGGTGTAAAAATAAAAGTTATATATATATATATTTAATATGAATCCATAAATATTTATTTTAAGGTTTTAATGTTTATAAATTTTTAGATATTGGGATAAAAAGTTGACTATGTCTTTGACTATGTTTTGCAAGTGATCTGAGAAGGATAATTGAGTTTGTTCTGATGGAATTTGGACGTTTCAAGGTGAATTAGATATTATATAATGTTATATACTTCATAAGTATGATATATATGGATTTTTGAGATTTTACCAATCCATATTTAGTATGAACAAATTCTTAAAAACAGAATATTTATTCATTCATGGTGTTCTTGTGTACAAAGCTAATGTTTGAGTTGATAAAGCATAGACATATGTGTGTAATGATGACTATGATCATTTTATAATGTTTAAGGGTCAATTTGGAGTTTACCTATGCATTTTAAAGTGGTACTATGTTTCTAATTTTCTCAATGGAGTGTTAAATGGAGGAATAAGTCTCTATGAGACCTATAAGAGTTATTAAGGCTTAATTGAAAGGTGTAGTTGCTTAAGTGTGACTAATAGTTTATATGGTTTAACTATGAGGATATTATTGAGCTATGTAATATTCCAATTATAAAGGCAAACCTAGAAAATAATAATCATGAAATCTCTATAAATGATGAAATCAAAGATGATAATTTATAGATGTGAAATAATTGAGAGAAGATATGGATGTGAGAGTTAAAGAGTGAAGGAAAGAAGAAAGGGTATGTTCCCAATGGATGGCTTGTATATTATAGTAGGTTTATGACTATGTGTATGACCTATAGGTTATATTTTTGATGTCAAATATAGTGCTCTTATAGGTTTGAAGATTGAGGATGAACAAAGGATAGATGATGTTTATGTGAGCTTGGTGGTTGATTTGTGAGGTAGATCAGAGTGTGGACTATGTAGTGTATATAGTTGAAGAGAGGTGATATACATTATATATCCATCGTATTGGTAGGTAATTAGTTATCAATAGATGTTCATTTCATAGTTTTTAGGAGGGTGTTCAACATCTGGGTTAGAAGGACTTGACTAACAGGTGGTCAGAAGGACTTGATCATCTTAGGGGTAGGTGTTCCTTGTGAACAGGTGTTTCAATAAAGCTAGTTATAAGGACTTTACCAAATGGTGTTAAAAAGGACTTGATCATCCTAGGGTTAGGTGATCCTTATGAAATAGGTGTTTCACTAAATTTTGGTTAGAAGGACTTGACCAGTCTCATGTTTGTGATCATCTTATAAGACAAGTAGTCCATGTGTTTTCAATCTTGAGAGTGGGTTTTTTTCCCCAAGAGGGTTTAAAAAATATATCTTTTGTTGTGTGTGTGATCTTTAATTATCTTCATTGTTAATTTCTATAAACATTTTTTATGCTTCATGAATGGTTGTATTGAATGATTAAGTGTTTGAAGGGTTTAGAAATTGAATTGGATTGCTTATCACCACTTATTCACCCCCCCCCCTCTCAGTGATTGTACCTCTAACAAAGGATCGGAGATAGAGTTCATCATAGGGAAAAGATTGGAATTTTTATAATTATAATAAACAATTTATCTTGATCTTAGGTTCTTAAAAAATCAATATTTTTTAATCACACATTTAGGGTCTTATGACCTGATTATTGGCATGGATTGATTGCAAAAAAATTAGTTAAAGCTTGATTGTTTAAGAAAAAGAGTGAAAATCCTTAATGATATAAATAAATCTATGAAAATACAAGGTGTTATAAAGCCTCTAGTTCAAAGGACTCTTTTATACTTACAGTTGGAAAGAGTAGTGAAAAGCAGGTTCAAAATGTACTTTATGTAGTTCAATGAAGTACCTATAGAGAGTGAAACTATTATTCAAGGCCACCCTACCTTAGAATAATTTTATGATGTGTTTATGGAATAATTACTAGGATTACCTGATAAGAAGTAGTTTGAATTCTCTATTGATATAATATTTAGATATACACCTACATCCCATGGCCCATATTAGATGAATTTTGATGAATTAAAAGAGCTCAAAGTTCAATTACAGGAGATGATGGATAAGGGTTTGATTAGGACAAGTGTATCACCTTAGGGGTCCCTAGTTTTTGTCAATAAGGAGGGTATATTGAGCCATTGTATTAACTACCACATGATAAATAAAGTCACCATTAAGAACAAATATCCCATTCCTAGAATTGATTATCTATTTGATCAAATAAATGGAGTAATTATATTTTCCAAAATAGATCTTCATTTGGGGGATCATAAACTTTTCATAAATAATTAATGTGTATAAAAATTATTTTAGAATAAATTATAGGTATTATGAATTTATTGTGATGCCTTTTGGTCTAAAAAATTCTCTTTTTGCATTCATGAATCTTATGAACAATGTGTTTTATGATTTCTTGGATAAATTTGTACTAGTTTTCCTAGATGATATCATGATCTATTCTAATAATGAGTTAGAACATGAACAAATTTTACATGTAGTGTTGCAAATACTAAGGTATCATAAGTTGTATGGTAATTTTTCCAGATTCTCTTTTTATTAAATCAAAATTTGTTACTTAAGAAATATTATTTTTGAAAGGGGACTTGTAGTTGATCATGCAAAGATTATAACCATTAATGAGTGGTCAACTATAAGAAAATGTGCATGAAGTTATAAGTTTCTTGGAGATATATGGTTACTATCAAAGGTTTATAGAAAACTTTTCATGGGTTTATAATCCTATGACTTCCTTGAAAACTAATGGGAAGAAGTTTGAATGGACTCCAGTCCATGAGTTAATGTTTCAAAAGTTGAATGACCTATTAAATTTAACATTGATCCTTGTCATTTTAGATCCTAATAGAAATTTTGAAATCTAGGTTGATTATTAGAAAGTAGGCCTTATAGTTGTTTTGAATGAAAATGGCAACTAATTTCATATGATTCTTGGAAGCTTAAAACTTGTGAACATAATTACCCAACCCATGATCTTTAAATTAAACCATGGTTCACACACTAAAGTAATGGTTACATTTCCTATGAAACATTTTAAAATATAGTTTGGTCATCATAGTCTTGTACATTTATTAAATCAATATGAGTTGAATGCAAGATAATATAGATTTGGAATTTATTAGCAAATTTGATATTGATATGGATAACATGAAAGGTAAATATAATACAGTGGCTAATGATATAAGTATAAAAATGTATATTTCTGCAATTTTAGTTTTAAGGTCGAAATTTTGAAATTTCTTTTTTACTCAATAGCAATTGATCCTAAATGTATAAAAATCTATGTTGATTTTTCAAACTTAATAATCAAAAAATTTGTTTCTAATTTTTTTTAGATGTAGATAGATAACTAATGTATCAAGACATAGTATTTATTCCCAAATATAGAAATTTAAGGGAACAAATGTTAAAATAAGTGCATACAACACCTCATTTTGCTCATCTAGGTGTCAAAAATATGACATGTGAGTTTAAAAAGATTTATTTATATCTTAGGTTGAATAAATATATAACTACATTCATAGAAAAGTGTTTAGAATGTAAACATGTTAAGGATTAAAATTTTCATCTAGGTGGTTTAGTTTACACACATGTATTTCTAGCACGTGGGTTTTTCTTTCAATGGATTTCATTACAAAACTGCATAAGTCTCAAATTAGGCATGATACAATCCTTGTTTTGATTGATAAACTAATAAAATTTGTCTATCGTATTATAGGTAACATTATTGATGACACCCCCATACTTATTTAAATTTTTTTAAAGAAAATAATTTGCCTCCATGTTGTTCCAAAAGTGAATATTTTTTACAAAGATAAGTTATTCACTTCCAAGTTTTGGTAGACCTTGATGGTTGCATTTGGCACAAAATTAAACTTCAAATTGGCTTATCATCTAGAAATGGATGGATAGAATGAATGATGTAATCTTATAGTTTAATATATGTTAATAATGTATGTCGTGGAACATCACTACAAATAAGAGAATACCTCATCTTGGTTGAATTTTCTTAAAACAATACTTATCATTTAGTGATTAAAATTACACCTTTTGAACCTTATATGGATGAAAGTGTAGAACTCCTCTTGGCTAGGATAGTTTGAAAATTTGAGTGTTTTCAGACCCTAAAACTTCATAAGAGTATGATGAAAAAGTGTTTTCTAATTCATCAAATGTTAAAGGTTATCTCTAATAGAAAAAACATTATGCTGGTTTAAAAATGTCACCAAGAGACTTTAAGGTGAAAATTAAATTTTTCTTAATAATATCCTTAGAAAATATCTATTAAGTTTGTTAAAACATCCAAAATAGTTCTATATTTTGTTAGTCTATTTTAAATTATGGAAAATATTAGCCATGTTTCTTATCATCTAGATCTTCCTCCTTATCTATTTAGAATTCATGAATTTTTCCATGTGGCACTATTGAGAAAGTATGTTTATGATTATTTCACATGTCTTGGATTGGAATAATCTTTAGGTGGTTAAAGAGGAGATGATTCATCTAAACCCAAATTATGGCATTCACATTCACAATATTAATCAACAAAAATCAGATTTATAATAATTATTAATATAAAATGTTGATATTAAGATTGTTTAGGGTTTGACTTGCAAATATGATGGGTTTTGATAAGGTCATTAAGGACCTTTGAAACATAATAATTATGTTGGATTCATTATGTGCATGGAAAATAGGAATGAATTATTTTCATGGACTTTTGTTAAAAAATTGTGTTGAATAGCATTTGACCTATGACGAATAACCTAATCATTTGATTTGGGTTTAGTTTTTTTGATGTGGAAAGAATCTGTAGTTTCGGAAAAATTGGATTCGATCATTATATTTTGAACATTTATAACTCATGCATAGTTCAATTTTGTTGGTTAAAAAGTGAGTGGAATGTTAAAAAAATAATGGAGGACTATGATTTTAATCATGCATCTATTTAATGGTGGTATTAAATGCATATTTTAGTTAGAGTGAGTAGAAAAATGGGGAAAGTAGGGTTAAAAACTTGTGCTAGAAAAGTATGAAGGATTGGTTGGTGGCTTTGTGTTTGTGGATGATAGTGGGTGTTGGAGAATAAGTTCAAAATAAAATACATAGAAGAAAATAGGAAAGAAATAGGAAAATGGACTCAGACATTGATATTCTATATAAAACAAGAACATCTATATATGTTTAATTATATGATATTATAGCTATGAAATCTAGGTTTTTAGTAACCTTGAGAAGAAAATGTGTTTTGAAATGGGAATGATCCATCTCATAACTCTTTTTCCATTCATAATACTATCTATTTCATGCATGGTAGTTTGCATTGCTTATTTTATGGTGAATATTAAATATCAACTAATTCTTAAGGAAATCTTTGGTGTGTTTGGTTGTATGAATTCATCTCTCCCATTTTATAGTGTAAGGATGATTATTTATGTAAGTGATTCTTGAGAAAACTTGCCATTTTTTTGTAAAAGTGTTGAATGTTATTTTATCTATCTGTATGCACACTTTTGGTGGTGTACTATGTGTTGCTCATTTTTTTAGTGAGTTTTACCTTGTTTTTATATGTTTTTATTGTTAATTTTTATTTGGTATTATGATTTTGGATCTTATTATTTTATATGTCTTTAGTTAATTTATGTTTATGATTAAATCCTTATATGGTGTTTTATTCTAGCCCTAAACTGATGGTTAGGGTTAGGGTACCACCAATGGATGGGTTCATATTTATCATTACTTAATTTTCATGCAACAAGATGTTATTAGTTATAATTTGACAAATTTTATTAGTGTGATGAAATTACTTGGGAATGCCAATTATATCAAGGCACTTAAACTATTTCAATTGTATCTTGTTACATTCCATTATCTGTTAGAGGTTGCATTGTATCTATTTATCAATTAGATCATTTGTTAATAACTTGTTGGTGGGTACACTTTTCAATGATGTATTATTTAAAAAAATTATTGAGAATAATTTTTTTATTATTAATGACTATTATCTTGTTTTGGTGTAGTATATAATTCCATTAGAGGACTAGCATTGTTGTTTATTAGTGGTTGTAATTTTAAAGTGAACATATTTTAGGGTTAAATGGAAATGGTTATTAGATGTTTACAATCATTGTTGGAACCTTATTATTATTTTAATTAATAGTCATGGTCATTGTGGTAGTGGTAAAGGAATTTAGTAAGTTCTTATACATAAGGATAGTAAACATGGGATAATATTTTTAATACTAAATAGGTTTAAAGATATTTTATAGAACTATAATACTTTTCATTATTTCAAGCACTTAAAATTAAATGAATATGTGAATTACCATGGATTAAATTCATGATTATGGTGCCTTGTTTGATAGTGATAATCATGACTATTGTATTTAACATTGTGGGATTTTGAATATTGAATGAAGTAAAAAATTCTAACCCGCCTTATTTTTAAGTATTGTATCTCAATTATTATGAACACATTACCAAAAATGTTAAAATGTTTATATTGTTGTTATTATAAATGTTTATTTTATAAGTAAATGATTTATATAGGGATGAACTAATGCCACAATTCATTATTTGGTATCCAAGAACATAGATTAAAGTGATAGGTTTCTAGTGATTATTGTTAATCACATTTATTAATGATTATGAAGGATTATTTCCTGATTGACTATTTAACTTCCTACCATGTATAAATTATGTGACAAGGATGTCATGGTGAATTAAAAACACCATAAATCTATTTTGTATCATAATTTACTTTTAAAAATTGAAATTAATTTTGTATGTGTAGTTTATGGTTTATGTTAATGATTTTTTGTTTAACGTTATTGTTATGTTAATAAGTTTAAAGTGCAATCGGTCTATGGAGGTTAAGTAAACAATAGTTTTTATGGTTTTCTCAAGGTGACATGGTAGAAATTATAGCATGCAATTTTTATTAACAAAGTTGAGTTTTGAGGTATCATGGAATGTGTTTAGCTATAGAATTATTTTACCATTGGTATATTGAATTGTGTGAGTCACTTTATGTTCTTGGTTTCCTAGGTAAAAACCATAACACATTTATATGTTGAGTAATTTCATATTTATATTAGACTAATTTAATTAAATTTGGTTATTACTCAAGCCATTCTATTCTAGTAAAAATACTCTATTATAATGTTATAAATAAGAATGGGTTTTTTTAGTACCTTACACTCATTTCTACTTCTCATAAATGTTTGTTCCTATTTAAATGTTAAACAATTTTTTTTTGGAAAGCTATGGCATGCACAAATGACTTGTTGGACCCCAAATTTTGACTAGGTATTTTTTATTTTGGTGTGTAACCATCACGGTATGAGAGGAGAATGGTGAAGGAAGACCATGGTGCAGAAAGACCATGGTACTGAACCATCTTGGCATGGGAAGATAATGGTGCAAAATATCATAAAAATAGAAGACCTAATCAAATAATAAGCATAAAAAATAGAGGACCCAAGAGAAAAGGACTTTGTATACAAACAAAAGACTTGGGGAGCATAAAGGAAGATGGAAATGGTTAAAGATTGAATCTCAAGGAAAAAGTATATTTTAATCATAACAAGAGTTTCACATTGGCCTACACAAAGGAGGACATTTAGAAATAAGGATATAACACCAAACAAGAATATAGGGGCATGAAGGCTTAGGTCCTTAGGAGAAAACAAGTAAATGACTACCATGACTCTTAGTGTACTAGAGATTATTGTCTAGTCACCTAAGTGTCATAAATAATGTAGCAACTTAGTCAAGGAAAATAAGTATAAATAACCCTATGTAGAGATGTGTAAGGTTGGATAAACATTGGTATTATGTAATGATTGATTATGGTAATAGTGAAATCATATAAGTTACTATTAGTTATGATGTTATTCTATATTTGTTAGTTAAGTTGCAACATTGAGTTATCAATATGTTTTGTTATGTAATATATGGTTTATATTTGACTATAATGAATAGAATATGCATCATATTAATTTGTGTAATCAAAATTTTGAATATCATGGTAGTTATCTTTGTATTCATGTTTATTTACATATTTGAAATAAGGTCCACAATCATGTATTTTATTTTTTGTGTAATCAGTAATTAGATATATGAATAAACACCATTATATAAAAAGTGTTATACCATGCAACATAACCCATATGAACTAGTTTATTGATGCATGCTTTGGGTGAGTGTGCAAGATTTAAATCTTGCATGAAATGCCTATGCATAATCTTGTTGGGAAATTGACACTTTAGTGCCCTAGGGAAAATTTGATAGAAAACCCAACATTTTGGTTCCATTGCCAGGACATGTAGCATTTTTTGCATATTAATGGAAAATACTTGAATGGTTATCCCTTAATAATATTGAACAATGGCTTATTATGGTCAAGGATAATTTTTCAATTCCATATCTTAAACTAGGAGTTTCTAAATGTGTATGGGTTGAACAACATATCTATATCTCATTATATGAAATTGTATTTATCAAAGTCCCTATTTATTTGCATTTTTGGATCTCAGCCTATTCTCAAGACCAATTATGAAATTTTTGAAGGAGGCAAGCTTGGATGATAGAGTGTCAAAGGGATTTATCATGTTTTTTAACACTATGGACATGATATGTTAACATCTAGTGGAGAGGGGTGTTGAATAGCTAAATCTTAGAATATTTTGTAACCACTTACTCTTCTCGTAAATAATCCAAGTTCTAGGTTCTATGAGAACCATGTGGTTGGTATTTTAGATACTTACCAATATAAAAAAAGAAGTTATTTTTGATTCTAGACTTGAAACTCTACCTATGGAGGGATAAACCCATCCTTACATGAGACATACAATTGGGAAGGGAATGTAGAGGTATTGGTGAAGGATTATTAGTTTGAAATGGTAGTCAAATTGTAGGCATTTTGAAAGTGTAAATATGATGAAGCTCGATAAAGGATTATAGGTGGAAGCAGAGTAGGAAGGGGATGGGAAGACTTAAGAAGTGTTCTTAAGATCTATAGGGAAGCAAAAGGGTACAAGGATGACTCACCAAATTTTGGAATATAACCAATGAAAACTTTGTCTTATGTGGGAGAAACTAGTCCGATAGTAGATACTAAAGAACCACATTTAAACCAACCCAGTTCCCAAACCATAGTGTGTGTTCATTATTTTGATCCAAATAATTTAATTATACATAATTGGGATATAGATAGTGTAAGGTTAGATACTAATCCTATAAGAAAACCTATTTCTGAGCAAGTTTTAACATATAGTGAATTGACACTTTTTCTTCCTTTTTAAGGAAATTTCATGGAATAAATTGGCATTCTTGGTGGACCTAGCATTAGTAGTGGGCAGAGTATTGGTCCAAGTATTATAAATCAACCTAATACCATTCTCAATGTCTTAAGTGCTACTCTTAGAGTAATTTTAGGTGTAATAGGAGGAAAAATAGGAGGAATTGGCGGAATTCCACCCCCAAGAATAGGACTTGGGAGTTCTTAGTAACCATAATTACAAGTACCTATTGACTACTAGACATACACCCTTGTGAAGGTAGTTTTAGGCCTTCACATTCTAAAGTAACATGGAGATAATCTTAGGCTATGGGTGGCTTAATAGGTGAATTGAATCTCTATATTATAATGTCTATCTCCCCTTAATGTATTAGTTAGGATCCCTACTCTACACTACCATCTTTCAAGGGAAAAGGGAAAAAGGTAAATTGAAAGGAAAACTTATCTAACTAGGGTGATACACCAAAATGTGACCTCCACTTTTGTAATATGAATTAAGAATGTTGAATAAGAATATAACCTGATTTCACTTCCAAAATGAGAGTCTCCAAATAATAATTTTTCACACAGAGGCTTAGGTTTGATGCATGATCTAAGGCACCTATTCAATAGCTCTCTCAAATACACTAAATAAATATTGTACTTAACATACAAACAAGATGAATAAATCACACTATAAAACCTATAAGGATGAGTTAACACTTCAAAATAGGTAAAAGGAAAGGATAATATGAGAGGAAGTATGTACTATCACTGACATTCATCAACAAATCATGAAAATACATTAAACACAAGCTTTGAGGAGGCATGAATTATATCTTATTCATTGAAAATAGGAAAATAAAAGTGTTTTTAAGAGTGTGTAATTTACATAACTGAGATAAAGGATGGTTTTTAATGCCAAAAATTTTCTTACATATATATAACATGAGAGAGAGGAGAGAGAAAGAGGATAGAAGCCCCTAAAACTAGGAAATATAACATTGATTTAGTCCTTCTCCAAATTGCTACATAGCATATATTGATTAATATTTCATTAAAATTTGTAAAATTGCATATATGTTCATGTTAAGATATGTTTTTAAGGTTAAATGAGTCTTGATAATTTATCTCTAGTCTTTGAAAATCACAACCTCCTAAATTTTTGCATACACACCCCTATATCCTTGGTCAAGAAGTCATTTCCTTGAAAATAGGGCATGATCCTTGAGAGTAGGTCATAATTAATTGATAAATTCTTAATTTGAAACCTTATTGAAACCATTATTGAGATTTTCTCACCTTTATTTGGATTTTATAATGTTTTTAAATGCAATTTTGACTCCTTTAATACACTAGATGTTAGAAGGAGAGAAGATCTTGTTAGGATTATTTAAGACTTATTCCAAATTTGAAAGCTTATTCCAACCAGTTAATTACTTATTAAAACTTAGAATTGGTATAGAAGATGAGGAGTAACCTTTAAAATCTTATTTAATATCTCTTATGCATCAATTTGGGTGATTTGACTACTTGACTCCTTCATGAGCAAAAAGGCATAGGAGAGAGAGAAATAAGAGTTTTAATTTTACATATAAAAATTTACACCATTGATGGATTATAGTGATGACATAACACCTAAAAAAATACATTTTTATCCATCAAGTATCTCATAATATTCAATTTTTCTCATTTAGCATGCTTTAGCACCCCTTCCCTGTAACCCAAAAACCTAAAAAGCTCCTTATCTGGAAGATTTTACAAATCAAATTAGAAACTTGGGAACATTTTTATTAATATATATCCCATTAAAAATACACACAAAATTTCATGATAAAATCCAAGTTTAAGTACTCCTTTTCCTTCATTTTCTTCTCCAATTAGGCCTAATTAGGCCTCCTAAGCCTAGAAAGAGAAATTTGACCCAAATGACCATCCACACACGTGAAACTATCCAAAAGTGTTTTATTAACTTTATCTAGGATATTATAATCCTCCATGACAAATTTGGAGTTGTGAGACCATATGGAAATATGCAAACCATGAAACCACCTTGGTACCTAGTCTTAATTTAAGCTTATTTGGGATTACCTTAGAAAATGGGCCTGGTTTGATCATTTAAAAAAGATATTGTGAAATTTTTGACTCTAATGGCTATTAAAAATCCAAAATTACCTCATAAAATCATTTGTAAGTTTTCCCCTTCTCATAACACCTAAAAACAACAAAAAATTATGAAAAATAGGGTATTTGGAGTAATATGTACAAGTGACATTAGAAAAAAAAAATGTGTGGAGAGCCTCCTTAGATTTATAAACAAAATAAAAGAGTTTTTGAGATTAATATATGGTTTTATAGATGAATTTTAATCCTTTTTTTCATGACTAGTCACAATCAAAGTTTTAGAAGGGTTTAAGACCCATGTGGGGTCTTAACAATTTTTCATAAAGATGGAATTTAAAAATGACCTCCTTAAACTTGGAAATGTTCTTTATTAACCTCCTCAGATATCCTAAATGGATCAGATACCCATGGTAAGTGTAAGAGATGGTATAATCATTTGAAGTTGTTCTTATGGTGGCTTACATAACATTCTTAAGGCTCAAGAGAGGTCTATTCAGAGTTTCAGGTCTAAAAAATCATTATTACATATTGGAGGAGTTAAAAAACCTTTAAAAAACATAAACATTATTATAGATTCTTTGGAAGTCTTGATTATCCCTTTATGTACTAATGGTGTAATGGTTAGAGCACTTGGTATTTAAGCTTGTTCTCTCTTTGTTATCCCTCAAGGGAACTTGGATAGAAACATAAGATTGAGTACCTCATATAGGTTATTGGAGAAATTATTCATGAATTTTTACTACCTCAATATCCCTTCATAAGGTCTAGCATTTTTTTTATGCTCTGAGACCAAATGGACCTACGTAGTCTCAAGACTGTTCCTTGCCAATAGAGTGGGCAAGCTCTGAGACAAAACAAAAAATATTTAAATTGATGGTATGAACTTTAGGTGACTTTTATTTTATTAATACACTTATGAACATGATCTATACAAATTTTCAAAACCTGGTCAAACCTATAGATCTCTCAAAACACCATTTCACCTCATGACTAGTTGGAACTGCCTGCTTGTAAAAAGCCTAGGAAAGCTATTTTGTGTTCAAGACTTGTTAAGTCACTTTAACAAAAAATGGATCTCTTTATCATGTATTATAAACATAAATTAAATTATAAATTATGATTCTCTATTATAACTCACCTCTTAAGAGGGTCTAGAACCTTGTATCTCCCATTGAAGGTTTGTATACTAGATAGGCCTATAGATCCTAGAGGTCAGTAAAATGATTTTATCTTTAAAACTAATAAATTATAACTTTGACGTAAGTATTTTATAAGTCATCCAAACTCTCCATCAACTATCATACTCCAAATTCCTAGTGAAAGGCATGTTTTTCTCAGTTAGTTTATGAGTAGGTCTGTAGGTCTAAAAGGAATAGTGTTTTCCACCATGTCCATGTTAATAGTGTTATTTGTTTTACTAATAAATATTAACACGTAGACACCACTCTTACTATCCTATAATTTTTTTAAGATCATTTCTAACACTCTCCAAACTCATAACCTTGACTTCTCAATGATGTTGAAACTTGTCTTTGACTATCTAGTGCAAGTACTTGGTTGTAGGTGTCTTTCTTAGCATCTTGACTATGTGAGATTTAGAAACCTAGCTTTATTATTACCTCATTAATATTATCCATGGTATTAATCTTTCTTGAAGTATCCAAATTATTACAATAACCTTCAAACATCATGTAACACCTCTTCTCTCTTTCTCTCAAACTTCTCTTTTAGGTTTGCTCTATAGACTATTTATTCAAGATAAGCCTATAGGTGGCCTATTTGGGTTAGTTGGAATATGTGATTTTGTTTTAAATAACTCATTTATACATACCAACTTCAAAATGGCCTTGAATTTGGTCACAATCTTTAATTTTATTCAATATCCCTTCTCACACACCTATGCATGTGATTCTAGCTTATAAATTGCCTTCTAAACATTATTGAACATATTTTTCATCTTAGTTAGGCCCAAAATTCTATAAAACCCTTCTTCCATTTGTCTGGGTTAGAGAATAAACTAATCTCTTAAATAGACCTATAGCTTATCACATTAGGATAGTTGACTATCTCAGTTTTAACCTTCCCTATTATCACTAACGTTATCCAAGTTTTTATGTTTTCTTTAAGTTTTAAATTGGGTTCAAACCTATTTCTCATACATGTTCTACCATTTCTTATTGTATGATATTTGCCTCACTCTTTTGAGTCATGTTTTTAGGTTTATATGTTATACGAACTATAGGTACATCCTTGATGTTGTTTTGACTATGTCATGTGAGCTTAGGACCTTAATACTAACTTACCTTGGTCCTTAAGTTTGTTTTAAAGTTTAATTAGGCTCCAAGACTTAATTTACACACTATAACTCCCCCCATTAGCTGCACCTTTATGATTACCTAAAGTGCATACTAGTTGTGTCTCCTCACTTCACTATTGTAGGTGACTGTTTAGGTCTCTTGTATGAACTATAGAGAGAGGGTAGATGATAAAATACCTTAGGAGGGTCATTAACATGAATTATGATTATTTATTACCTAATGAAATTATAAACTCCATAGACCTTCTTATCTCCTTAAGTCTTTTCAGATACTATAGATAGACTAACTATGTTATGACCTTACTTGACTGTAGGTCTTATTTCAGGCTTGTGAATGCTATTTGAGAGGCTATCCCTTAAAACACCTCATGGTATTAGATCCAACTCATAAAAACTTTAAAAACTATTTCAACTCCTTAAGAAACTTACCATTATGTTTTTTGAGTCTAAGTCCCTTAATCTTGTCCATTAGGTCCAAGCTAGTTGTAGGTTTGTATGGTTGACTTGTATGAACTAAGGAAAAGTCTATTTTCCTTTAAACTCAATCCCTCCTTTCTCTTGACTATCTAGGTAACTTATTATTATTTAATCTCTTTTGTAAGCTATCCCATCCTATATCTCAATCAAGTTTCCATATTTGAGTTTCCATCATGTTGGTTTGATGTTGATTAAGGTCCAAAATGAGGACTTACAGGCCTAGGGGCCTACAAGTCTTATTTGAGGACTGTTTAGGTATCATAGAGGTAGTCTTTGAGTTCTTGAACTCCTTTAACACTGTCAAACTACTACATATCTTCATTTTTACTCCTTGAAGGCTCACAAAGCTTCAAAACATGTATCAACTCACCTAATAGTCCATATAACATGTATTATAGATGGATATTTGACTATCATGAAATTAGGACTACATTCTTGTGTCTAGAAACCTTCCTCTACATTACAAGGATTCCCAAGTGTTAAGACCTCATATTTCATCTTTAACATGCATATCATCCATCATCAAATCATGACTACTATCAAACTTTAAACCTCTTGATAAGACTACCTATGTATAACACTGGTTGTACATGTATGTATAAAGGATTAAGGTGCAATAGGCCCTAAAAAAGTATTATGACATAACTTAGAACCTCTATCATCTCATGGAATAATAGGACCTCCTTACTTTCCTTCTTACAAACCCTTAGGTAACATAAGATAACAAGTTGACTATGAAATCCTTATTTGTACTTGGTTGTAAGTGGAGATTGGATTGAGAGAGAGAGAGGTAAGATCTTATATGCAGGTACATATGGCCTTTTAGAAGTCCATTTTCCCTTGATAAAGTGTTCTTGATCTCCATATAATATGTCTCTTATCACTTTCCTTCTAGATCTAACCTTCTCTACATGCTACTGTTTGAGTCAAAATAGGATGGTTATAGGTCATCTTTACACTTGTACAGACTATAGGTTAGATTTGGTAAGCATAGGACTCAACATATGAAATCCAAACTTTTGAAGTTTTTGATTTACCTTGAATCAACATGAAGAATTTTAAATAATTATATATATATATATATATATATATGGATATCAATATTTTTTAATTACCTTAAAAAATGCTAACTTACCTTAAACTATACATGGTTTTAAGGAAGTTTTCTTTATGACTTTGTTGTACCTTAAAGCTCAACCAAGCACTACATCTCTTGACAAGACCTAAATCACCTTAAAAACTGATTTGAAACTCTCATAACACATTCATAAGGGTGTAAATCCTTTTATAAGGTCTCATAAGTTGAAAACGTAGTTGCATATAATCCTTTAGTGTTATTTTAGCCATTTGAGGCTCTAAACTAAATATTTTTCTCCCAAGACTGTCTTTAGTCACCTTGTTCCATTAGAGAATGATTGAAGGTAGATAATGTTATTCCACATCTCCTTCATTACCTCATAACCTCTTTACCACTAAAATTAATCTCATTAAATATAGTTTTACCTTTTTGAAGAGACTAACTAACCTTAAACTATCTCAAAGGAGGTTGTACTCAAGATGTAGACCTATGAACCTTTTCTTGGGAAAATGAGGTGTGAAATAACTTATATATTAAATTTATAACCCCTTAGATGAAGACACTTTCTTAAAACTTGAATCATTCTCAAAAACTGATCAAATAGACCATTCACCAGGATATTATAGGAAACTAATTTTATGCCATATGTACCTTCCTAAAAGGAATTACCTAATGAAACCACCATAAAAATGAGATACATGATCTATAAAATCATTAATAAAAACCATTACTCTCCATAGATTTTTTATATATATAAATTAATGCAAGAATAGACCCCTCTTGGATGAATAGGCCATAGTGACCTGCTATCACTTATGGATCATAAATCCATATTTTTGAAGTTTTGGAGTAGTTTGATTTTTGTCATAGGTGTCCTCAATGAGTTTTATAGTTGTTTTCATCTCCTCTTTTCCCTTGATTTCCCCTTATTCATTTTTGGCTAAGTCTTGACTTCTTTCTATTACTATCACGCATCAACCTAGTACTCGTTCAACATAAAGAAGTTTTTAGTTCACCTAGGAGTAGCACCATCTCTCCACAAGATGACTTGATGCTCATATAAATTTGACCCCTTTTTAATAGATTTTCAAGTATCCCCATTGGTTATTTGAGTAATATATGGGGCCGACCATGTAATTTTATCAAGGATAAAGTAGAGCATACCACATGGCATCATAAAACTCTTTGGGAGTAAAGGTTTGTTTCTATAAAATTGAAGATACACCATTGGCTAAAAAAAAGGCACTCCATATATGACACTTGGAGCAAATCTATTAGACCCAAAAGATACCATGTGGCATCATCTTGAGAGATCATAGATGAACTAGATATTGGAATTTAAATCCATGAGATACATGTAAAAATCCCTCATCCTATGAGTAATTCTATTCAAATTCAACCCACCACATACCCCAATACGATCTAGTAGTCTATGAGATGATGTCTCATATCCCAAACACAACTTGAGCATATTCTAATATGCCATGTGATTCCTTTAGATAAACCTTAGATTAATGTTGAAGCTCTCAAGCTGTCAGATCCAAGACTCACAAGAACCTTCTGATATTGACATGTGGAAGCAATTAGACTATTTGATCCAAAACTTAAAGGTGTATAGTTGTTTCAGGCCCTTTTTGAAAGTGATGCATGTCCCTCCAAAAGACACATGTCATGTCCACACTTTTCTTGTCTAACAATCCAAAGGACTCCTCCAAGAGCCTACCGAGATGATGCATGTCTCCATTAGGTTTATAAGATGATGCCATGTACCTCCTTTAGGTCCATCAGTGATTGACACATAGGTACACCTAAACCATTTGATCTAAAGCTCATGAAATCCCATGAGATGATGGAATGTGTCATCTCTACAAGGCTACACCCAAATCAACAAATTAACACCAAGAGAAATGCAAGGCTCCCCTTAAGCCACATGATTAATAAAAAGTTATTGATAGTTTTCCATAAGGCTCCCAAGTGCAATCAAAATGTGATACCTATCCAAGTAGAGTCCCAACTACTTACAAGAGTGACAAGTGGCACTCCCATAACCAACTAAATTGAAGGGTCCCACCCAAAATCTTATATCAAATAGAAATGTTCCACATGGAATGTTATGATTGAGTCATCACATTAAGATGCATCCCATGGGGCCCTATTCTTAAAATGATTTCTAGAGGTAGTTTTAGAGGTAGACACATGTCACCATGATACTCCTTCTAAGCATCATGGAGGATCATGAGGTGAGGAGGTTGTACCATATCTAAGATTTTTAAGACCAACTACACCCATGAGATGGACCTCCTCATTGAGTTGTAATGTCGTCATCATGAGCATGAGTGATGGGATTTCTAAGTGTCATTTCCCCAAGAGGACATTGTGCCTATATAAGTAGATCTCTTTTCTTTTGTAAAGGTCTAAATTTTAGATATTGTTTTCTACTAGAGAATCCATTGTAATAGTTAATTCTTAAATAGAAGTAGTATAAATTAGGATATTTTATTCTATGACCTTAGCGGGTGCCCTTTGTAGGAAGGATTGTATTATATATTATGCCTTCAACCTTTTGTATGGTCTTTTCCACCCAATAGTGAAGAGGATGTGGTTCTCTATGTCAAACTAAGTGGAAATTTATCTTTGTTTGGTTTTTCTATTCTCTACTTCTATAGTATTGGTTTTTATTTGTGTTATAGTTTTTAATTAATATATATGCTCATTTAATAGTCTATGATGTTCAAAGATTTGAGCTATTTTATGAAATTTTAGGTTAATACTTTAAAGATCTCAATGCATAGCCTTAGTTTATTTTAGTTTTATCTATATTTCCTTCTTATCAATTTTCATCCCCAAATTGATTCAAAGATATGGATTCTAAAGTCCCAAAGTATGGTTTACAGACTGCATTTGAGTCCCACATCTGTAAAGATTCCCATAGAAGTTTGTTAACCTAGAGTGAGAGCTTTAGGCATCAACAATTTTATTTTCTATGAACTATGGATCATAAATCCACATTTTAAAGTTTTGGAGTAGTGTACTTTTCATCATAGGTGTCCTCAATGAGTTTATTAGTTGTTTTGACCTTCTCTTTTCCCTTAGGTTCATGTTATTCATTTTTGGCTAAGTCTTGGATTCCTTACACTACTACCACATGGTATCTTAGTGTTCCTTTAACATGAAAAAGTTATCAGTTCACTCATGAGTAGTGATATCTCTCCATGTGGTGACCCAATGCTCATCCAAGGCTATCCCCTTTTTGATAGAGATTCAAGTAGTTCTATTAGTTGGTGGAGTAATAAATAGGGCCCAATATGAAGTTTTAATAAGGAGGAAGTGGAGCTCACCATGTGGTGTCATAACACTCCTTAGAGTAAAGGGTTCTTTTGAAAAAAATTAAGTTGCACCATTGGCTAAAAGAAAGGCAATCTATGCATGACACTTGGAGTAAATATACAAGACCCAAAAGATACCATATGACATCATTCTAAGAGATTGTAGATGAACTAACCTTTGAAATTAAAATCCATGGGCTACATGTAAAAATACCTCATCCCACAAACACACCCATTCAAATCCAAGCCACCATGCACCCCAGTATGATCTAATACTCTGCGAGATGATGTCGTGTCCTCCAAGAATAACCTTAGCATATTTTGATATGCCATGTGCTTCCTTTGGATATACCTTAGATCAACATGAAAGCTCCTCAGCCATTAGATCCAAGACTCATGAGATCCTTTTGAGATTGACATGTAGAAGCACCCATACCATCTAATCAAAAACTCAATGGTGCATAGATGTTTAAGGCCCTTTCCAAGAGCAATGCATGTCCCACCAAAATAAATGTGTCATGATTTCACTTATCCTATCTAAAAATATAAATGACTCCTTTGAGAGCCTACTAAAATAATGTGTGTCCCCACTAGGCCTATGAGATTCTGCCACATACCTCCTTTAGGTCCATCAATGATTGACACACGAGTATACTCAGACCATTTGATCTAAAGCTCAAGAGAGCCCATGAGATGATGGCATGTGTCATCCCTATAAGGTTTCATTTAAGATCAATATATTGCCTCCAAGAGATATTTGTGACTCCCCTTGAGCCACATGATTAATACAAATTTTCCAACAACTATCCATAAGCTCTTGAGTGCAATCAAAAGGTGACACCTATTTAGGTAGGGTACCAAATCCTTATGAGAGTGCCAAGTGGCACTCTCAAATCCAAAAAAATTAAAGTACCCCACCTAAGAGCTCGTAATAAATAGAAAGGTGCCACATAGCATGTTATAAATGAGTCACCACATCAAGATGCATCTTGTGGGCCCCCATTCCTAATAGGATTTTTAGAGGTAGTTTCAAAGGTAGACACATGTCACCATGGTACTCCTTCTAAGTGTCATGGGGGATCATGAGGTTAGGTTTTTATGTCATATCTAGGATTTTTAAGACCAACTAAACCTATGAGCTAGAGTTCCTCATTTCATTACAATGTCATCATCATGAGCATAAGTGTTGAGATTTTCAGGTGTCATTTCCCTAAGAGGCTATTGTGCCTATATAATCAGAGCTCTTTTCTTTTTTAAAGGGATGGATTTTAGATAATTATTTTTATACTAGAGAAGCCATTATAATAATAAAGTATTAAATAAAAGTATTAGTAGTTAGGATCTTTCATTTTATGAGATTAGTAGGTACCCCTCATGGTAAGTATTTTACTGTATACTATGCCTTTGGCCTTTTGTATGGTGTTTCCCACCCAAAAATGAAGAGGATGTGGTGTTTTATGTCAAATTAAGTGAAAATTTATTTATGTTTGTTGTTTCTATTCTGTACTTTAGTAGTATTGGTTCTTGTTTGTGTTATAGACTTTAATTCATGCATATACTCCTTTAATAGGCTATGATGTTTGAATATTCAAGCTATTTTATGCAATTATAGGTCAATACTTTAAATATATCAATGCATTTCCCTAGTTAGTTTTTTTTATTTTATATGTATTTCTTTCTTATCCCTTTTCATCACCAAATTAACGGCTTCTAAAATCCTAGAAGTTGTTTTACAGACTATATTTGAGTCCCATATCTGGAAAGCTTCCCATAGAAGGTTATTTACCTAGAGTGAGAGATTTAGGCATCAAAAGATTTATTTTCTGGCACAACCAATGGGACATGGTTTGATGATCTTTATATCATCCATTAAAGGATTTTGGTGTGTTCTTCAATGCATTTTTCCATTCAGGATAACTTATTCAACACCATGGTAACTCTAAATATTAAATTAGCTAGTTTAAGTAGACCAAACACTTAAAGATTATCAAATATTCAGATTTAGGTGATATTCTTGGTCTTTTCCATTCTTTTGAATTAATCTAATCACCTAGAGACTTTACTGATATGTGCTTATTATTGAAAAGGTAGACCTGATTGTTCCTTATTTAAATGCTCTAATATGTCAAGCTATCATGAAAAATATTCCTTTTCCCCTCATCCTTATCAAACTACATTTTATATGTCTTCCTACTATCTATATCAAACTAAAAATACTACTTGTTTTATCCCAAATAGCCCAATTATTATCACTCTAGAGTGAACCCTACTTGAAGATGTGTAAAGCACACCCTCACTCCAACTAATACAATTAGAAATTCTTAGATTATGGGTGACTTTATACTAAGAATAACCTACAAAGAGGGTTGGTTCCTTAATATTTATCTATTAAAACTAAATTATTGTTATTTTGGAATGAAAAGGGAAAGGGGAAATTGAAGGGAAATCCTATCTAATGGGGTGATACACTTGAATTCTTTATATCCTTTGGAAGCTGTTGAAACTAATGCATGCATATAAATTAGTAAAAAGTCCTAGTTTTCCCCTAAGCATAAGTATTTTAGATGAAGGATTGAAAGAATTTTGGATTACAAAATTCCTATTTTACCTTTTTACATGACCAACCAGAGGTGAGATAAAAAGCAATAGGTGAGAAAGGGACCTAAAAAAAGGGGATATAATCCCATATGTGCTGATACACAATTAATTACACTCTATTATCTATCAAAACTTATATGCAAAATAAAAAATCTATTTTATTGGTGTATGGTCTAGTATATAGTTTCTTCTTCAGCTCTAGGAATAATAATAAGATGGCTTGAAAAAGCTAATACATATGTCTAAATTACAATTTAATCAAATGTGGCATTGATTTTAGATAAGGACTAGTCTTGGTTAGTTAAACAAAGACTTAATCTTTCTACAATATTCAATTAACTCTTTAAAATATCTTTGAGCTCCCCAAAATATGCATGGTCTTCAATCTTGGCATAAAAAGGAGGTGGTGGGCCCATGTTGACAATTCAATATCACTTTGCATGAAATGATATGCTAAAATCCAAAAAGGAACTCCACTTGAAATGTTTGAAAAGCTTGAATCACATGTTAACCAAGGATAGATGTATGAACATGTCAATTATTCAACTCTAAGATAACCTTCACTTGCATAAAAAAAAGATTTTTGAAGGATGAAAAGTGCATGATATATTCTTGGAATAGAAGATATGAATCATTGAAACTTAATTCTAGCTTCCTAGACATCCATCCAATGCCAAACTCTAACTTAACTATTTGATCAAATAGGCCTATTAGGCCAAAATGGGTTAAAAGATAAACCTATGAACTTGGACTCCATGAAACCTACAACAAGACAGTATGAAACCTTACACACATGAATTAGACTTGGAACAACTTATCTCATCACCAAATACGTGATTTTGATGAGAAAACTGTCACCATTCAGTCAACAAGGTTGATGAGGCCTATTTGCTCCATTTTCCTGTAGATTGGCTATTTTGATCAAATGAATACTTTATAACTAATAAAAATTCTTAGTCTTTGATCCCCATTGATTATATTTCATTGAACTACTTTGTACTTCATTTTACATGTTTTTTCCATAAAAAACATGATTTATTCCCTCATCCATATATCTCCATACATAAAATTGGAATTTATGGAATCCAATCTGAGTTTAATTTAATTTTTAAAAGGTTTTAGGTTGATCTATAATGATTTTATGGAAATAAAACCCACTTTTCTCAAAACTAGTTTACTAGGGGTTTAGTAGGGTATTAAAGTTATATATTCAAAATGATGATTCATGAATTAAAAACCTCAAAATCATGAAATTTTTCCATTTTTTCACATAAAACTAACACCCTAAACATCCCTAAAAATATTATATTCCCTTACAAAATATATGAAAAGTTACCACGTGGAGGAAAATTGCTTGTGGGTTTTAGCTTACATTTTGGCCTACCTATGCTATTAATGATTGTTCATAAATAAAAACACATAAAATTATCTTAATTATTAATTAATTTTAATTTCATATGGCTCCTAAAATCATACTAAGAGTGTTAGGCCAAACTCCACATATGGTGAAAGATACGAGCATCTGAGCAGGAGGTTTGGAAGGGTGTCTAGAATTGGAAAAAGCAAAAAACTTCACCAAGATAAAAATTAATATTCCCATGATTTAAAAATATTTAAAACATAATATTTTTTTCTTTTCCTACTATCAAAACACTTTGAAATCATCTTTTGCTTGAAAAGTCCAAAAATGCCTTTTTGCCCTATATGCCTATTTTCTTGAAAAAGTTTTTATGAGCATGGTTTGCATAAAATTTTGATTTTTTACGCTCTTTAAATATCTTATGATGATTTAAAAACATTATCCCATGCTTATCAAACTTTCACCTGGTCTTAGAAACTTCTGTAGCACTTCACAATGCTGCTTGTTCCAATAGTGATCTCCAAACGACATGATGATGATTGTCACAAATAGTGAGAACTTACACTCATTAAATGGAATTTAAAATTTTATAAATTATTCCCCAACTCATTATTACCCTATTTACCAAAATTAAAGCCAAAAATCTACCTGTAAATTCTAGAATCTTCAAAATTCCTTCAAATTTACCCCCTGTGCATGGACTGTGACATACATGACTAAGTTTTTTCATATTTTAATGTGTTTTCATGAGTAATGGAGGATTAAAAGATAAATATAATATTAATTATCAAAATATTCTTTTCAATATTCTTGAAACCATCTTTTACCTCTCTATCTAACATGCTTGAACCTCCAAACAAGGCATTTTAAGCTCAAATGACTATGTATATACCGTTGTACGTAGATATTGATCATGTTTGAACATGTTTAGTGGAAATTCCATCTTAAATAGGTGATTTAATACTATTTAAACCAATTTATAACTCTCCACATATCTTCTTCATAGCAATTTGACTCAAAACCAAGTTTTTAGGCCTTTATATTGTGCATAGTCTATACAATGGCCTCTATAGTACCTCCAAGGACTAATAGTACTATGTATGAGCTTGGTATAAGATATAAGGTTCCCATTTACCACTTTTACTTTATTAAGTATCATCATAGACCTCACTTCACCTAAAGGGATGGTCTTTGGCTCCTTTACCTCATGGCCTAAGACTATGTTTTAGGCCTAGCTGTAGGTTATCTCCTTATGGTGAATCTAATTTTAGTTTGCCTAGTGACCATATTTATCTTATTATATATCCTCTTTATAAAATTTTCATGAATTCTCTAAACTTTTGAGGACAATTCCATTTCTAATGACACACCCCTATAGATCTTACTTCATGGCTTGATCAAAAGAAGACCTACAGGCCAAGGCCTGTAGGTCACCCATTTTCTTTATGAAAATACAGTCCATTTTAATCACATCATCACCCATTATCCTATTGTTTTCAACCAAATACCTCCTATATGACTTCTTGGTGATGACCCCTAAATTCTACATTAACTATGTGACCATTTAAAAGTTTATATACCACTGCTTCTCCTTGGTTGCAGGTTTCAATATGAGGTGTACTACTATAAAAATAGGTAATAGATGACTTTTTTATGTCTTGAAACATTGTTACTCTCATGAATTTGTTATCTAAAAATAAACCCTACCTTCAAATTTCATGTTCTCAACCTTCTCCTTAGCCCTAGTTGTGGATGTTCTTTGGGCCTAGCAAGACTATAGCACTATGTTACTTTGTATATCCTCAATCATATTTGAAACCATTTTAACCATTTATAACATTCATAATTATAACACAATCATCTCCTCAACTAATCCTTTACATACTTTATATAAAGTTCTTGATTGTATTTTAGTTCCTAATAACCCAAGTACATAATGAATAGGGTTCGAAAGTGGATTTAGCTAAGTCATGAATACATAAAGTGATTTTTAAATTGATCCATATTGTCTCATAATATGTCATGATAGATACCCTACTTGAGATTATACATTCATTTCTTAGGTTTTTAAAAACCAAAAAACTCATTTGTTTGTAGCTTCTTAGGGAATGATTGTACATACTCATTTTGCACCTCTAGCCTCATACATGCCTTGTATCATAGCCTTCTCTCCAACATAAACACACTCTAGAAACCTATTAACCCCTTTATAGTAGCTTTCTTTAGGTCCCATGAAGGATACCAAAGTATCAATCAATCTTTTGGCTACGGTGTCCTCTAGAAGCCTATAGGTGACATTTGGGTGGCTTTGGGTTATCCTAGAGTCTTAGAAAAGCCCCAAAATACTCCTAAAGCCTAGAAAGAGGTCCAATAAACCTCATATCCAATCATTTATTGACAATATCTTTAATAAGTCTCTTCGGAAACCAAACCCTTGACAGGCTATAGGGTTTCATAATGAGGTGATTGTAGGTTCATTTTATAGTTAAAATTTTGACTGTATGCTTGCTTTGGAGTGTTATCTCAATCCTTAACATCATTATCATTCATTGTTTCCATGAACATGGATATATCATGGAATTCCTCTCCTCTAACATGAAAATATCTTTAAAAACCATTATATCTTAACCTCTTTGTCAAATTGAAAGGGTGATTGTGCCTTTGAGTGGCTGTAGGTGCATTTTATAGGCCTATTGTAGGTGTCTTTAGCTGAATATGATTGTTTTGTATACTTTACAACCTCCAAATCCACTATATTCTCCTTATATTTCATAAAATCCTCTAATAAATTCAAACCCTTCCTTTACTTCCATGTCATGACTTAGGGTTATCCTTATCAACCTTTTCTATTATGGCTATAGCTTGTCTTTTGCCTGAGTTGACTGTAGGTAACCCCTTAAAACCCTTAAATGATTTTAGAGTCACCTAAAGCCTTAGGTTTTGAATATTTTCAACTTTTGGCATCCATTATCAGTTATGAGCATCTATTTGAAGCTCAAACTCACTTATGATTGCCAAGATCATTATGCAATATAGCTCTACCTTAATTAGGCATATAGGTAGTCCTTTGGTAAATTATAGGTCTCTTAGACTCCCCTCTTAAACCTTTATTAAATACTATATTTTACCCTTCATTAGATTGATGTCTTCAGTATTATTAATGTCTTTTAATAACCAAACTAACCCTTTGAGTCTTAATAAAAACTCTTCCTATTACCAAGTAGGCCTTCTTTGGAATGACACAAGCTTGTTGGGGAAGATAGCTTCTTGATAAGTCATGATGATAACGTAAATATGTAACCAAAACTAAATATGATTCCTGACATTCAATCCATGCTCTTATGAAGCTCCATATGAGAAATTTCACAATGTAAGAACCTTCTCTTAGCTGTATATGATTGTATAGGTCATATTTGTATAGACTAAGGCTTTTTCATGACCTTAAGGAAGGTTCAAAGGTAGACCTTGTCCTTATGCTTCTTAATGATCATGGAACTTGTTCTCCTGGACCTTGATGAAGGCCTACTTCAATTAACTCATCTCAGCACCATAATGATCATACCTGGACTATGTTTATTATTTGTAGATGATCCTTTCATGACTATACTTGTGTTATCAAGTAGCTTGCATATCCCCCTTTTCATGCTTTTGATGGTTATTTCATCTCACTTGGCTCTTTATAAACATGAAACTATGGAATGAAGAAGGTGTGAGGATGGAAGAAATGAAGAAGGAAGGTTGAAACTCATGAAAGGAGGTGAAAAGACACAAAACATAGTGGAAAATGGCAAAGTATGATAGTGATATAGGGTGAATGAGGATGTGGTGGAAAAGGAGTGTGAGGGAGGATGCTAAGACAAACTTAAGAATACATATGTAAATATAACCAATCACTATCATACCATGACTTTGAATGCCATTGTAACAGGGAAAGGAATAAAAAATTAAACCTAGTTTTTTTGTAAAAACCTTAAAATTTACAAAAAAAACTTAAAGAATGCTAAATTAAGCCTCTTTAGGCATTTTTCCTGAACATGGAGATTACTTTATGCCATGAATATTGGAGAATCCTTGAGAATATGATTTTAAGAAATGAAAAACTTGATTGAAACCCTAAAAACACAAATTCAAGAAAATTTGAGACTACCTTCTTCTTCCATGACCATATAATTCACCTTTGAAGCTCATAAACTGCAAACATAAAATCCTCCTAACAAATATCCTTTGTTAACCTTGAATTGCATGAATAAAGGCTAAAGGAAAACATTGAGATGTAGATTACATTCCTAAGATTTTTTAACACTTGATTTTCCTTGAAAATCTACCCTGGTGAAAAGAAAATGGAGAAAACCACTTGTCTTTCTATTTGCAGGGCAGTAGAAATTATCCTATCCTCAAATAGAAGGTTCATGATCCTACAAAATATAATTGAAGAGAAACTTATACCATTAGGAATCCATCTATGTCTAGTTTAGTCATCCTAAATTTTAGACTTGCACTCTTCCTCAGTAATCCATACCATCATAAAACTTGTAAGTAGGTCACACTATGCAAACTGGACAAACACCTATAGTGGAATGGTTTTGGGCATGTAGATCCTCAAATCACCATGAAATTCATGATGGATCTTAGTCATGACCTAAAATTTATATCCCCTAATGCTAATGTATGGAATCCATACTATCACTTGAAAAATGAAGGAAATAAGCTTATTTTTCCCCTTTTTAAGCCACAATTCAAGCTTCCAATGCTTGAAAAGGAAGTCTTGAGAAGAATTATGTGCCAGCCATGAAAAATTATATTTTTTCCTATTTAAGTGTAGAAAATGGCATGTGGGAGGGGTTTTGGGGCCCTTTTATCATAATTAGCATATCAACCAACTTTTTTAAAGTTTGAAACTTTAGAATTAATCTATTTTCACATTTTTGAACATGACTAAAGGCCAAATGGATAATTTAATGACCTTATAGATCCTAATTTTTAATTTTTTGCTCAAAAATTACATTTTAGGCCACAACTCTTTAATTTAACCAGCTACAAAAGGCTAAGGACTTTATTTTTGAAAATTTCAATTTATGAGGGTAGTAATTTGGCCTTGATAGGTTAAATTACTAAAAAATTTGGTGACTTTGAGGAATTGACCAGCTTGCTAGTCAAAGAACTCAGAAACTCTAGTTATGAATTTTTTTGATAGACACTAAATTAGGAAGTCTTTTTTAGACAAAGACATAAACAAGACAACTAACACAAATAACAGCAAACACATGCACATTTGTACTTAAAGGAATGAACAAAAATTACTAGAAAAGGAAAGACAACTACTGAAAGAATGTGTAGATATGCACTTAGAGAAAACAACATAATAAAGTCTATTATGTATAAACTAACCTCTACCTTGTTGGTCCTCCTAGATCAAATGGAAATCTATTTTATGCACCATGGAACTTTGAAATGTATTTTCTTCCTTTTGATAGCTCTCTTCTATAAATGGGATCACTTATATGTTCATGTGTTCTGGATGATATAACTAGGCCTCCAACTTTTATTCTCAGGTGCATGGATTGAATATATGGATCTAGTATCCAATCATCTTCCTCCTATATTCTTATTTCTTGCATCAAGAATGATAACTCTACCTCATTCATAGGATTTTCATGATTTGACACATTCTCATTCAATGATTATGTTGGCAATTTAGCTAGTATACTTAGGTTGATGACTTTATTATAATCCATTTGAGGTGGTACTTTGTCAAAAAAATTAGGTTATTAATATATATTTATACTTGGATATAATATGTCTTTAATTTCTTCCTAATGAACAACTACAACAATACTTTTTACAAGACATTCATCAATCTCCACTTGGGGTAGAGAGGGACTATCAAACTTTAAAAAAAAACTCTCCAAGTCATCTTAGAAGGCCTCTGCATCATGATAAATTTAAAGGATATGAAATTCACTGGTATTATTACCATTTGAAACATGTTGATCACATATTTATACCTTTTGGATGGATTCATATGAGGGTTCTTGATCTGTTGCACTTGCTTCGTCTTCATCTTCTATAGGGAATGACATCTCGTCTATCCACTCAATCTCCAGCTCATCTTGCTTTGGGATCTTTGGAATAGTGTTGCTTTATTGAAACTCTAAAACATTTGTAGAATCCTTAGATGAATAATCAACCTATTTTTCTATCTCATCATCAAAATATTCCATCTTAAGCTCTTCAATTTCATTCATGAAATCAAGGTATAATTGCTACTAATGTTCATCTTCTTTAGGTATATTCTCCATCTCAATAATGGCTCCATGTGAATTGTCTTCATGAATACCCTTTGAAAAAAATTGTTTGTAATTAATCTATATGAGCTATTGTAAGCTCTTGAGAAACCTCTTCTAACTCATCTTCTTTGGCATTATGAAATACTGAATCATGTTTGTCCTTGCCAAGTGGTGTCTTAATAGTGATTTCTTATTTATCATTCAAGTCACCTTCACTTTCTATCTCTTTGGCTGCATCTTCTTCACTTGCATCAAAAATAAGAGGTTATTTTTCTAAAATGGGTATGGTATATCCCTTAAATTATTCAATAAGATGTGAAAGGTCTACATAAGTAACCATAGATACCTAATTTTGCTCATGAGGCTACTCTTCTTGGATCACCTTCACCTCATCTCTATGTTGCACTTTTTCTTGAATGGTTTTCATGAAGGAAAGGATTTAGGCTTCTAAGGAGGGAGGGGTGAAGGATATGTAGCTTTGGATTGGCTTTAATACATGATTTGGTTCTAAGATGGGAAAGCTAAAGGCTCTTTTTTTACCTTTTGATTCTAATTCTCCTCCTCTTTCTTTGTCTTCAACTCCAACTCTCTGATTTGCTTATCAATTTTCTCTTAGAATATCATCTCTTTAAAGTGGTCAATTATTTCATGAAGATAAATAATAGAAGAATACTCTTGAGGGAGTATGGAGTCTCGGATCTCAACATCAGGTTATCCCATAATAATTTATTTCTTTCTTTGACAATTCTCTTGGATAGATCTCCAAGAAGGGAAGGTCTAAGAAACACATGAAAAACTTGGTAAAATCAAAGGGACACTTGGAAAGGTGTCTTAAATAGGAATGGATGGCATATAAGAAGAGTGAGGTTGGACCTATTATTCCTTGAGGCCTTTTATTTTTTCCTTAATACTTTGAATGTAACCACCTACATCCATCATCTCACCAGTGAAATTACCCCAATTTGCTCTCTCAACAGGTGCCCATTATTCTTTGATTTATTGCAATGACTCTCTCACATAATGGATATGGTGATTAGGGGTATCTTGTACATAATATATCTATGAGTATAGCTCTAGTGAATGCTTTTCAAGGCTAACTAAAGTTTATTTAAGTGTTGATATGGATTGGATAGATTCAAAATGGCCATGATTAGGTTGGATAGATGGGTAGGATGGATTATGATATGGATAGTAAGGATAAATATTATGATGGATTGGTTGTTCATAGAGAGGATAAGTGAAATACTCTTGCATATATGACTAGTATAGGTCTTTAAACTCTTAGCGAGAATCATAGTGTGGTTGCTCATACTGATTATAGTGAGGATAATATGGATCCATACTAAAATAAGATATTAGAGACCATTAACAAGACAAATACTGAAATAAGTCAATATTGAAAAGATACTTGATGTTCATAATTAGCTTTGAATGGCTGAAAGTTGCACTTATATTCTAAATGCCTCCAAATGCAAGTGTGTATAATGAAGGTCCCATCAGGCATGCCAAAAATTATTTTCACTCTTTAGTGTACCCTACTTAAATATGTGCAAATCACACCCTCACTCCAGTTCATACAATTGGAAATTCTTAGAGTTTGGGTGATTCTATACTAAAAATAACCTCTAGAGAGGGTTAGTTCCTTAAGACTTATCTATTAAAACTAAATTACTATTATTTTAGGATGAAAAGGGGAAGGGGAAACTAAAGGGAAATCCTATCTAATGGGGTGATGCACCTAAATTATTTATATCATATATAAGCTATTGAAACTAATCCACATATATAAATCAATGAAAGAACCTAGATTTCCCCTAAGCATAAGTATTTTAGATGAAGTATTGAAAGAATTTTGGATTAAAAAATTCCTTTTTTACCTCTTTGAATGACCTACAGAAGGTGAGATAGAAAGCAATAGGTGAGGAAGGGACCTATTAAAAGGGGATATAATACCACTAATGTGCTGATACATAATCAATTACACTCTAATCTTTGTCAAAACTCATATTCAAAATTTAAAAATCTCCTTTATCGATGTATGGTCTAGAATACATTTTCTTCTTCAGCTCTAGGAATAATAATAAAATGGCTTGAAAAATCCAATATATATGTCTAAATTATAACCTAAGCCAACATGGCATTTATTTTAGATAAGGACTAGTATTTGTTATTTAAGAAAAGACTTAATCCTTTTACAATATTTAATAAACTCTTTAAAATATCTTCAAACTCCCCAAAATACGCATCGTCTTCAATCTTGGCATAGAAAGAAGGTGATGGGCCCATGTTGACAAGTCAATATCCATTTTAATGAAATTATATGAAAAAATAATAAAAATTACTCCACTTGAAGTGTTTGAAAATCTTGAATCACATGTTAACCAAGGATAGATGCATGAACATGTCAATTAGTCAACTGAAGTGTAAGACTAGTCAACTGCAAGATAACCTTCACTTACATAAAAAGAGAATTTTTAAGGATGAAAAGTGCATGATATATTCATGGAGAATAATATATGAAGTCTTTAAACTCAATGATAACTTCTTATAAAACCATCTAATGCTAAACTCCAACTTGACTAGTTGATCAAATAGGCCTATTAGGCCAAAAAGGATTAAAAGATAAACCTATGCACTTGGACTACATTAAACCCACAAAAAGACACCATGAGACCTGAAAAAAATTAATTATACCTGTAAAAACTTTTATCATCAATAGATATGTGATTTGGATGAGAAAACTCTCACCATTCAGTCAACAAGGTTGACTAGGCCTATTTTGCTCACATTTTCCTACAAACTAGCTATTTTGATCAAGATAGTAGGGACACTTATAGGATTATTTATGATTATATTAATATTTTATGACTAATAAAAAGTATTATTATTTGATCTCCATTGATTATATTTCATTGGAATACCTTGTACTTCATTTTACATGTTTTTTCTATAAAAAACATGATTTCTTCCCTCATCCGTGTATCTCCATATAGAAAATTGGAATTTATGTAATCATATCTAAGTTTATATTACTTTTGAAAATGTTTTAGGTTGATCCATGATGATTTTATCGAAATAAAATCCACTTTTCTCAAAACTAGTTTTTTACAGGTTTAGGAGGGTTTTAAAGATAAGTCTTCAAAATGATGATTCATGAAGTAAAAATCTCCAAATACTAAAAATTTTATATTTATGTATATAAAAATTACCCCATAAACATCCCTAAAAATATTGGATTCCCATGAAAAATATATGAAAAGTTACCTTGTGGAGGAAAATTACTTATGGTCATATTTGGTCCTTATATTTCTTGATGATCATGGCACTTTTTCACCTAGAATTTGATGAAGGACTACTTCAATTGACTCATCTCAACACCAACATGATCATACCTAGACTATGCTTAAGAGTTGTAGATGATCCTTTCATGACTGTACTTATGTTATCAAGTAGCCTACATATCCCCCTTTTCATGCTTTTGATGGTAATTTCATCTCCCTTGGCTCTTTATGAACATGAAACTATGTAATGAATAATGTTTGAGGGTGGAATACATGAATAAGGAAGGATGAAACTCATGAAAGGAGGTGAAAAGACACAAAACATAGTGGAAATGGAAGAATATGATAGTGATATAGTGTGAATGAGGATGAGGTAGAAAAGGATTGTGAGGAGGATTCTAAGACAAACTTTAGAATCCATATGTAAACATGAACCAATCACTTTCATACCACATGACATTGAAGGCCATTGGAGGAGGGAAAGGAGTCAAAAATGAAACCTAGTTTTTTTGTAAAAACCTTAAAATTTGTAAAGAAACCTTAAAGAATGTTAAACTAATCATCTTTAGGCACTTTTCTTGAGAATGGAGATGGATTTCTGCTATGAATATTTTATAATCCTTGATAATATGATTGGAAAACATTAAAAACTTGATTGAAACCCTAAAAACACAAATTCAAGAAAATTTGAGGTTGCCTTATTCTTCTATGACCGTACAATTCACCTTTGAAGTTCATAAACTATAAAAATAGACTACTCCTAACAAAGATCATTTGTTTGACCTTAAATTACATGAATAATAGCTGAAGTAAACCATGGAGAGGTAGATTAAGTTCCCAATAATCTGTAACAACTTGATTTTACTTTATCCTTGAAACTCTACCCTGGTGAAAAGAAAATGGAGAAAATTGATTGCCTTTCTGGTTGTAGGGTAGAAAAAATTAGCCTATCTTCAACTAGATGGTTCATGAACCTATAGAATATAATTGAAGATCCACTTAGACCATAATTAATCCCTTTGACTCTATTTTATCCACCCTAAATTTTAGACTTGCACTCTTCCTCAGCAATCTGTAGCATCAAAAAACTTGCAAGTGGGTCACTTTATGTAAACTAGGCAAGCACCTAAAATGAAATAGTTTTGGGCCTATATATCCTCAAATCACCATGAAATTTATGATGTAGCTTGGTCATGAGATTAAATTTATATCCTCTAATGCTAATGTATGGAATCCATATGAAATCCATACTATCACTTGAAAAAATAAGGAAATCAGCTTATTTTTCCCCTTTTTAAGGCACAACTCAAGCTTCCACCACTTGAAAATGAATTAATGAGAAGAATTACAGGCCAATTATGAAAAATTAGACTTTTTTCATGTTTTAAGTGTATAAAATGGAAAGTGGGAGGGGTTTTTGGGCCCTTTTGGCATAATTAGCATATCAAATGACTTTTTTAAAGTTTGAAACTTTAGAATTAAGCTATTTTCACATTTTTGAACATGATTAAATGCCAAATGGATCATTTAATGACCTTTTAAATCCTTATTTTTTACAATTTTTCTCAAAAATTACATTTTTAGGTCCAAATTCCTAAGTTTGACCAACTAAAAACAGCTAAGGACCAGATTTTTTAAAAGTTTTAAGTTATGGGGTTAGTAATTTGGCCTTGACAGGTCAAATTACTTAACACCTATCACAATAATATACTTCATTCTTATAGTTCTTACCCCCCTTCCACCCCTGTTCATCCTTCTTGATAACCTAATCATACTTATAATCATCCCCAAAAGAGCATCATTGATATACAACTTAATTTCTAGATACAACTAATGAAGATTGAAAGAGAGAAAGATTATGGTAGGAAACAAGAAGAGCTTATTTATAAAGCTTACATTTATCAGTAGGAGGTGATATGATAATGAAGATATGATGAATGCTTGGCTAGGTAGATAATAGCTAAGGAAAAGCGTATGCATAAATTACTTGCATAGATGCAAGAAATTGAATCATAGCCAACCACCTTCATGACTCCCTATCCTAGCTTCAGGTATGATAAATCCCCTAACTTCAAAGTACCAAGCTTCAAAGGTCCCCACACTTTACAAGAACCTACATCGCACCAACTCAAGAACCCATCAATATTTAATAACCTCAAGCATAGTCATGGCATCCCTCTTAGACCATGTATCCTAACTTTACAATGCCCAACCTTATCAAATCCCATTCCTCTACACCAGTTAAAACCTCTTACCCTCCCACTATCTTCATTTACAAAGGATGACCAGTTATATGGAAGGCAAGTGAATGCCATTTGGATAAAGAGGAGGATGTTTCAAGTGATTATGATGAATAAATAATCATTGTCATCCTTTCTCCTATACAAAATCCTACACCTATGCCAACTCAAAAACCCATCCTTCCTAAGGATCCTCAAACATAGTCATGGTATCCTTCTTAGACCTAACACTTTGACTTTAAGATGCCTACCTTGGTTAAGACTACTCCTACTATGATAGTTGGGATTTCTTAACTACCCACCATCTCCCTTTTTAAATGATGTCCAATCATGTGGAGAACAAGCAAATACTGCATAGATGAAAAAGAGAATGATTCAAGTGATAATGAGGAATAAATAATCATTAGCATCCCCCCTTGCACCACTAAGCCAAAAGGATTAGACTTTCTACTAGAAAAAATAAGTATGATCAATCAGAGAAGTAAACCAATGATTAGATGGGTAAGGATGATGAAGAAGAAGATGCTTACAATGAGGAGATGTTAATTCATGCCATTCTCTAATGCACCCAGGAGGCTAAGCCAAATCTTCCATGGGTGGATGAGTTACCACTCTATGTGATGGAGGAAGACCTTGATGGCAAATGAAGCCTTCAAATGGAATATATGCTTCAAAAATAACCCCTATATTAGTTAAAATGTAATGTGTGGGTACCAAAAAATGATGAGGAGATGTAGGATTTGTTCAATGTCCTATGTAAAAGATATGCTCCTCTACAAGAAGACTGTGATTTGGCCAAGCTCAAGAAATCCACCTTTATTAGATATGTTAGGGGATAAGAGGGAGGCATCCCATTAAATAAACCTTCTCAAGGGTTAGATTATAGTTTTTTTGACATATTTAATAATGGTTATCAACTCTTTGATGACCCAACATACACTTTTGCACCCCTCAAAGACATCATAGGGTAATTTTGGCCTCAGCCTCCTAGCAAGTAGCACAAAGATGAGGGGAAGGTTTTAGTAATAAGTGGACTCTAGGTATATTATCCTAAGCACCTTATAGGGGAGTTTGTAGAATATATAATGAGTTTACTAAGATATCCTGCTGGTTTCATGAACTCTCCAAGCATCAGGCATAGGCCTCCCAAACTCTAGAAGGCTCAATCTAAACAAAGAGCACATCTAGACACCAAGAAACCTAGGAAGGACTAGCTTAATTTTGAAGACATTAACCATCTGAAAGGAAATGTTATGCATAGCCTGATGGAGTCATTTACTAAAATTTAACCTAAGTAGACTAGTTTCCTTGAGTGCTCTTCAAAAGTAACCAAGGCATGCCTCCTTCACAATAAATAGATGTCCTCTCACCTCCACCCATCACATATAAATGATAGGATTTTACATAATGCAAAATATTTAAGAGGTTTTTTTTTACCTAAGAGGATGAAGGCTCATGTTTGTAGGTTACATATAGTATATTATTTTAATTCATATTGTATTTCCCTAAGTGCATATAGGCACATTATATAGTGTTAATTTAATTTTGTTTTCCTCTAGGTGCATTTTTCACATCTATTGTTTATTTTTCTCCCTTTTATTTATTGAGGGATAAACTCAATTTAGTTTATTCAGGCATAGGCTAAGAAGGTTACAACTTAAATGACTATGTGCCTAATGCATTACTTCAAAGGCTACCAGATTCTTGCTTATCATGGAAGTAGCCCATAGAGGTGACCAAAAGTGTTGAATTTATAAGTCACCACAGTTGGCACAGAACCTGTTGAGACCCTATATGAGAATGGTACACCTATGAGGTCCTAGTCACTCAAGTAAAATATACGTAGATGACCTTTATTCATACCCATACCTAAAGTAGTCAATCATAGGTCTAAATAATAATATAATTATGGTTTGCACCTAATATAAATCCTTGATGTGCATTGCAATATAGGATCCTTTGGTGTATAATCTAAAAGTCCCATAGGTCTAAGGATGTAGGACCCCCAGGTTCTATATGGTCAATTAAATAAGGTGTGTAAGGGGTAGTTACAAATCATGAAAAGTGTGCTTGAGACCTTCAGTCTTCATATGCACTCTTATTCAATAGATTCCATATAATCATCCAATATAGTGTTACATGAGAGCTCAAAATCCTACTCTCTCACCCTTGAATATTTAAGGATGTAATCTTAAATCCACACGTCACCTCTTCCACAAACTCATAGTTTTAAGGGACTCTTATGCACACCTTAGTGCAATAGTACTTCCAAGGACCGATGAGTCTTGAACCTTAGGGGAAATGAAGGCAAAGAGCAGGTCCAGTTGGGACTCCCCTCTCTAGCCCTTATAGATATCACCATCCTCTTGGAGGACAAAACAAAAAAATCTACTAGAGAAAAAGTATAACTCTTAGTCAAGAACCAAGTGTCTCTGAGGTATATAACATACTGTAACCTCTCACCCAGTTAGAATTTCAAATGATAGTGGTAGTAGTTTAGGGCTTGAGTAGCATCTTCTTTAAGGAAATCATTTATTTGGATAGAGCCTTTAAGGTTGTAAATAATAAGACTCATCCTAAGGAGGAAGAATGGACAAATATGAAGTCTAATATTCAAAACTTATAAGTTTTGTGGGCCTCACCCTTTTTGCATTTTTCTTTAACTGGTTTATGAATTTAAAATTTTGGGTTCTTCCACTCGCAGGTGAATTTCCCCTATAAGTCACTAGGAACTTTGGATCATAAATACACATTTTGAAGTTTTAGATTAGTTTAATTTTCATCACAAGTGTCTTTAGTGAGTTTAGCAGTTGTTTTAGCCTCATTTTTTCCCTTGAGTTCCCCTTCTTCATTTTTGGCTAAGTCTTAGCTTCCTTTCAGTATTGCCACATGATAGCCTGGTGCTCATTCAACATGAAGAATTTATTAGTTTGCCTAGGATTAGTTCCAACTCTTCATGTGGTGACTCAGTGCTCATCCAATAATATCCCCTTTTGACAAAGCTTCAAGTAGTTCCATTGGCTAGTGGAGTAATGGATAGGGCCCACCATATAATTTTAATAAGGAGGAAGCAAAGCTTGCCATGTGACATCAAAATGTTCTTCAAGAGCAAAGGTTTTTTTGAAAAAACTTCAAGTTGTGACATTAGTGTAAATAAATTTACTCCATGCATGACACTTTGAGAAAATATAATGGACCCAAAATATACCACGTGGTATCATCTTGAGAGCTCATAGATGAACTAGCTATTGGAATTAAAATCCATGGGATATATGTAAAAATCCCTCATCTCATGAGAAATTCCATTCAAATTCAAGCCACAACACACCCCACTAAGATCTAATAGTTCATGAGTTGATGATGTGTGTCCTAATCACAACTTGAGTGTCTTCTAAGATGCCACATACTTCCTTTGAATATGCCTTAGATCAATGTGTAAACTCCCAAGCTATCATATCCAAGACTCATGAGAGCCTTTTGAGATTGACATGTGGAAGTTCTTAGACCATCTGATCCAAAACTCAATGGTGTATAGTTATTCAAGGCCCTTTCTAAGAGTGATGCATATCCCTTTAAAAGACACATGTCATGCCTACACTACTCTTATCTGACAATCTAAAAGACTCTTATAAGAGCCCACTAAGGTGATACATGTCCCCACTAGGTTTGTGAGATGATTCCTCATACCTCCTTTAATTACATCAATGATTGACACATGGTTACACCCTGAATATTTGATATAAAGCTCATGAGAGCCCATAAGATGATGACATGTGGTATACCTACAAGGCTACATCCAATATCACCAAATTTCCTTCAAGAGAGACACATGGATCCCATTGATTTATATGACTAATATAAAGTTTCCAAAAACTATCAATAAGGATCTCAAGTGTAATCAAAAGGCAATACCTATCTAGGTAGGGTCCCAACTACTAATGTGAGTGACAAGTGGCACTCCCACAACCAACGAAGTTGAAGGGCCCTACTTGAGAGCTCACAATAAATAAAAAGGTACCACATGGCATGCTATGAATAGTTCATCACATCAAGATACATCTAATGGGCACTCATTCTTAACACGATTTCCAAATGAAGTTTTATAGGTAAACACATGTCACCACAACACTCTTAATCATCATGGGGATCATGAGGTGAGGAGGTTATGCCATATATAGGATTTTGAATACCAACTACACCAATGAGTTAGACTTCCTTATTCAGTTATAATGACATCATTATGAGTATGGGTGTCAAGATTTCTAGGTGTCATTTCCCTAAGAGGTCATTATACCTATATAAGTAGAGATATTTTCTTTTGTAAAGGGCTTGATTTTAGATAATTGTTTTTTACTAGAGAAGTAATTGTAATAGTGAATTCTTAAATAGAAGTAGCAATAGTTAGGATTTTTCATTCTAAAACCTTAGTATCTACCCCTCACAAGAAGGATTGTACTATATAATGTGCCTTTGGCCTTTTTTATGGCATTTTACACCCAATAATGAAGATGATGTGGTGTTATATGTCAAATTGAGTGTAAATTCATTTACATTTGTTGTTTCTATTCTCTACTTCTATAGTCTTAGTTGTTGGTTGTGTTATAAACTTTAATTCATGTATATGCTCCTTTAATAGTCTATAATGTTTAAAGATTCAAGTTATTTTATGTAATTATAGTTCAATATTTTAAAGATATTGATGCATAACCTTAGTTTATTTTGGTTTTATATGTGTTTCCTTTTATCCCTTTTCATCCCTAAATTGATTCAAAGAGCTGGATTCTAAAATCCCAGAGGTTGATTTATAGACTTTATTTAAGTCCCACATCTATAAATCTTCCCATATAAGGTTGTTCACCTAGAGTGAGAGCTTTAGGCATCAATAATTTTCTTTTTTGGCATGCCCAGTGGGACACAGTTTGATGATCCTTACATCATCCATTAAAGGATTTTGGTGTGTTATTCAGTGCATCTTGCTATTTAGGGCAGCTTATTCAACACCATGGTGACTCTAAAGATCAAATATACTATTTTAAGTAGTCCAAGCACTTAAATATTATCAAAGATTGGGAATTTGGTGATATTCTTGGTCTTTTCCATTATTTTGAATTAATCCAATAACTTGGAAACTCTATTATATGCACTTATTATTGAAAAGGTAGACCTAATTATTCCTTATTTGAATTCTCTAATATGTCAATCTATCATGAAAAATATGCCTTTTCCCCTCATCTTAGTCAAAATGCATTTTTTATGCCTTCCTATCATCCATATCAAATTGATAATGATGTTGGTTTTATCCCAAATAGCCCTATCACAATAGAATATCTTCATTCTCCTAGTTTTTTCTACCCATCTACCCCTGTTTAACCTTTTTAACAACCTAATCATACTTATAATCAGCCCCAAAATAGAATCATCTTGATTTCCAGAGATAGTTGATGGAGATTGAAAGAGAGAAAGAGTATGATAGCAAACAATAAGAGCTTGTTTATCAAGCTTACATTTATCAGTAACAGGTGATGGGATAATGCAAATATGAATAAGAGTGCTTGGATAGGTAGATCATAGCTAAGGAAAATCATATGCATAAGTTACTTGTGTAGATGCAATAAATTGAATCCCAACCAACCACTTTCACTCCTCCCTTTCCTATATTTAGGAATTAGAAATCCCCTAGATTCAAAGTACTAAGATTTATAGGTCCCCACCCTTTACAAGAGCCTACACACACACCATCTCAAGAACCCATCCTTCCTTAAGAGCCTCGAGCACAATCATGGTAGCATTTTTGGATAATGTATCCTAACTTCACAATGACCAACCTTGTTAAATCCCCTTCCTTTGTGCCAGTTTTAACCTCTTTCCCTCCCACCATATCCATTTTCAAAGGAGGACCAATTTTATGGAAGGAAAGTGAAGACCATTTGGATAAGGAGGAGGATTTTTCAAGTGGTTATGATGAAGAAATTATCATTGGAATTCCCCCTCCCATACAAGAGCCTATGCTTATGCCAACTTAAGAACCCATCCTTCCTCACGAGCCTCAAACATAGTCATGGTAACCTTCTTAGACTTGACACTCTAACTTTAGGATGCCTACCTTGGTTAAAACCACTCCTACTTTTCCAATTGGGACTTATTTCTTGCCCAACATATCCCTATTTGAATAAGGTCCAATTGTGTAGAGAACAAGTAGAGACTACGTATATGAAGAGGAGAATACTTCAAGTGATAATGAGGAAGAAATAATCAATGGCATCCCCCCTTGTGCCACTAAGACAAAAGGATTAGACTTGTTACTAGAATAAAATAAGTAAAATCAATCAGACTATCAAACCAATGATTTGATGGCTAAGGATGAAGAGGAAGAAGATGCTTACAATGAGGAGAGGCCAAAATGTGTCATTTTATAATGCACCTAGAATTCTAAGTTAGATCTTCCATGGGTGAATGAGTTACTGCTCTACGTGATGGAGGAAGACCTTAGGGGTGAAGAAAGCCTTAAAGGAGGATATGTGGTTTAGGAAGAACCTCCCAATAAACTCAAAAAAATGTAAGTTCCAATATGTGACAAGGAGATTCATGAGTTATTTAAAGTCTTTTGTACAAGATATGTTCCTCTGCAAGTAGACTATGGTGTAGCCAAGGTTGAGCAATGTGCTTTTATTAGATAGGTTAGGTGGAAGGAGGGAGGAATCCCATGAGATCAACCTTATTATGGGTTAAATGCTAATTTATTAAACATATTAAATTATTTATATTGACTCTTTGATGACCTTGTATATGCTTTTTTACCCCTTAAAGACATCATAGGGTGATTTTGGCCTCAACCTCCTAGTAAATAGCATAAATATAACAAGAAGGTTATAGTAATAGGTGAAATCCATGTATATTATCCTAAGAACCTTATAGGGGAGTTCACATAAGATATAATGAGTTTTATAGAAAAACCTACTAAGTTCATAAACTCTCTGAGCATCAAGCACAAGGCTCCCAATCTCCAGAAGGGTCAGTCTGAGTAAAGAGCACAACCAGATACAAAAAACTTGGGAAGGATTGGTTTAATTTTTATTACATCATCCATCTAAAATGGGAGGTTATGTGTAGCCTGATGGAATCATTCATTGAAAGGGAGCCTAGGTAAACTAGTTTCCTCAAGCACTCTTATTATAGAAAAGTTCATTGGTTGGATTTTGCATTGGTCAGGTGCTTAGCTATCAAGCCAAGTTGGGTCTAGACTTGGTGGATCTAGGTGTGAACTTAGAAGGTTTTAGTGAAAAAAATTTAACATGTTATAGCACTATCATTAGTTTCACACAAATCACAAGCCTTGTGAACTCACCCAAGGCATAATAGTGAAAATATCGGGCCCGCATTGGGCTAGTTGAAAAATGGTGCAACTTGGGGTTCAAAGGGACTTAGTCATTAGCTAGAGGGGTTCAGGTAGCCTTTTAGTGATAGGTATTCAAGGTAAGGTCATTAAGCACAATAATTATCAAGGAAATATGTCTTAAGGTGCAATTCCATTTTTGTCTAGACTGAGCTCTTGAAGGCACAAGCTATTAAATAGTGTTAAGGGTCATTTGATTACTTATGCAAGTCATAGGGATGGCTTAGGTTCAAGTGCTCATCCTTGAGGTAGCACTTAGGTGTAGGTCTTAGGGCCTTGGCATAATCAAGTTCTAGAACTTAGTCTATTTAGGTAGATTACAGTCATTAGATGGCACAAGGATGTCATTAACCACTAGGTTTGAACCTCTATATCATGATACTCTTGAGTAAAGAACTATAGTGTTGCTATTATATAACTAAGACATAACATGATAAAATTCTATCCATATTTCAAAAATAAATACATCATTTCATTAACCACATTATTCATTGATTCATAGTTCATTATACAAAGTTCAAGTATAAAACAAAATCTATACTATTTCTTAACATTACTCATGCCCAATGGTTCATAGGTGAGCTAGGGATATACATTCACAATACTTAATCTATCTTATGTAAAAGATAAATGATTAGGTTATATCTCTATTTTTCCAAAGATTCATTACCTTGGTCACCTCTTCTCAATATTAAAATGTGAGTCTTCTTTTATATATGATTAGGAATTTCCTGCTAGGTCAGATAGGTGCATGCCAAGTGATGAGTTATCATGAGTCTATCAACTCCACTATGCTTCCCAAGCTAGATGAGCACATGCCATATGTTAAGCTATCACTAGAGGGTCACTATCTCACCTACCTCACTTTTTTTACATCCATGCTTCTTGAGCCTCCATGTACAAGTCCTAGCAAGGATGTCCCCTAAATTTGGTACCACACAACCATCTACCAGCTAGCACAGGATCCTCAATAACTACTCTAGTTGACACAAAATTATACAAAAGGGGAGAAACCAATCCAAAAAATTCCTCACATCAAGATAGGTCTAGTTGGTGTGGTCCATGTATTTTCCATAAAAGGGGCTAACACTACCCCATACAAAATTTCTAGTCTACCCCAAACTAGTCTTTTAGTACTTTTGGTGCATAAAACTCAGGTGTACCTTACTCTAGGTCTTCCTTAAAATTTTCAAAACCTTGGATATCACCCCTAATTTCATCAATGGTTCTATCTAATTTTGTGTATATGGATTAGAGATAAAGAACATTTATGCTTTCCATCTCTTTCTTAAAGGTTTCAAGCCTTTTTTTTACGTACTTCACCCCATCATCCACGATCTCCCCTTGCTCACTACCCTTTGTTTAGAAAGCATGGAAGACCACCTCCAAGTCCTAATCTTGAGTCTTCATTTGGTCACTTAAGGAATCAACCTTGGCCATGACTTGAATATGTTCAATCCTAGTTACCATGGAGTGTTGGAAAAAATTATCTTTTTCCTCCTTTGCCTTCTTAAGGTATGCATCAATGATTGTTGCCTAGTTGGTGAAGTTGAAAAATATAGCATATGATTCCTCCATGCCCTCTTAAATTTTGGTGAAGAGGTATTTGAACACATCTAGTTTTTTTTCAACTCCTTCTTTAGGGCCTCATATGGGTCTTCTTGTTCCTCAAGAATTGGCCTCATGTTTAAGGAGTATCTGCTCCACCAATGCACACACTTAGTTAACTTCACTTTTCTTTAAGGCATCCACACCATCTAGGAGGGATGGCTCCACCTCTTCTATGCACTCAACTAACTACTTGAGCTTGTGCTTGGCTTCCTTAAACTCTTTCTCAACTTTCTTCATTATCTTCTTCCATCTATACATGTGAGAATCATTGATGATGTTATTACATGATAATAAAGAGGCCATTTTTATCAAAGCATTAACTGAGTGCACTCAATTAATATCATGAGGATTGAGTAGTTGGTATTCATGTCCTTCTTCTAGCTTCTTAGTACTCTAGATTGCATTGGTTGGAACCTCAAATTTGGGCTCATCCATGTAACAATCTAGTGCCCAAGAAACTTTGTGGCACGTTAGGGTCATGGTAGTCCTTATAGGCATGCACTATATTATGTAGAAGTCCCCATCCTCTTTGAAGTCATACTACACCCTTTCCTTATTTCTTAGCTCATACTTTTCATCCTTTCCCATATCCTCTTCATCATTAGTGCTAGTGCTGGTGATAATACTTTCTTCTTCAACTTTTTCCTTTTTTTTTCCTCCCTCTTCTTCTTCTTCTTCTTCTTCTTCTTCTTCTTCTTCTTCTTCTTCTTCTTCTTCTTCTTCTTCTTCTTCTTCTCTTTCTCTAGTGCTTAGCTCATCATCATGCTCTACTTGTAGGGGTTCTTCTATGGAATTTTTCCATTCATCTATTTTCTCTTGTAGTGGATTTGTGACATAAACTTGTGTTTCACCATTAACTTCTCACCCTAATGGGGCCTCAACCTCCTTCTCTATTTGCTTCTCTAAGGTACTAGTATCACCTTCTTTATCTTTAAGCACCCCTTCTAAACTAGGGTGTGCTTATTGTTTATCCTCTTCTACTATAATAGTGGGGGTACCTAGCATCTTGTTTAGTGTTTTATCTTTACTTGGTTTCTCACTTGTGGTGAGATTCTTCTCCTCTCTCTCTTTCAACATCCTGGCCCTTTCTATCGGGGCTTCTTCTTCAAGCACCTTCTTTATCTTCAAGCACCCCTTCTAAACTAGGGTGTGCTTGTTGTTTATCCTCTTCTACTATACTAGTGGGGGTACCTAGCATCTTTTATAGTGTTTTATATTTACTTAGTCTCTCACTTGTGGTGACCTTCTTCTCATCTCTCTCTTTCAACATCTTGGCCCTTTTTACCTGGGCTTCTTCTTCCTCCCTTTCCTTTTTCCTAGCCTTATCTTCTTTGGCTTTTCTTTTTACCTCTTATTTCTTGGCCTTTTCATTTTCAACCTTATTTTATGTGGCTTACACCTTACACTTATTCTCTCTAGGCTCTATTTCCTCAACCTCTAGTCGATTAATCTCAACTAGGCACATGACCTTGGTTTTTAGTTCTTCATGCCTATAGTGTGATTTTAGCACCACATCAATATGTCCTTAATCAAGGCCCTTGTCCTTCCACTTGCACTATATTTATTCTTCTATTAGTACACTTGAATGGGTTACCTCTTTAGTTTATCTTCCTATCTCTCCTTTTGTTCCTCCTTCTTTCATCTATACCTTGCACTTCTCCTCTTATCATTGTTCTTTAACCTCCACCACTTCAATTACTTCTTTTGACACCCCTGCCTTAGTCATTTCTTCTTTTTAATCCCACAACTCTTATGCCCTTTATATTTTAGCTTCATTGAAGATGATTTTCCTTAGTCTCCACCATGATTTATCTAGCTCAGTCTGAGGGGGAAGGGAAGGGGTCCCTTAACTTAATGAGGACTCTACATCCTTGGGCATGATGTATGTGTCAGTCACACCTTCTTATTCTTCCAACTCTTCTTCATCTATATCCTCTTCTACATCAAAGATAATTATCTTGGTCATTATAATATGGGTCTTCCCCTTATTCTTCCTTATGCCAGGGTAGGTCTTCAACATAAACTTTATGCACTTCTTAGAAGAGCCTAAGGAAGATGACTATTTTTTTGAGGTGATTTTGAGCTTCAAGCACTCCTCTATCTCCTCTAGAGTTTCCCCTCTATTCTTTTGGGGATATTTTTTCTTACTAGTGGACACTATGATTCCTTCCTCCTTGATATAGATTAGAATGTCTCTTGTTTGCTCAACACTATGCCTAGTACTAGAATCCTTATTATATAGCTTCATATCATAGTAAAGTCTATGAATGAAGCCAAAGATGGTGACCTCTTGAATTAGATCGATGTTTGTTCGATCTAAGGCATCTTCATCTTTTATCACTCTTCCATCCATGTAAGGAAACTTGTGCCTTAACCTTCACCATTTTGTATCTAGTTCCTTAACTGGTATATCCATCCGCTATGCATTTAGGATCCTATGTAGCACATCCATAAATAATTCTTTTTAGAAGGTGAAGGGGAACTTCAGCCATCCTAACCTATTCCCATCCTTTAGTGTTAAGAGCATGATGTAGTATTGTTGCATCATGGAAAAAGTTTCCATCTCAAACATACTTTGGGGAAGCCCTTGGTAATTCACCACTCCAGTCTAAAGGATTTGATGTACTTCTTACACTTGTGAATTATGCATGTCCTATACTTGGGACTAAAAGTTATGGTGTAGGTACAACCTTATACTTCTACACAAGGCATTCATGGTGTTCTATAAATATCCATAAGTTATCTTTGCTCCCATATAGGATCTGTATTTCCTCCATCATGATCAAGATGAGGATGGAGCCCCACGTAAAGGTTCCCTTAGTACTATGGAATTCCATCACATTATTTATCAATTCTTCAATAATGAACTATGTGATATTAAACTATATGCCCTATGTCATATGATGTGTAATGTAGATGTACACCTTAGACACATCTATCTAATAACCACCAAGACACAACTTGGATCTCATAAGGTGTACCACCACCCTTGTGTCAAGGTCCTCACACTTGATAACTGGGAATGTAAAGCCCCACTTAAAGTAGTTGAGGAGCTTTGTGATGTGCTCCACTTCTTTATCATCATCCATTAGCTATGGATTTCTCTATAAATTTTTGGGATACCAATTATCCTTTTGATCATTTTCACAAATATCTTCATACATACACCTATGAAGTATATGCAGTCCTTGTGGACTCATGAGAGAAGGAAATAGATAATCTCCTCTATCTTTCTAAAAGAGAGAAACTCACAGAGTTGAGTTATGTTGGTAGCTTTCAAATTATCTTAAATTGAGACATCAAAGAGGACATCACCTTTTAGGGTTTTATACCTTATATGCACCATCTAGTCTTGTGCCAAGTCCTAGAAATGAATCAACATATGATGGTTGTACTCTTTAAGTTGGTAGTTATGAATGAAAGAGTGCCAACTTCCCCCACTTGAACCTCTATGGGATAATACATATATTGGTATGACATCTTGGTTAGTGCCTTGGTATCAATATCCATAACACTAACTACCTCAATTGGTTACACCTTAGTTTTAATGGCCATTGATTATTTAATAATCCTAACCCTCTTGGGTTCTTATTATGCCTCTATGAAACTTGATGGCTTTCATTTCTTCACCATCCTAAATCTACTTGTGTTGAATCTTGGTAGATGTGGCTTAACAAAACCTCTAATGGTGGTTGGTACTTTTGTAGTCACAAGATCTTCATTTGTATGTTTAGCTTTGAGCATCATTGGTCATTAATGGTAGCATGGGTGACAACTCCCTCCTTTAACTTGAGTCTCTACACAAATTCTTTCATTTTAACCCTTCACACTAGTTTCATTGTGAACACAATCCTTCACAATGTGATTCCTTTCACTCTAGGTGCCTAGCTTAGTTGAATTCTCACTGTGATAGATTTTTTCTTCTTTAGCTCTCTAGTTTCTTGCTAGGTTTTCACTAAGTCTTAGATTCAGCTTAAACTCGGTAACCTAAACCATTCTACAATTTACCATTTTATACCCTTCACTTATCAACTATCATTATTAATGTAGGTGTAATAGTGTAAGCACCTTGATTTCTTGGAAAATGTGAAAAATCCATGAGATTATCAAAAATCTATTGTCTTATACACATTAAATGTGTATCTTTATGCTACTACCACTACCTCATTGAATTCTCCTAACAACATTTTTGGTGAAGTGATGTGTGGTTAAAATAGTCACTTCCCACTCCTTTATAGGTGGATACCAGTTGTCTTAGATGACTTCCTTTTGTGTGTGCATCCTTTGGCATGACCTTTACCTTGTTTTTGACAACCTAGGTTAAACACCTCACATGCACATGATTCAACCTCCTAGGTTTCACTATCTTCTAGCTGTGTTCCTATTTCAATTAAGCTTCTCTGTCTTGGTCAATTTCTTACGCGTCATCTTGCCTTAACCTATCCTACCCCATATAAATCCTTTATGTTATCCCTCTAGTGATTTGCTGCTCTTTAGGTTTTCTTGCACACTATCAAATTGTGCATCTTCACTAACTAAATTTTACTCAACCAGTTTGAGTGTCTTCACTTGCCTCTTAGGTCTCTCACATTAGATTAATTGATGCACCTTTCTTCAATTCTAACATATAAGTAGTGCCAGAGTGGTTTGTTCTTAGGCCTTCAAATTCCCTACATAGCTCATCTTATGTGTATATATCTTTTCCTACTTCTACTTATACATGGTATGTTTCATGCACCCACTACTTAGATGTCTAGCCTCATGAGCTTACGGGTGTAAGTGCTCGACTCACTAGATTGGAATTATGCATGAAGTGTTAAGACAAGTTCTTATGGTGGCCACGTGTTGCTTACTACCTATATACACTATAGAAGGAACAAACAAACACACTTAAAAGAATGGTTTGGCTTGTGCCAAATGGTATCTTGGTCAACTTACTCCCAATCAACTTGTGACCAAGAAGTCAATGTTTTCATGGAATGAGCACCATCCTATTATCTATGTCTTCAATTAGTTGCCATTGAAATGACCAAGGAACATTTCACCAAATAACATGTGTAGCTTGAATGTGCCTATTTTAAATATGTGATGGATGATGTAGGGGCCCATCCATCATATTTTTAGCTTTCTTGAGTTCTTAAAGTACTTGAAATCATAGAGTAGCACCAATGCTCCTTCAATTAGTTCATTGTGCTTGATGTGCTTATCATGTCAGCACTTTTGGCATGCCTTCTCAATCTATTGACTCTAATTAGCTTTTGTGCACTTCTCATCCAGGTGATTGAAGTCTTCCAACCTCATTCTTAAATATTATTGGTCATCTAACTAACCATTCTATGCAATGGATAAGGAGGGCACCATGAATTCCATGGGTAGAACTACTTTAATTTTAAACACTAGTTGAAATGGTGTAGCCTTGTTCAAGAACTTGTAGGTCATGTGGTATGCCTAAATTATTATTGTAACATGATCATCCTAATCCTTACAACCAACATCAAATATTTGTGTTAGACACATTACTATAATTTTGTTAAAGGCTTCAACATTGCTATTGGCTTAGGGATGATATAAGGTGGTCTTGTGGTACACCACCATGTACTTAGTCAAGAGTATGCACATCATCTCATTCATGAAATGAGTACCCCTATCATTAGTTAGGCTCAATGAGTACCCATACCATCTTATGATGTTCTCCCATATAAAGTGCAAGGCTATCACAACTATGTATTCTTTAGTTGGTATGACTTCAACCCACTTAGTGAAATAGTCAGTGCTCTCTAAAATATATCTTGCACCTATAAATCATGTACAGGAGTGATTGGCCCAACAAATTCAATAGCCTATTTTTCAAATGGAATCTAATAAAGAATAGGAATGAGAGGCATCTCATCCTAATGGTTGGGATTCCTAATGTACTAGCATACATCACATGCCTTAGCATACTCCTTTGCATCTTGTAACAGGATTGGCTACCACAAGCTTGACTATAATACCTTGCACACTATTGCATCTATAGCATAATAGCCTCTTATGATCCCTTTGTGTGATTGTTATAATATGGAGTCTCATTTATGTTCCAAAACACACTAGTATAGGACTTCATCCCTACTTAGTTTGTACATCTCACTTTTAATGAGCTAGAAGGGGGTATCATAGGTGACAAGTTATTTCTTCTATTTAGTCAAAAAGCTATGGGGTGTAAGCCTAGATGTTAGGAAAGTAACAATCTCCACCAAGTCTTCAAAGATGCACTAGACTAGATATAGCTACATGTCTAACATGTTTTCCTTAATTGGCACTACTGAATCACGAGAGTTGATGTGGGAGAAATTGTCTAGCCCCAATTTCTACTTCCCAAGTTTAATGACTATGGAGAACTAGAACTCTTAGAAGAGAAAAATCCATTTTCATATGCATCAATGTAAAAAAATATTATTCATGAGGTACTTGAGCACCTCGTGATTTATGAAAAAGTTGAATGGGGTTACCAATAGGTATTGCATAATTTTTTTGAAGGTATAGACCATTTCCAGTGCCTCATGCTCAATGGTGGTGTAATTATACTCTGCTTGTGTTAATTTCTTGATTGCAAAGGAAATGGGGTGGTCCATATTTCATTCACCTAGTTATGTCAATATGGCACCAATGGTAGAGCCTAAAGAATCAATGTGGACATGGAAAGGAGTAGTCCAGTCTAGAAATTATAGAATTGGTATGCTAGACAACTTTAGGTTCAGTGTTTCAAAGGCCCCCTCTTACATATTGGCCTATTATAATGGGTCATCCTTGTGTAAGAGATCCTCTATAGGTGCTACAATCTTGGCATAGCTCTGAATGAACTTATTGTACTAGCCACAATGGCTTGGAAAGGTACAAATGTCCTTCTACATTAAGGGAGTTTAGAGTTAGATTATGATTGCTATCTTTATTAGATCAACAAGAAAACCATCCTTACAGATGATGTGCCTAAGAAATCTCCCAAATTGAGTTACAAATATTCACTTCTTTAGATTCAAAGAAATCTAGAGCTACCTACACCTCTCAAAAATGAGGTACAAATTATCATAGTGGTCTTTTATAAGACCATACATAGTCCAGTCATCAAGATAAACTTGGAGGAACTTATGGATAAAGTCCCTAAAAGTAGTGATTACTACAATGGAGAATATAGATAGCACATTCTTGAGTCCAAAGGGCATTACATTGTAAGCAAAATAATCCTATTCAGTCATAAAGGTTATTTTGGGCTTATCTTCCTCTTTGATTTACAGCTGATGGTAGTTCAAAAATCCATAAATGAAAGTGTAGATTTTACATCCTATGACTCCATTTAGGACCTCATCAATGAATGGGGTCAAGAATGGAGGATTGACATAAGTGGAATCAATATCTTTTAATCAACACAAATCTATATGTGCCCATATTTCTTAATGTTAATGACCATTAGGCTCACCCATTCAAATTTTTGTACTGAGTAGATGATGCCAGCCACTAGCATTCCATCAATCTCCATTTTTACCTTGGCATAGAGATTGGGATTCATTTGATATGGGTGATTCTTGACTAGCCTCTAATTATCCACTATCTTGATGCTCATTTTGTAAAAGTATGGGTGGGTGCCCTTCATGTCCTAATAGCTATGTGGTAATAAGTCCTAAAATTCTTGTAAGAGATCTACAGTTGGTGTCATCTTTACCTTAGACTAATAATCACCTATAATGGTAATCTTTGGCTCACCCTCTACACTAATGTCTACTTTAGTGGTCTTGAGTGGTGTATGGTAGGGTTCATTTTTCTCCTAATGAGAATTCTCAACTTGCCTTATCCACTTAGTTGTTTCATTTTGAAGATGCATCGAATCATCTTTGTCTAGGGTGTTGTCATCCATAAGGCACATAAGTTTTTGACTTCCTATTAGTTTTAATAATAAAACTATAAATTTATGTAGAACAATTTCATAGAATCACAATAATAATAGATATAAATAGAGATGTAGAAAGAATAGAAAATAAGCATACAAAATAAGAAGACCAAATTTAACATGGTTCACCCAATGCGGGATATATCCACCAAGAAACACTTTCTTAGATTTTATTACAAGCCATGAGAGTACAAACTACTCTTAAGTTAGTCTTATCACAATTACAATGTATAAATATTATTTGGAGCTATGCTCAACAGACACTCCTGAATTTGCACCTAACTTCACACACTCTATTCTTCCTACTCAAACCATTGTTATCATGATGTATTGCCTAAAAAATATCCATCAATACATAATACATCAAAAAATTAGTATTAAAAAATAATGGGTACCAAAATCATAGGCATAATTAACCCAAAATGGTTTTCCATTAAAAGGAAATACATATATAGTGTACAATATATTTAAAATGTAAAATATTTGAAAATACATTATAATTTGGAAATAGGCTCCACAACACAACAATATCCCACTTGGAGACAAGTTTCCTCTTAGCAAGCTTCTCAACCCTTCACTATCAACTATGAAGGCCAACTAAAACTAAACATAGCTTTAGTTTCTCCCTTGTGACCACCTTGGTCATCATGTCTATAGGATTATAATTGGTATGAATCTTCTCTATCTTCAACTTCTCTTCATCCAAATTTTTCTTGATGAAATGGTACCTTAACTATATATGCTTCATCTTAGAGTGGAAAGTGGAGTTCTTTGATATATGTATAACACTTTAAATATTACTATATAGCTTCCCTTCCTCCTACTTATGCCCCAAATCTTCAAATAATTCCTATAACAAAATAGTTTCTTTTCTTGCCTCTATGGTAACAACATACTCAGCCTCTATGGTTGACAAAGCCACAAGTTTTTATAGTCATGAAATCCAACTCATTGTTGTGTCACCTATATTAAATACATATCCTATTATACTCTTGCTATCTAAATCTCCATCTATGTCTAAATATACATAACCATGAAAAGTGGTGTCCAATCAACCATAGCTTAAAATAAACCCTATGGTCCCTCTTAAATATTGAAGGATCCACTTCACTACCTTCTAGTGTTCTCTCAGATCACTCATGTACCTTCTTACTACTCCCACTACATGGGAAATATCTAGCCTAGTGCACATAATGCCATACTTCAAGCTACCAATAGCTAATGAGTATGGTACATGTGACATCTATATTCTCTCCTCCTCTATCTTGGGACACTACTCCTTTGATAACTTGAAATGACCTACTAAAGGAGTCCCAACTAGTTTAGCATATTGCATACTAAACCTTTCCAAGACCTTTTTGATGTACTCTTCCTAGGATAAATTCATCTATAGTTCCTTCCTATCTTGAGTTATTCTTATACTAAGGATTTGTTTTGATTCTCCCAAATCATTCATATTAAAGGAATTACTAAGTTGTTTCTTGAGTACCTTTATTTCCTACATGTTCTTACCTTCAACTAACATGTCATCCACATATAGGAAAAGGATAATGTAATCACCATCATCAAACTTCTTGATATATATTAAATGGTCTGAATGACACCTAGAGTATCATTGTTCCATCATAAAACTATCAAATTTCTTATACCATTGTCATGGAGCTTATTTCAAGCCATACAAGCTCTTCTTTAATTTATACACCATTTTCTTCTTTCTTGTGACCTCATATCCCTGTGCTTGCTCCACATACAAGTCCTCCACCAAATCACCATGAAGGAACATAGTATTCACATCCATCTAATCTAAGTGAAAGTCTTCTGCTACCACTATCCTCAGAACAATCCTAATAGAAGTCATCTTTAGTTCTAGGGAAAAAATCTCATCAAAATCAATTCCCTTTTTTTGTGTAAACCCCTTTCCCACCAATCGGTCCATGTGCCTTTTCTTTCCTCCATAAAATTATTTAACTCTATACACCCACTTTTTCTAAAATAATCTCTTACCTTTAGGTGGGGTTACCAAATCTGAAGTCTAATTTTCCATGAGAAACTGATGCTCCTCATCCATAGCTTGCTCCCACTTCTTCTTGACATCTACCTGCATTTCTTCTTCAAATCACTTTGGCTCTCCATTTTTAGTGAGTAATAAATAATTAAGAGTTGAAGACAAATGTTTAGGTTCCCTTATTACCCTATAAGATCTCACCATATGATTTTGGGGTTCTTATGGAGTAGGTGCCTAAACTAGTTGCTTGGACACTTTATAATCTATAATGTCCCCTAGTACTGTGTACTCTTTTCTATAATCCTCTTTCTAATCCTACAAATATTGTTTATACATGAATTTTTCATTAAATAAAACATCCCTAGACCTAAATATTTTCTTTCCCTTAAGAATCCAAATCTAGAAATCAAAGTCATCCTCACCATAACCAATAAAGGTGTGTTTTTAAGACTTAGCCTCTAGCTTGTTCCTATCATCCTTATTAATATGAACAAAGGCTTCACAACTAAATATTTTAAGAAATGAATAATCAAACTTCTTATCAGACTAAGCTTCCTCAGGTATGCCTCCATCCAAAGTAGATGAAGGACCTCTATTTATCAAATATACAACTATGTTTACTACTTCTACCCAAAATTAAAGAGGTATTCCTACATGCAACCTTATACTCCTATCATTCTCCATGATAGTCATGTTCATATTTTTTTACAATCCATTATTCTATGGATTTCTTGGAACCATCCTCTATCTATGAACTCCATTCCTTGAATAATAATCAATAAATGCACTGCTAAAATATTCCCCACCATTATCTGACCTAAGACATTTTAACTTGAGACCTATTTCATTCTAAACTAAGGCTTTCCATATTTAAAATGTATCAAACACATCATATTTTATCCTAATGCCATACACCCAAAATTTTTTAGTTGGATCATCAATAAAAGTGACATAATAAGATGACCTACTAATAGAAGATACCTGAGCTGGTCCCCATACATCTAAATGAACCAGCTCTAACTTATTCTCCTTCCTCATAGGTTCAACCTTGAAAAACTTTACCCTTTTTAATTTTCCATACACATGGTCTTCACAAAAATCTAAATCAAATCCATTCAATCTAGGTAACTGATCCTTCAAAATTTGCATACCCTTTTGGCTCATGTGACCAAGCCTATTATGCCACAAAGTTGCATCTGTATCTACAACAACTAAATTACAATAATCAACACTACTTAATAAATATAGGTACCAACATTCTTACCTTTTGCTACCATAATATCACCTTTGGTTACATTCCAAGAATCTGCTATAAATGTCACCATACAACCTTTACTACCTAGCTATCTTATAGATACCAAATTCTATCTCAATTTAAGCACATGCCTCACATCCTTTAGTAGCCAAGCGTTCCAATTTTTCATCATGATATAAACACTTCATTTTCCTAGTATGTTACAAGGCTCATCATCACTAAGGTAAACATGTCCAAAATCCCATTGAACATAATCAATAAAATAATTCCTATATGGTGTAGCATGAAAATAGTCCCCTGAATCTAAAACCCAAGACTCAGTAATATTTTCCATAAAGAGAATAAATATATCTTGACAAATATTACCTATTTCCACATTCACCTCCTTAGTGTCTTACTAATGTTTTTTCTTGTTTTGAAGAGACCAACAATCCTTTTTTACATGCTCAGTCTTTCCACAGTGCCAGCATAACATCCTGGCCCTTGAATTTGACCTTCTAGGACCATTTGACTTTCCACGCTTTCCTTTTCCTCTAAAATTGTATCTCCCTCTACTCTCCACCACCAAATCATCACCTAAATAAGAATTCTCCCTAGGGATTTTCCATCACATTTCCTAGTTAAGGATTACTCCTATGACATCCTCAAACTTTAGCTTGGAATTATTAGAGACCAAGTTGCTCACAACCATTACCAAACTATTCCAACTCTTTGGTAAGAAACACAAAATAAACAAAAACCCTAACTTCATCATCAAAATCTATTTTTATATATTTCAACATACTCACAACCATATTAGATTTATTCAAATGATTAGCAACTAAACCACTTTTAAACCATCTTCATATTAAATAACTTTTTCATTAAAAATATTTTATTAAAAGCAAAGGGTTTCTCATATAACTTCCCTAATGCATTCATGAGACCTTATATGATCTTATCCTATGATATAGTAAATGTGACCAAAGATGCAAGGCATAACCTAATGGGTCCAAGTGCTTTTCTATGAAGTATCTCCCAAGCCTCATCTATCATATTCTCTAGTTGTTTTACTTTTCCTCTCAGTGAAGCATGTATGTCCTTTCGATAGAGATAATCCTCCATTTACATCTTCCATAGACCAAAGTTCTATCTATTGAAATTTGCAACCTTTGATCTATGATAATCATCCATAGCTCCCACTTAAACTAATAACCCTTCTTATGATTCAATAATTTAAAAAATACAACTTAAATCTCTATTACCAGTTGTTAGGAATAAAACTAGAAATTGATGTAGAATAATTTCACATAATATAATAATAATAGATATAAATAGAGATACAAAAAGAACAAAAAATAAACATGTAAAATAAGAAGACAATATTTAACATGGTTCAACCAATGTGGGTTACATCCACCAAGAAACACTTGTTCATATTTATTACAATCCTTGAGAGTGCAATCCTTGTTGGGGATCAATCAACAATAGATTACACTTGTGAAAGCAATAAACGTGGAATTAAATCAGATAGACAAGTAACTAGAATGATAAACGGCAAGAACAAGAGATACAAGAAACCACCCTGAAAACTTGTATTAACAAACTCTTTACAAAAGGAATACAATTGAAGAAACTTCTTTCTTCCACACCTCTCCTAGATGTATAGATATCTCACTAGATCTCTATTTCTCAAGAGCTCTCTCTCTCAAGAACAATCAACTCCAACAAACCTGGATTGATTCAATTTTGTACTGTTCTTCAACATACCAATTCATCTACTGTTGGGGATCAACCAACAATAGATTACACTTGTGAAAGCAATAAACGTGGAAATAAGTCAGATAGATAAGTAACTAGAATGATAAATAGTAAGAACAAGAGATACAAGAAACTACCCTGAAAACTTGTATTAACAAACTCTTTACAAACGGAATACAATTGAAGAAACTTCTTTCTTCCACACCTCTCCTAGATGTATATATCTCTCACTAGATCTCTATTCCTCAAGAGCTCTCTCTCTCTCAAGAACAATCAACTCCAACAAGCCTGGATTGATTCAATTCTGTACTGTTCTTCAACATACCAATTCTACAACTACAATAATCCACACTAAGCTAAGAAGATCTAATTCTACATATAGAATTAGGAGACTTGAGCATGCACTTACAACAAATAGTAAACCACTTGAACAAGGGCTCTAAAAATAATATTACTAATAATAGAGATGCAAGATTTAGACTACAACTTAAAATCGTCATGTAAACACTCGCTTCTATCCTCGAAAATAGATTTTTGGACGCATAGGTAACCAACACCGGTTCCTGTTGCTTGCCTATGACCACCGTTAGTCGACCCACTGTCGACACCAGTGCCTCTGCAACTGCACCTGGCCAACGTCGGTCACTCCTGACCAATGCCGGTGTCTGTGTAGACCTGAAACTATCAAAGTGTGCTCCTTGGTGAAGCTTTTAGCTCCACACCCTAACAATCTCCCACTTGGAGATAAACAGCTGCACCAGTACCTATACAGCAACATCTTCTAGCTCCTCCATCTTCAACTCAATCATGAAGACCAATAGAAGTTGCATGAAGATTCAACTTCTCCTTTGTAACCGGCTTGGTTAACATATCAGTAGGATTCCTATCTGTATGGATCTTCTCCAGCTTCAACTCACCATCTTCCAATACCTGTCATATGAAATGGTACCTTAGCTGTATGTGCTTTGTTCTTGAATGAAAGGTTGAATTCTTAGCCAAATGGATTGTACTCTGACTGTCACTATACAATCTACAACTCTCATCTCCCTACCAAGCTCATCCATGAACCGTGTCATCCATATCATCTCTTTACTAGTTTCTATGGCTGCAATATACTCTGCTTCTGTAGTTGACAAGGCAACAACCTTCTGCAACTTAGATATCCAGCTAACCGCCGTTCCACCTACAGTAAAAACATAACCTATAGTGCTTCTCCTACCATCCAAATCACCTGCCATATTTGAATCAACATAACCATGTAGAGAAGTATCTGAACCTCCATAGCACAAGTGCTTACTATTGGTTCCTCTCAGATATCTAAGGATCCACTGAACTGCTTTCCTATGTTCCTTACCTGGATTGGCCATATACTTACTTACCACTCCCAGTGCTTGGGAAATATCTAGTCTAGTACACACCATTGCATACATCAAACTCCCTACTACGAAAGAATATGGAACCTTACTCATGTACTCTACCTCATCATATGAATTAGGACATTGTTCTTTACTCAACTTAAAATGTCTAGCCAAAGGTGTGCTTACCGGTTTAGCATCTTGCATATTGAACCATTTCAACACCTTGTCCACATAATCTTCTTGAGACAATATCAACCTGTGATTTTTCCTGTCTCTCTTAATGTTCATACCAAGGATTTTCTTTGCTACTCCCAAATCCTTCATAGCAAATGCTTGAGCTAATTTCACCTTAAGCTCAGAGATATCCTGCATGTGTGATCCTGCAACCAGCATATCATCTACATACAACAATAGAATAATATATCTACCATTATCAAATCTCTTAAAATACATGCAATGGTCAGATTGACACCTACTATAGCCATGCTCAGTCATAAACCTGTCAAATTTTAAGTACCATTGCCTAGGAGCTTGCTTGAGGCCATACAAGCTTTTCTTCAATCTGCACACAAACTTCTCCTTACCCTTGACCTCAAATCCTTCTAGTTGTTCCATATAAATTTCCTCATCCAAATCTCCATGAAGAAACCCTGTCTTAACATCTAGTTGCTCAAAATGCAAATCCTCAAAAGCAACCAGAGATAATACAACCCTTATAGAAGTCATTTTAACAATAGGAGAAAAAATCTCACCAAAGTCAATACCTAGCTTTTGTGCAAATCCTTTCACTACCAATTTGGCCTTATATCTCATCTATCCATTCTCACCTTCTTTTAACTTGTAGGTCCATCTGTTCTTGAGTGTTCTCTTACCAGCTGGCAATTCAACCAAATCCCATGTTTGGTTCTCTCTTAAGGACTCCAACTCCTCAACCATGCCACACTCCCACTGACTCTTGGACTCCACCTGTATTGCTTCTTCAAAACTCTATGGTTCTCCACCATCAGTTAGCAATAAATAAAATAAAGAAGGAGAATATCTAATTGGAGGCTTACTCACCCTTTTTGACCTCCTGATGGGTGTCTGAGACTCGTTCACAACATGCTATCCACCCAAATTCTCTGACAGTGACCGACCTCGATCACATCTAGACCTGTTACTGGCTGACGTCGGTTCTGCCTGACCGACCTCGGTGCATGTACTGTCGACATCGGTCTCTATCCTACCGACGCTAATTCCTATCCTGCCGACGTTGGTCTCTGTGTTTTCCTGCAAGTGATTATTTCTTTTTCCCACGAGCTCATATTGGACCTTTTCCTCATCCAATTCACCATTGCTCTACTCAAATTGATTCAACTTCCTTAGCTAATCACAATACATCACTCTTTCATTGAAAACAACATCACAGCTCCTAAATACCTTGCTAGTTTCTAGATTCCACAATCTGTAACCAAAATCATCTGAGCCATAGCCAATAAATGTGCACCTCATAGACTTAGCATCAAGCTTCTTTATATTTTCTTTATCTATGTGCACAAAGGCTTCACAACCAAAAACTTTGAGATATGAGAGATCTACCTTTTTACCTATCCAAGCCTCTTTTGGAATACCACCATCCAGAGCTGTAGAGGGTCCTCTATTAATCAGGTATACTGCAGTGTCAATAGCTTGTGCCCAAAACTGTAAGGGCAAACCAGCATGCAATCTCATACACCTTGCACGCTCCATTATTGTCCTATTCATCCTTTCAGCAATTCCATTCTGCTGAGGTGTCCTTGGAACCGTCCTTTGCCTATGGATTCCATGCATATAACAATAATCTCTGAACTTATTACTGCAGAACTCACCGCCATTGTCAGATCTCAGGCACTTCAACCTTTTACCTATTTCATTCTCAACCATAGCTTTCCGAATCTTAAAAGTCTCAAATACATCAGATTTTCTTCTAATACAGTAGATCCATACCTTCCTTGTAGCATCATCTATGAAAGATACATAGTACTATGATCCTCCAATGGAAGCAACCTGAGCCGGTCCCCACACATCTATGTGAACAAGCTGTAACTTATGCATCTTCTTAGTAGACCCAGTCTTGAGAAAACTAACCCTTTTCTATTTTCTGAATACACAGTGCTCACAAAACTCTAGATCTATGCCTTTTAAATCTGAAAGCATACCTTTGGACTTAAGAATTGACATCCCCTTCTCACTCATGTGGCCAAGCCTTGAGTGCCACAATTTAGCATCCACATCTGAAGTAGATAATACAGAAGGAGATTTGTTAGTAACACAATTACACAAATAGAGAGTACCTTCTCTCTTACCTCTGGCCATAACAAGTGCACCCTTGGTCACCTTCCAAGATTCTGCTGTGAGAGTTACTATACAACCCTCATCCCCTAACTTTCCTGCAGAAATCAAATTTCTCTTCAAGCTAGGAACATGCATCACATCACTCAACACCCATGTGTTGCTATTCTGCATCTTCAGCTACACTTTACCTTTGCCAATTATTTTACAGGGCTCATCATCCCCTAGATACACTATTCCAAAATCTCCATGGATATAGTCACTAAAATATTCCTTGTTAGGGGTAGCATGAAAAGATGCACCAGAATCTAACACCCAAGATTTTATATTATTATGCAGAGAGAAAATTAAAGCATCTTGTGCAATACCTGCAACCTTGGCTTCTTCCTTTCCTTCATGTTGATTGTCCTCCTTAGGCTTTGACCAACAATCTCTGCTTATGTGCCCCATCTTTCCACAATTCTAGCATTGTGGCCTTCTGCCATTTCTGGATTTAGATCTGCCTTTCCCCTTAGATTTGGATCTTGATCTGCCTTTCTTGCTCTTCTCTTTCTGCCTCCCCCTGCTCTCAAAACTTAAAGTGTTCCCAGATGTCTCTTCTGTGCTTTTCTTATAAATTTCCTCATTCAAGATAACACTAACAACATCCTCTACTTTCAAAATATTTGATGCAGATGCAGTATTACTTACTACCATTACTAAGCCATGCCAGCTTTCAAGCAAAGAACATAATATTAAAAGAGCTTTTATTTCATCATCAAACACTATATTGACTGAACTCAATTAATTCACAATTCCATTGAAATCATTCAGATGAGTAGAAACAGATCCACCTTCATTCATATGCAAATTAAATAACTACTTCATAAGATATACCTTATTAGAAGCAGAGGGTTTTTCATACAAATTTGCTAACGTAGTCATCAACTCTATCGTAGACTTTGCCTCTGATAAATTAGATATCACAGTGGATGCTAGACTCAGTCTTATAGACCCCAGAGCCTTTCTGTCAAGAACTTCCCATTCTTCATCCTCCATGTCTTTGGGCTTCTTTGCAACTCCACCTAATGGTAAGTAGAGATCTTTCTGATATAGATAATCCTCTATCTGCATTCTCCAATGTTGGTAATTTTTGCCATTGAACTTTTCCATTCTCAGTTTACTTTCATCTGCCATTGCTTCTCCCACTCAAACAAAAATCCCTATGAGAACCTGTAATCAATACACACTACATAGATTTGAACCACCTGTTAGTGAACCTGAGCTCTGATACCACTTGTTGGGGATCAACCAACAATAGATTACACTTATGAAAGCAATAAATGCGGAAATAAGTTAGATAGATAAGTAACTAGAATGATAAACAGCAAGAATAAGAGATACAAGAAACCACCCTGAAAACTTGTATTAACAAACTCTTTACAAACGGAATACAATTGAAGAAACTTCTTTCTTCCACACCTCTCCTAGATGTATAGATCTCTCACTAGATCTCTATTTCTCAAGAGCTCTCTCTCTCAAGAACAATCAACTCCAACAAGCCTGGACTGATTCAATTCTGTACTGTTCTTCAACATACCAATTCTACAACTACAATAATCCACACTAAGCTAAGAAGATCTAATTCTACATATAGAATTAGGAGACTTGAGCATGCACTTACAACAAATAGTTAAACCGCTTGAACAAGGGCTCTAAAAATAATATTACTAATAATAGAGATGCGAGCTTTAGACTACAACTTAAACTCGTCATGCAAACACTCGCTTCTATCCTCAGAAATAGCTTTCTGGACGCACAGGTAACGGATGCCAGTTCCTACTGCTTGCTTGTGACCGTCGTTGGCCGACCCACTGCCGACACCGGCACCTCTGCAACTGTACTTGGCCGACGTCGGTCGCTCCTGACCAACGCCGGTGTCTGTGTAGACCCGAAACTGTCAAAGTGTGCTCCTTGGTGAAGCTTTTAGCTCCACACCCTAACATTCTCCCTAGGGATTTTCCATCACATTTCCTAGTTAAGGATTACTCCTATGACATCCTCAAACTTTAGCTTGGAATTATTAGAGACCAAGTTTCTCACAACCATTACCAAACTATTGCAACTCTTTGGTAAGAAACACAAAATAAACAAAAACCCTAACTTCATCATCAAAATCTATTTTTATATATTTCAACATACTCACAACCATATTAGATTTATTCAAATGATTAGCAACTAAACCACTTTTAAACCATCTTCATATTAAATAAATTTTTCATTAAAAATATTTTATTAAAAGCAAAGGGTTTCTCATATAACTTCCCTAATGCATTCATGAGACCTTATATGATCTTATCCTATGATATAGTAAATGTGACCAAAGATGCAAGGCATAACCTAATGGCTCCAAGTGCTTTTCTATGAAGTATCTCCCAAGCCTCATCTATCATATTCTCTAGTTGTTTTACTTTTCCTCTCAGTGACGCATGTATGTCCTTTTGATAGAGATAATCCTCCATTTACATCTTCCATAGACCAAAGTTCTATCTATTGAAATTTGCAACCTTTGATCTATGATAATCATCCATAGCTCCCACTTAAACTAATAACCCTTCTAAACTAATAACCCTTCTTATGATTCAATAATTCAAAAAATACAACTTAAATCTCTATTACCAGTTGTTAGGAATAAAACTAGAAATTGATGTAGAACAATTTCACATAATATAATAATAATAGATATAAATAGAGATGCAAAAAGAACAAAAAATAAACATGTAAAATAAGAAGACAATATTTAACATGGTTCAACCAATGTGGGTTACATCCACCAAGAAACACTTGTTCATATTTATTACAATCCTTGAGAGTATAAACCACTCTTAAATTAGTCTTCTCACAATTACAATGCACAAATATTGTTTGGAGCTATGCTCAACAAACCCTCTTGAATTTACACCTAAATTCACATTATTTGTTCTTCTTACTCAAACCTTTATTATTATTATGATGTATTACCTAAGAAATATCCATCAATACATAATACATCAACAAAGTAGTATTACAAAACTATAGGAACCAAAACCATGGGCAGAATCAACCCAAAATGGTTTCCCATTAAAAGGAAATACATATAGAGTGTATAGTATATTTAAAATATATAGTATTTGAAAATAGATTGTAATTTATAAATAGGATCCATAACATAATAGTTAGAGCCTTCTAATTTCACTCTTTCCATGTCTCATCATCTTCTTTACTAGAGTCACTATGGAGCACCATCTCTTCAAATAATGTCAAGAGCACTAGTCCTTCTTGTCTCAAAAATTTCCATAAGGCTCTCTTCTAATATAGTAGTTTCCTCAAACACTGCCTTATGAATGACTTGTAGTGGCTCTAGTAACTCTAAGTTCATATGAGGAAAAAGAAAAGGTGTGCATGAACCTCTCCTTGAGTATTTCTCAATTTCTTGTCTCATGGCACATCTCATTGACAATGTACCATGATCATGCCCATGTTTTAAAGGTTATATAAAAGTCATGCACCCACATGAATTTTGGTGCATTCTTACCATAGACAGTCTTGGTTTTTTCACATAATCATACATGCATAATTATGTTTTAATCACCTAAGTAGGTGGGTATATCCAAGTCTTCATTACTTTTTCCAAACCTAGTGTATATGGCTACCATTATATCTTTCCAAGTTGGAAAGTTGGGTCTTTCCACTACCCACTAGTGAGTAAAAGTGCACTTCAAGGTATGCACTAGTGCACCATTCATTCCACCTCCCTGGGGATGCAAGTTTCAATATTATGAACATACATTTCTATGGGCTGGCTCCCTTGATACTTTGGAAGTGATACAAGATTCCCTTTACTTATCCAAAACACACTTTTCTCCACTTTTTGGGTACAAGAAACCCATTTCTTCTTGGGGTATTAAATCTTAACTATAGCCCTATCTTGATTGACCTTGGTCTAGCTACACATCCTAGGTGGAACCTTTAGCTAGTGACCTCATAGGCCCCTTTGACCTATCACTCACAAACTGAATTAGTTGTATCAAAGGTTAATTATCCATCCTCCTATTTGATCACACCTTGGTCATTAAGATTGAGCTTCTCAACACCTTACACTATGATGTTATAAATATGGTTGATCTCATCCTCGAGATCAATGCTTTCTACATATGGGGACCCTTGATAACTTGATAGAGGGATAACCACCCTTTCATTTCCATTCTCAAAATGTATGTAGCACTTTATAAAGTGCATGTTTGCATTATTATCATAACACCATGGCCTTCTTAAGAGCACTAGATAGTTGTCCTACTCTACCAACTTGATCACCTTGAAGTTGGCTTGGAACTCAGTGCTCATGATATCTATAATGGCACCCTTAAAGACCATGATAGGTTACATTTGGGTTTTTTAACCATGAACATCATGTCACCTGAAGGCCTCAAGGGTGGCCACCCCATCTTTTTCAAGGAGGTTTGGGTTAGAATATTGACCTCCACACCTGTATCAAAAAGTACTTCACAAACCAACCATCCATTGATGGTGGCATCTATCACTAACTCTTGGTCATACTCAACATTTTGAGTATGCCTTACTTGATGTACCCACTCCATATGTGGTGTAGAAACCTTGATAATTTGAGGCACAATCTCAAATTTTGGTTTTTTCCCTACATGATTCAATAATAGATCTTTCAACAAGGGTAAAATCTATTTAGTTTTTAAGAGGTTCAAAATATATCAGTCAACTCCTATACTTTAGCCTCTTGGTTGTATTTTATTTTATGTAAAGTAGTGGCATGTACCTCTAGATATCTATCTATTTGGATCTCACCCTATAAATTCTATATCATTCTCATGGATTATTGTAGGATGTCCTTCTATCATGTAGGTCAAGGTAGGCTATAACTCTAGGCTCAAGTCATGTTATGCACTCAATGTGGCTTGACTTGCTATACTCCAAGCATAGTTATTGGGTTATCATAATAGGAAACTAAGTGGTAAAACCACTTTGGATCATGGTTTGCACCTTATGTAGCTCCTTATGAGTCTATTGTGGCTTAGGAGCCCATCTTTCCTCTTTAGATTCACACCTCACCATTGTTATACCTTTGTCTATGCTAGGCTAACCTTGAGTTAGATTTTTATACAATTTTAGGAATTCCTCAACTACATATGGTCCTTGACAATACTCACACATTATGTGCATGGTATAGTCATTTTGATAATGCTTAGTTGACCCACACTTGTAGCATAAAAACCAAAATGTTGTAAAAAAGTTCACTAGGTTAGTTTTTGCACTAGTCCAGCACTTAGCTATCAAACCAAGTTGGGTCTAGACTTGGTTGAGATAGGTATAAGAATATATGGTTTTGGTGCACAATATTTAACATGCTATGATAATAGAATTAGTTTCACATAAGACACAAGCCTTGTGTACTCACTTGAAGTGTAATCATAAAGGGATCAAGACCGTGTTGGGCTAGTTGCAACATGGCACAACTTAGGGATCAAAGGGACTTAGTCATTAGTCAAAGGGGTTCAGGGAGCCTTTTGGAACTAGGCATTGAGTATAAGGTCACTAGTTGTAATATTTCTCAAGGATATAGGTCCTAAGGTACAAGTCCATTTTTGACTAGATTGAGCTCTTAAAGGCACATAATGTTGAATAGTGGGTTAAGGGTCATTTAGTTAATTATACAAGTCATAGGGATGGCTTAGGTTCAAGTACTCACACTTAGGGTAGAACTTAAACATGGGTCTTAGGGATTTAGTGAAATATAGTTCTAGAACTTAGTCTATTTAGGTAGACTAAAGTTGTTAGATGACACAAAGATGCCATTAGTGAGTAGGGTTGAACCTATATATGAAGATACTCTCAAGTAAAGAACTATAATGTTGTTATTATATGTCTAAGACATAACATGACAAAATGCTATCCATATTTCAAGGATAAATACATCATTTCATCAACCATATTCTTCATTACTTCATAATTCATTATACAAAGTTCAAGTATAAAATAGAATCTATACTATTTCCTAACATTACTCATGCCTAGTAGTTCATAAGTGAGCTAGGGTTATAATTCATAATACGTAATATATCATATGCATAAGATAAATGTTTAGGTTAGCTCTCTATTTCTCTAAAGCTTCACTACCTTGGTTTCCTCTTCTCGATATTCAAATGTGAGTCTTATTTTATAAGTAATTGGGAATCTCCTACCAAGTTGGATGGGCACAAGCCAAATGATAAGTTATCATAAGTCTGCTAGCTCCACTATGCTACCCAAGTTAGATGAGTGCATGCCATATGATGAGCTATCATTAGAGGGTCATTATCTCACCTACCTCACTCTTCTAACATCAATGCTTATTTGACTACCACATACAATTCCTAATAGGGATGTCCCCTAAACGTTGGCACCACATAACCATCTTCTAGCTAGCATAGGAACTTGAGGGTCTCCTCTAGTTGGCATCAAAATATATGAAAAGGGAGAAACCACTCCAAAGGTTTCCTTGCACTGAGATAGGTTTAATTTGCATGGTTTATGTATTTTCCACAAAATGGGGCTCAATAGCTCTTCAAAAGTAACTAGGGCACAACTCTTTCAAAATAAATTGATGCCCTCTCACCTCCACCTATTAGGATCATATTTGTAGGTTGAATATAGTAGTTTATATTAGTTCATATTGTATTTACGTAAGTGCCTACAAGCACAATGTATAGTCTTAATTTATTTTTTATTTTCCTCTAAGTGTGTTTTTCAAATATGTTACTTGTTATTCTCATTTTTATTTATTGATGGATTGACTCAATTCAGTTTATTCAAGCATAGGCCAAGTAGATTACATCTTGAATGAATTTATGATTAATGGATTGATTCAAAGGCTACTGAATTCCTACTTAGTAGGCAAGTGTCTTATAGAGGTCACTAGAAGTGTTGACTTTCTAAGTTACCCCAGTTGGCATAAAACCCGTTGAGACCCTATAGGATAATAACACACCTACGAGGTCTAGGTAACTCAAGTAAAATATGCATAGATGCCCCTTATCAATGTCCATGCCCAAAGAAATCAAGTTTAGGTATTTTTAATAATATAATAATGGATCTAACATATTATAAATCTTTTATGCATGCAATAACATAATATCTTTTGGTGTGTAATAAAAAAAGTGTATAGTTCCAAGGATGTAGGACCCCTAGGTTCCAGAGGGTCAAGCAAAGAAGGTACTTAAGGAGCAATTATAAATCATGAAATTATGCTCTTAAGACCTTCAGTCTTCATGTGCACTCTTATCCAAGAGCTTCCCCATAATCATCCAACATATTTCCATGCTAGAGTGTATAATCCTACTCTCACATCCTTAAATATCACAAGATGCAATCTTAAATCCATGCACTACCTCTTCCACAAACTCATAATTTCAAAGGACTCGCATGCACACCTTGGCACAAGAGTAGTTCTAAGGAAATGTGAGTCTTGAACCTTAGGGGAAATGAAGGTAAGGATATGGTCCATTTGGGACTTCCATCTCCATTCCTTGTGGATAACACCATCCTCCCAAAGGACAAAATAAAAGAGCTACTAGAGAAGAAATAGAATGACTAAACTATCTTCACAACTCTTGGTCAAGCATCAAGTGTCTCCAAGGTGGAGACCATATTATAACCTCTCACCTAGTTAGAATTTTAAATGTTTGTGGTAGTTCAAGGATTGAGAAGCATCTCCTTTAAGTAGATCATTAATTTGGATAGATCCTTTAAGGCTCTGAAGAAGAAGACGTATCCCAAAAAGGAAAAATGGATGCCTCTGAAGGCTGCTCTTTAAAACTTGTAAGTTTTATGGGTCTTACCCTTTTTGAATTTAACTTCAATTGGTATATGAATCCAAAATTATGGGTTATTCCATCTATATGTGGATTTCCCCTACAAATCACTAGGAATTATATATTTTAAATCCACATTTTCAAATTTTGGATCAATTTGTTTTTCATCATAGGTGTCCTTAGTGAGTTTGATAGTTGTTTTAGCCTCTTCTTTTCCCTCGTGTTTCCCTTCTTCATTTTTGGCTAAGTCCTAACTTCATTCCAATGCTACCATGTGGTAACTCAATGCTTTTTCAACACAAATAAGTTATCAATTCACCCAAGAGTAACACAAACTCTCCATGTGGTGACTTGGTGCTCATCCAAGGCTAGCCCCTTTTTGATAGAGTTTCAAATAACACCATTGGTTGGTAGAGTAATGGATGGGGCCCACCATGTAGTTTACATAAAGAGGAAGTAAATATCACCACATGGCATCATAACACTCCTTAGGAGTAAAGTTTTTTTTGACAAAACTTCAAGTTGTGCTATTGGCTAAAAGAAAGGTGTTCCATGCATGACACTTAGAGTAAATCTACCAAACCCAAAAGATACCACATGGCATTATTGTAAGAGCTAACAGATGAATTATCCATTAGAATTCAAATCCATGGACTATGTGTAAAAATATCTCATCCCATGAGAAATTTTGTTCAAATCCAAACCACCATGCACCCTAGTACTATCTAATATTCCATGAGATGATGATGCATGTCCCAAGCATAACTTGAACGTCTTTTGACATACCACATGCTTCCTTTAAATATACCTTAGATCAACATGGAATCCTCTAAGCCATCAGATCCAAGACTTACAAGAGCCTTCTAAGATTTACATGTGGAAGCACCTAAACCATATATTCCAAAACTCAATGGTGTATAGCTATTCAAGGTCCTTTCCAAGAGTGATGTATGTCCCTCCAAAAGATATGTGTCATACCTATGTTACTCTTATCTGACAATCCAAATGGATCATATGAGATCCTATTGAGACAATGTGTGTCCCCAATAGACCTTCAAGATGATGTCACATACTTCCTTTAAGTCCATCAATGATTGACACATTGGTATACCCAAACCATCTGATCTAAAGCTCATGAGAACTTGTGAGATGATGGCATGTGTCATCCATATAAGGCTACATCTAAGATCAACAATTTACCTCCAAGAGTGATGTGTGACTCCCCTTAAGCCACACTATTAATAAAAAAAATGTTGATATATATCCATAAGGCTCTTGATTTCAATCAAAACATGACACTTATCCAAGGAGGGTCCCAACTACTTATGAGAGCAATAAGTGGCACTCCTATAACCAACCAAATTCAAGGGACCAATTAGAGAGCTCATAATAAATACAAAGGTACCACATGGAATGTTATGAATAAGTCATCACATCAAGATTAATCCCATGGGACCCTATTATTAACAAGATTTCTAAAGGTAGTTTTAGAGGTAGACATATGTCACCATGCCACTCTTTCTAAGCATCAGGGGGATCATGAGGTGAGGAAGTTGTGCCATATCCAAGATTTTGAAGAACAACTACACCCATGATCTAAATTTCCTCATTTAGTTTTAATAATATCATAATGAACATAAGTGTTGTTATTTCCAAGTGTCATTCCCATAATAGGCCACTATACCTATATAAGCAAAGCTCTTTTCTTTTATAAAGGGCTAGATTTTAGATAATTATTTTTTACTAGAGTAGCCATTGTAATAGTGAATTCTAAATATAAGTACCAATATTTAGGATTTTTCATTCTATGACTTTAAAAGGTTACCCTCAAAGGAAGGATTATAATTTATATTGTGCCTTTGGCCTTTATATGGTGTTTTCCACCTAACAATGAAGAGGATGTGGTGTTCTATGTCAAACTAAGTGGAAATCTTTATTTATGTATTTTGTTTATATTCTTTGATTCTATAGTATTGGTTTTTATTTTCATTATATAATTTACTTTATGTATGTGCTCCTTTAATAATATGTGATGTTTGAAGATTTAAGCTATTTTATGTAATTATAAGTCAATCCTTTAAGGATCTTAGTGCATCACTTTAGTTAGTTTATTTTAGTTTATTTATATTTACTTATTATCCCTTTTCATCCCCAAATTTATTAAAATATATGACTTCTAAAATCCTAGAGGTTTCTTTATAGACTGTATTTGAGTCCCACATCTATAAAGCTTCCCATAGAAGGTTGTTCACCTAAAGCGAGAGATTTAGGCATCGACATCACTCTTAGAATTTTTTCATAAATATGAAGCCATAAATATGATAATAAATTTCATTAATATCAATATTACTATCACCCCTAATAATGTTCAAATTTTCATCTCTTAACTCTATCTCCTATGTCCACACCGAGCACTTGAAAACTACCCTTTTAGAGTTGTTAAGGAGGTCAATATGAGAGATAAATTGGTTTTATTTATTTTAAAACCTAAAACCTCTTAAAAATCACTAATTTGACCTTATCATAGACAAATAAGCTCTTTAATATGATTTAATTTCAATTTCACATTGAGAATTATATAGATGGCCTCAAAATAAGCCCTTTTAGCATTAAAACTAACAAAATCCCCTGATCAAGCATGAATAGGTACACCATGTCCTAAAAAGTAAATTTTAATTTTGTATGGGTGATAATTTGATGTACGAGGTCAAAATTATCAATAATACCTTAATTACCAACTGTGTATTATGAAATGATGCTTCATTTACCTGAATATTGAGGCATGGAGAATGATGTGGATCATGTTCATAAGTTTGAACTCATCTATAGGTTGTTTGGTATAAATTTTTTTGAGTGAAAGGAAACACAATTTATAACCACGCTTTTAAAAAGAGCACACAAGTGGTATAGGAAGTATGACCCTTAATAAGTGGTAATTGACTATGACTATCTCAAGACAACATTTCTTCAAGAATTTGATATTCTAGAGTTTGAGCAACAAAGTATTATTACACTAAAGGATATAAAAAAATAGATCATTGAAAGTGTATTTCAGTATGATGCATGATTAAAAACACTCTTGTCTAATATCTCATTTGATATTAATGCTACTCAACATGCCCAATGGTTTATGTGAGGCTTGTTGCTTCCCTTTAGATAAACACTATCTCTAAGGATATTTACCAACCCACACGAGGCCTTGAAAGTTTCATTTTATGTTGAAGTTGTTGGTAGAATTGACACTAGAATCAATCCTTTTATGGAAGCTCAAATATCTTTAATAACAATTAGAAAAAGTGACTTCAAATAATGCTTATGACACTCATAGTGGTATTAGTTGTATAAATTGTGAGTATGAAGATCATAATAGAAACAACTTCCCTTGCAATAACCTATGTGTTGTATTAAATCAATCTGGTAATTTTTTCCATGAAGAGCATGATGTCTACTCTTATTCTCTCTTACAGTGGGATACACATTCTAAGGTGTCTAATTATTATAAGATATGTGATTCTTATACCCATGACATAAATGATTATCGATTAATCAGTGATATACATAGGGTATGCATGCATGGTACCCATCAAACCTCTATCTCAAAAAATAAAGATAATTTTGGCTCTCATAGATGAGTCTAAGGATGGGGATGAATAGGTGGTCATTTCCCACCTTGAACATGCTATAAGTGTGGATCTCTAGATCACTATCAGTGAGATTGTCCAATCTATCTAGCATGTGTTTTTAAAAAAAAAATCAATTAGAGGAATGACCTAATTTATACATATCCATCACTAAGGAAATAAACAAAAATGTGTTAGTATGATTTACATTGAGAAACCTCATTGGAAACTGCACTCTAACACTCTGATGGCCCAATAGATTAATATCACCACACGTAGTAGAAGACAGTCTCAATCTACATCTATTTCACCTATTAAGAATATATAGTGTGAAGAGCCTCATGTAATGAAGTATCTTGATCCCCAACAATACAAAGACATACTCCAAGATACTATGACCTTGGTATATGAACTACAAAGGGAAATTCAATTTCTTAAGGATAGAGAAGTTGCCCAACATGTTGATCTACAAAAAGCCATTAAAACTCAAAACATGGCATGGGATGATTTCCAATCACTTTTCAAGTGTATATTAGAAGAATATATTATCCTACATTTGATTAATTATATTAAATATTAGGCACCAAGTCAAGCTAAATATCAACCTCATTTGTCAAGTCTAGTTGAAGATCATCATTTAAATCATGCTTAGTGACAAGATACTCCTATTCCTCCTAGCCCTCAAGAGGACAAGGAAATACTAGTGAATTCTACCATCGATGGTTGGGTGGTCTGAGACATTTAGGTTGACACTGATGTTGAGGTAAATATCCTCACAAAGGATGCATGGCAAAAAATGGCTAGCCTAGCATTACAACCATCACCTCACTTATTGTTTATGGCCAATAAAACCCATGCTCTCCTAATTGACATTCTTAAAAATGTAACTATTGATATCCTTTGGGTATCTTTCAAGGCTAACTTTGAAGTTCTCAAATTAGCTAAAGATAATGATTTTCCATCCCTATTGGGTCATCTTTGGTGCTATTAAAACAATGCTGACTTAAGATTCAAAAAGTGATATATCAGTTTTGAAAATACTAACTAGAGAGTTGTCATCTTATTATAAGAACATAACATCCCATATGTATAACTATTAGTGTAGATGAGGATATTAATCATATCTACAATGTCAAAACAATAGATGTTGAGCATCATGATCCTACTCCTAATGGCACCCTCTGATGGATGGACACATAATCTCTTTCTAATATTACAAGTAATGCTTGTAATTATTGGGCCCATAATGACTATGACCTCACTAGAAGAGTGTGTGGTGTCATTAACATTTGTGAAGTCATTTTGTGCTAGTACCAAAAATGTCATAGGTTTTTTCATCTTATTATCAGATAAGTCATGTGAAGACTAATTATGGATACACTACTAGAAAGGCTTGATGAAGTTTTATGATTCCATAGGCTAATAGAAGTCTATGACTTCATCCAACAACTAGAAGACTTTTATGAATCTAATACTAATTATATGAATTCACTAGTTCACCTTATTATGGCATAACTATAAGGTGGTGGCTAACTCATAATGAGCATATTCTCTATTGGGATCAAGTATGCTCTACTTTACATCACTATTTTCATCATGACAATTTCATCTGGTGTATAATTAGCTATAATGGAGTCTGAGAACCATAACCACACCTATAAGCTTTTGAAACCATGTGGTTGATTGAATAATCCTTCTTGGTAAAGTACCTATGGGTACATGCTTTTTATGACACTTTATGCACTTGGGATAGATTATATTATTTTCATGAAGAATGACATTTAGGTACCCATTTCTAGAATTTATTGAAAAATAACATGGTCTTAGTGTTATCTTACTCATCCTTAAGGATGGACTTATGCCTCACACTCCAAAACATACATCAAGTATTTTTTGGTGACCCCAGTGCTATCAAGAATCATATACAACATATATATGGTGTACATGAATAAGACTTGGTTATTTTTAATGATCCATTTGCATAGTCCTTCCCTGCACTAGAACCTTTTCTTAATTAGGCATGATATGAAGAGATTCCCAAAAGAAAGAAAAAACTAGTGTTTCACATTGATGAAGGTGAAGGTTATAAACCACCTGACTCATTGACGAATCATTTAGATGTCACCATAGATTATGGCACTCAAAATATTTATTATACTAGTCTTGATGTAGAGCACCCATAATCAAAACCTCTTAAAACCATCTAGTATAATATCATCACAGAGGAAGTACCAAAGATAGCTATTATGGGTATCTATTGGTTCAGTATTGAGATTTCAAAAGTATTTGAGTTTATAAAAGAGTACCAAGATGTTTTTAAAATAAATTATAATGAAATTAAATGTGTTCATCTATTCTTAGGAAAAATGAACATTAAACTGGTTGAAGGTGTTCGACTAGTTAGGAAATGGCCATATAGGAAGAATCCAAATTTACATGCATAGGTAAAAGATGAAATTGAGTATGTTTTGTATTGGATTTATAACCCTCATTGATGAGGTTGAGTGTGTTAAAACCATGGTAATAAGTATACAAAAAATGGGCACATTAGAATTTGTGTTGATTATTAAATAATTAATACATCTTGCATTACTAATCCTTTTCTAACACTATTCACAAAAGAAATCCTCAAAGGCATCGTAAGGTGTGAAATTTATACATTCATAGATGGATTCTTCAAGTACCATCAAGTCCAAATCATAGAGGAGGATCAGCCTAATACTACACTTTCTACTAAGTGGGGACCTTTTACTTATACCATCATGCCATTTGGGTTGAAAAATGCACCTAATATATTCTCTCATATAGTTGTTGAGGCCTTTAAAGATTTCATCCATCAATTCCTCTAGGATTATTTACATGACTACATATTTTATGGCCTAATGAAAGACCACTATTCTAATCTAAGGTTTGTATTTGAGTATTATCAAGAACTCCAAATTTCACTTAATTTAAAGAAATGTCTATTTCTACACCATTCAACATTCTTATTGGTCACAATATATTTCAAGATGGACTTATGGTAGACCCCACTAAGATATTTGTCATCCTATATCTACTAGCACTAATATCCCATTGTATGGTTCACTCCTTTCAAGGTCATATTGGGTACTATCAAAAATTCATCATAGACTATGCAAGGATTGTCATGCCATTAAAGGAACTCTTGAAACACCATGAACACTTTATTTAGACCCGCTCTTTCCAAGAATCCTTTGAGTCCTTAAAGGATAAGCTCATCACTACACTGATTCTCTAATTCCCTAATTAGACTAAACCCTTCCATGTTCATGTTGATGCTTCTAGAATGGATATTAGTGTGCTCTTTTCATATCTTGGATAAAGTCACCTTGATCACCTCATTTATTTTGTAAGTATAAATCTTACTCTGGCTAAAAGAAATTATAAAACAATAAAGCATGAATCACTTTCCATAGTTTATGCTTTACAAAAGTTTTAACACTACCTATTAGTGACTCCTTTTGTGTTCTATATAGACAATGAAGCTTTGAAATATATGGTTAATAAACTTTTGTTACATGGCTACATCTACCACTAGATTGTATTATTCTGAGAATTATAGTTCTTCGTCATGATCAAACTAGGTAAGACTAATTGTGGTTTTGATCATCTCTCTAGAATTGATTTTGGTGAACCAACATAAGCCATTGAGGACAACCTACCTGATGTATAATTGTTTTATGTTTCACATGTTCTTGAAGAGTTATAAGATATAGTAGCTTTGTTAACTACTAACATGGTACTAGATTATTTTATTTTATAGGCTAAGAGGTAACTATCGATGTATGTCACAACATTATATGTCATTGGAGGGTACCTCTAAAAGCTTGGATGAGATTAAATATTTCAATATTCTATCATGAAACATGAGCATCCTAAAGTACTCCATAAAGTTCATGAAGGAATTATTGGTGGACACTATGATAGTGAGGCTACTGTACACAAGGTACTATTAGTTGAACTATGGTGGCCTATGTTTTTTCAAGATGCTAAGCTGGATGTTAAGTAATTTGATATTTTCTAGCACATAGGGAAACCAAATCACTAGGATGCCATGCCTTTACATCCTATTTTTTTCAAGAACCATTTGATAAATGGGCCATTGATTTTATCAACCCCATTAACCTAGTTGGATGATTTACAATTTATTACTATATCATAACAATAAGTAATTATCTCACAAACTAGGCTAAAGCCATGCTAATAAGGGATTATACTACCACAACTACCATGTGCTTCATAAGGTAACATATCATCACCCTTTTCTCTATCCATTAAGTTTTACTAGTGATCATGATACACACTTTCACAATGAGATTATCCATGCATTACTCACTGATTTCATGATTTACCATCACAAGACTACACCATATCACCCCCAAGCCAATGGCACTATTGAGGCATTCAATAAAATCTTGGGAACCATAATTACAAAGATTTATAATATTAGATGCATCAACTGGGATGATCGGGTGTCTCTAGTACTTTGGGCTTATTGGAAAACTTATAAGTGCCTCAACAAAAGTACACCATACAATTTGATGTTCATAACCAAAGTAGTTCTTCTGATTTAATTCTTGGTACCATCTCTTTATATTAAATGCGTTATATAATTAGATGATGAATCATCATTAAAAGCACATTCAGATGCTTTGTTATGGTTGGATGAATAATGTTTCCTTCCTCATTGTAGTCAATATGGGGAAAAATATAAACAAAAGGAATGGCATGATCACCACCTTAAGCACAAGACATTTACCCTAGGAATGAAAGTTTTACTCTATGACTCCAAGTTCCTATGCCACTCTAGGAATCTTCATGTTTATTGGGATCATCCTTTTGTTATTCATAGTATTTGTCCTATATGTGCATGTCATTTATAAATATTGGATGGCTAATTTCTTCTTGGGCATTATAATAGTAGCTGACTACACCTGTATTTCTCCACTTAAAATTTTAGTTTCATTTGTATCAATAAGGTGTATGCCATTAGTTTAGGATTTCTTGTTTTGAATAAATCATTGCCTTAGTTGTGCACCCGTTTCTTTTATTTACATTTTTTTTGTAAATTAGTACTTATGATTTCACAAAGGACCATGAGGCACATTTTGTGTGGGGTAAGGGGTGTTTTATGTGTTGGGAAATGGTCCATATAGGTGTCCACACAAGTAAAGTTATCTAAAGATAGATATTCCCACCAATGTTATGAATATTCAAAGAGTTTATAGTTGTCATGAACTCTAGGAATAGTGTGGGATAATATGTGTCATTAATACAAAGAGATAGTGGTTGTGGTAAGCATGCCTACATCATATCATGATGCTATTATTAATTATATTTATAGTTAGAACTGATAGTAAAAGAAAGGATACCATTAAAATGCATTGATTTTGAGAACTAGTGATCAAAGAGAGGAGGGGTAGTAAGTGCAAGTTATCTTCTCAAGTCTATCAAAAGACATTCAGGGGCTTAATCTAAACTTTACCTTTATTTTGAGTGTGATTTTATAGATCTAAAGAGCAAAAAACTAAGTTTAAGTGATTCTAGGATAAGTGCAGAGCCTCAATTTTCCATTCATTGATTATTAAGAGGAATCTTTTCCAAGTGATCAAAAAATGATAGATGACCTAAAAGCATGCAAAGGAAATTTGATAATTATAGGTTGTAAATCTTGGCATCCACCATTAATGGGCATCAAAGTAGGATAGATGAAACACTCCAACAATAAACACATATTCTTTGAGGAACATTAGATGATCATGCCTCAACCTTAGAGCTCCATGAAGGGTGATTTGGCCTAATAAAAAATTGCAAAGAAGTGATCCACTACCCACCATTTCAGAGGAGGAGGAGCTATATGTTGGGGGGGATGTAGTATTGATCAAAGAGGAAACACCTAAAGAATAGAGTAAGTACATAGAAGGTGAAGGATCAGGAATGGCATGATAGAATAAGAAGTCTCAATACTTCCACCTCTACTTTGATGATAGAGGAGATGTGCTACCTATAAATAGTGTTTTGTATAGAAAATTGGGTATAAAATGTACCTTCATGTACCATTTTTGACTATAATCATCACCAACCAAGAAATGAGGTTGAGATACAAAATGACTACTAGGTTGAGCACCATAACACCAAGAGTGAATTGGTGCGTGACTTAAATATTTAATATCTTATAATCTATAGGACTCTTCTACCTATTTAATCTTCCATATTTTAGAAAACTAATAGAGGTAATAAAATTTATACTTTCATGCATCCATGAGGACTATATCTATTTTGTTGGATACCACATAAAGATTGCACATAAAATAATAAACAAGATGTAAGGGTTATAATTCTCCATCACAAACCTTGAATTTGATTTGGAGGACTCAAAGGAAATAGATAAGACCATCACAGTGCTAGAGTATTGGAAATAGGGCCATGCCATGCACATTTAAAACTTACAAGACCCTACCTTTTAAATAATAGTATGCATCATTATGACCAATATTAGTGGAACTAATTGATAGAAATAGGTTGACATGGCTCACTTATTTATCACCCACTAGGTAACTAAGGGGATAAATTACAACTGGGTAGTGTATTTTTCCAACAAAATTATACTAAATGTGGAGAGAACCCACCAAATACCTAGCCATAGGTTTCCATGGGAGTATTTATTTTTTTATTGTGTATGATTAAATTGGTGTACTTGATTACACCTCTAGAGAACTAAAATGGTCTTACCCACCAAATTAAGTCCCATAAAAATCACTAAAAGGCATTCACATGCCTCAGTTATATCACTCCAACTTTTAAAATCAAGATGAAGTCATCATATGATGGCATGAAGTAAGCCTTTGGATCAATGATGCATTCTAAAGTACATACCAATCTAGGTTGATGAAAAAGATAAATTTTTCATTAAATAATATTTTTATTTGGTGCATATTAGGATGGTCCCCCCTAGAGAGATTTTTTCTTGGTTTAATTTTCCCTATACCTTCATAATATGTTACTTTATCAACTCAATGAACCATATATATGATGCACAACCCATATCCCTTGAATTAAAATGAATTGAATTTTAGATTCACACTCTCCAAAAATGTATGGTTATCCTGGCAAGAACCCATATAAATAAAAGCATGAGACTAAAAGAACTAACATCAAGGTTCACCAAACTATGGTAGGGAAAACCATTCATAATATATTCAATATGTTGCAAGCTAAGAAGAAAGCTTTAGGAGGCATAGTACATGAAATATAGAATATTCCTCTAGTACCACTACTTAATAATAATAAGTGTACCATGTATGATGCCAATATAAGTTCATAGTTGAAACCACCAAAAAGAAAAAGGACTTCCCAAACACTACCACCAAGGGTTTCACCACCAAAATCTTCCCTACCAAGGGCATCACCAATAAGGGATTCATCCAAATAATATACATCATAAATAAAATTAGTGGGTTTAGCACCATCACCACCAACCAATCCATTGGAATAAGAAAAGCCTTAGGGTGATAGGGAAGAACTAGAGAAGTCAAACTAAAAAAAACACCCTCCCCAATGTAAAAGGAGGATACCACCCTTGATTACATGTAGTTGAACATGGAAAATCGACATAGAAAAGAGATGGATGGTTTTCACACAAAAAAAATGAGTGGAATGGATATTGGCATCACTTTATTGTCACCAGATATGGATGTCAAGATCCTTGAGTGAGATCCCCTCAAAAAGAAGTAGCTAGCTAACTTTAAAGTTTAACCACCTTTAGTTTATCCAATTGCTAACTTGCATACACAATACTAGACATGTTTTTTGGATAGGTTGATATATTTATATTCTCATTTTCATCTAGAGGATATAACTATTGACACTAGGCATCATATGTCCTTTTTCTTGGACATTTATAATTAAGAATGCCATTTTAAAATACCCCCTGCTAGTTTAGTTTTAGATTCTAAAACAACAACACTGCCCACTCTTATTTGGGTTGATCCCCATCAGCTCTCTCCTCTACAAACTAGTACAAATTTTTTGAAAATGGCTTTAAAAGTCACATGATAGAATGTGCTTTCAGATTCTTATGTGCACACTATAGAGTAAAAACATGTATAGGGGTGGATATGTATGATAAATGATTTTTTTCTTGGAAGTCACTTGAAGAGGAAGTGTCCATGTTTAACCAACAATTGTAATAATCCATAATATCCAAATTCAAAGCTTTAAATTTATGCAAATCTATTTTGGGCCAAGAACCAACATTGGTAGATGGGATCCCTTTAAAAGGAGAAGATATTGATAAATTATAGACCATTATAAATCTCATATAAAAGTAGTGTAAATATTAGATTGCACCTATAAATTAAGCATTATGGGTGGATGAATAATTTGTTTAAGAAGTGGAAGTATACAAATGCACCCTCCAAAGGGTTAAGGAAGTGATCCTCCTCGATGGGATTTTTGAGAAACTGGTGCAACCTAGTAAAATTTTGGAGGCATGAATCCAATCAAAAGTGTTTCAATGGTAACAGTTTGTGTAAGCCTCCCTATTAATAAAATACCATACCGATCATACTAAAGCATTTAAGGATGTTAATACCATGGAATAAATAATAAACATGCATTGGCAAAAAGTAAATTCCAATTTAACAATTCTCTTAGGACAAGTTGTAAATGAGGTAACTACATTTGAAGAGGTCCAAAAAGATGCTTCCAATCCCTCAACCAATTATTCAATAAGGCAAGCGAGTGTCTTGATCAACTCGATGAGACAAAAAAGTTGAAGGTGGAAATTGAGGAAATAAAAACAAAGCTAATTGACACTTTGTCACATTGGGAAGGCATCAAAAACTAGATTAAACAAGTTGGCCCTAAATCTTTGGTTGAGGCTAAGATTGATGCTTAGTTTGGGATGTATTAAGAGTGTAGTGTGGGTTGATGTTGGAACCCAAATTTTGACTAAGTATTTTGGATTTTATCATGGAACTAACTCAACTCGAGAGGTGCATGGCACAAGAAGACCATATCATGGAACCAACATAGTACAAGATGGTGTTAAATCAACTTGGTGTGGAAAGACAATGGCATAGAATATCAAGGTGTGAGAAGACCCAGTCAAAGAAGAGTCATAAGAAATGAAGGACCTAAGAGAAAAGGACTTAGTATATTAGTGAAAACTTGAGGAGGGTAAGGGAATCAGGAAATGGTTGAGGAAAGGTTCTCAAGGATAAAATAGACTTTCATCATAACATAATATTTGCACTGGCCTACACAAAGGAGGATATTTTCCAATAAGGATTTAGCATCGAATCAGAATATAGGAGCATGAAGGCCTAGGTCTTTATAAGAAAATAAATAAATAACTATCATTACTCTTAGTTAATTGGAGATCATTGGTTAGTCACCTAATTGTCATAAATAATGTAAAAAATTAGTTAGAGAAAACAAGTATAAATATTGTAGACAACTAAAATTGGCCACAACTGACTTCAACTAGACTTTAGATCGGTTCCTATGAACCATTACAAATTAAGCCTTAGAATCATGAACATCATAAATTTGCTTGTGTATCATTCATCAAATATTATAATCATATTGAGGCATCCCTAATTGGGGTATTATATCTTATGTAATAATTTCTTACAGATTCATCTCTAATCACCTTGTGGCATCACAATAGTCAATTTTACCTATGGACATTTTAATTTGGGCACTTGCACACTTAAATAAAATCTTGAAAGAGATAAATGGCTAATCAAAATTAATTAACAAGCTAAACCAAATTAAATGCCTAGTTAAATTGTCTATTTGAAATTAATGAAAATATAAAAAAAGAAATTCAAAAATTCAAAATATCCTAGCCTTTCATCATTATCTTTATGAGTTTTCAAGATATTTAAAAATATATTAAAATAACTATTTTGGAGATTCATGCCTATTAATTGTAAATCATAATTACTTGATAACTATTAACTCTATTGGGGTTGTATTTGACTCACCTAGATTAGGTTTAAACCCATTCTAAGTCTTAACTCCACCCTAACTCACCTTGGATGAGATTTAAATCCTTAGCCTATAAATATCATTCCATTATTATTCATTTTTAATCTCTCATAATCTGAAGTTATAATGAAAATTTGGAGAGAGACATAAGCTATTTTATTTCAAGTAGTGTTATAATGTCAAAATCTTGAGCCAAGCCACATCAAAGCCAATAGTGCCAAGGAGAGAAAGAGCTAAAAAGCTTAATTTGCCAAAAAATTATTGATGTATAAGCTAAGAAAGCCACTCAACAAAGAATTTGAATCTCCCAAGGAAGGTAAAGGATTTGTGCATTTTACATTTTAGTTATGCTTTCATTTGGTTTTTGTTACTAAGCTCTCCCTAAGTTCTAGGCTAGGAATGTAAGTGTTTCAGTGTTTTTTATTTGGATTTTTGTTACTTGAACTAACACTATACTAACCTCCCTTCTTGGATTCATATGATCATAAATAGCACACCCAGTGGGACCTTATGGAGAATCCCATACAAACAAGGGGATTGATATCTAGCTCTTAGTTTTCTAATGAGTCCTTGACAATATTCAAAATTCAAGTTTTACCTTTTTTCACATATTCTAATTTTTATTGATATGCATATTACACAAAGACTAACATCAATTCCCTCAGATCAATGTCAATCCTATCAAAACTGATAGTGACCCTTGGGTGTAGAATAGACCATGGCATAAATGTGTTTAACCAATTTTTCTTTGAGTTTTCTAGTTTTGTTTTTAGTCTAAGGGCCTGAATGTTGTTTATCTAACTATTTTGTTGAATGATTTGGTGTTATTTGTTAGTTTTCAACTCATTTGTTAAAAATATTTTATTAAATTATACTATTATTTTTTTATGTTTTGTAAAAAACTAATGTTGATCTATGTCGGTCAACATTGATCCTTCTATGACTAATTAACATTTATTTGTATAGATTGACATCAATCCCTGCATGGATCAATGTTGATCTCTGAGACTAGAAAAATAGAGAAACCTAAAAGCAAATTTTTGAAACCTTATTTTATCATTCATATTTGGGATGTGTTAGATTAAGGTAAAAATAGGTTTTGAAGGGACCTCGAAACCCTGAAACAAAGGATGAGAGATATAACAATAACGTCCACAGGTGAAACCTTTTACCTACTTCTAAGTAGTATCAAAAATAGGTTTTACAGGGACATAAAACCAAAATTTAAGAACATCAAAAGATAGACCCCAGGTTTTATAGAGACCTGGAAACTCCAGTGTGATAAGAAAACAAAAAACCAGAAAATGGAACCAGTTATTACGACTAATTAAAAAGACCAAGACAGTAAGAACTCAAAGAACCTATTCTTCTAATTCTAAAATCATCTTTTCCGCTTCCTTACCAATCACATCAGTGTCTTGTATAGATATAGCCATCGACATAGCAATATCTTGCATTGCTTTCTTCCTTGAGCTCTATCTGGTTCTCTTGCTAGGCCCCTCCAAGGATTTAATTTCCTCATTTGCTCATTTTCCAATGTTTACAGTAGCTGCACATATGATAGAGGTTACCTCCTCCATCTTCGTTCTAATTTTCTTAATGAGCTCCCTAAGATTGTTCTCATAGTCTTTAAGTTTGATAGGAATATCCCTCATCTGCTTTTCCAGATTATTGACTTTATTCCGATCTACTTCCTGATTACATTCCAATATTTCCATTTTATTTTTGAGGCCCATTATCTCCTTATACATCTACGAGTCAGCTTCAAGGATAGCGTCTACTTTGCATTTGGCCAAGCTCATAAAGGGGTGCCTCCTGTCATTCTGCCCTATTTCACTTAAATCTTTTGTGTTCTCTTTTCGATTGTCTTCATCCTTTTCCATATAATCCTCCCTTTCCAATTGTTTCTGTTCCTTGGGATGTTAAGTAAGAAAAACCCCTCTAAAAATTTTAGGACCTACGTTGAGAAAAGGTAAAATTTTGAAAGTGGTTGAGTCTTGAACATTGTATTTGGTGCCTAAAAAGAAGTTAATTGTTTTTATGCTTAGTTGTTTGTGAAGTTTCTTGAAAGTAATAAAACTAATGCCAAAGGGCCAAATTTCATAAACATTTAACTTTGGTGAAATAAAATAAACACTCACACTTAGATACATACTCTTAAGAGTGTTTGTTTTATGTTTTTTCTTTCAAAGTTGTTTATTTTCATAAACTTATTGACGTGTGTATGCTATCCTCTCATACCCTTTAGGGAACTTAGATGACCAAAAAAACTCATTAATTACCTCGATCACTTTAGTATAAAAGTGTGAAAATAACATTGTTAAGTCCCTCCTCAAATTTGTATAGTTTAGGTGATCTAAACATGACCCTAAAGTCTTTTCACTTGTCTTTTATTTTTATTCATTTTGGCTTATGAGTGGGAGTTCATTGCCTCCTCATAGGTTCTCTATGGAAGCGTTGACCTAGGAATTCATCTCTTGGAATTGTTTCAACCCCACTCTATGGTGGGGTATATAAATTGAGGTCAAATTATTGGGACAGTGGTTTAAATGGTTAAACAAACTTTGTTAATAAGATATTGACTTAGACTGTAGATCAACCTAGACATCACACTATAATGATCTAACAATGGATGTAGTAGTTATGAAAAAAACAAAAAAAAAATGCACAACGAGATAGTTGATATATATCCAAATGATTTGAGCATCTCTTATGCTATCCACACTTGGGACCATCTAAAAATGAGCAAAATTTTAGTTTTAGAACAACCCCACTTGCCACAGACATATTATTAATTTAGGGTGAGTAGCTTGAAGTTCCATGTCATAGTAAAAACTCTTAGGAGAAGAGGGAACCTAAAAACCCTACTTTTCCTGCACTTGTATTTTTTTGTTAAAGCTTAAAATTCTCCCAAGAGTGATTGTATTGACATAATTTGATAGTATTATGCAACCTTGTCAATTTTAGGATCTAGAATGTTACACTTAGGTTTTTATGTCAATTTATCCTTTTCTTGCATGGTTTTTGAGTCTAAACTATATTTTTGTCTTCCCACCTCTAAATGAGTCTTTTTTGTATATCACTTCATCATTTGAGTAGGAATTACATTGTCCATTTGACACCATACCTTTGCCTTAGTATTTTGACAAATCTTTGTGTATGTGTCATTGGAGAAGGTAACATTACGTTGCCCAATTCATTTCAAGTTTTATGCCTTTGAGTCTTGAATAAAATAATTGATTACATCTTTATAGCATGATAACATCAATATGTTACTCAAATTTCATAGACTTGTCTGTCTCATGTCTAAATTTCAACTGTGGATTTGAAACCATGTGTACCTTTTGGATTTTTACCTAGTGTTGTTATGTCATTCAATTTCATCTAGCTTGTCATTTGTTCAAAGAATCCTAGTTTTCTAAGTTGAGTTTTTAATTAGCCTTGACAAATTCAAAAATTTATTAATTTATGCCTATCCCTTGTATAATTTTTGCTTAGACACTAATCTTTCTCTTTTAGGTTGTGCAACTTAGGTTAATTCTTCACCCAATTTGAAAACTATTATTTGTTTCTTTATTTGGGAGAAATAGCCTATCTCCAAATGCATGTTCCTTCATGTCTTATACCAATTAACCAAGTTTATTTCTAAATTAAAATGCCTCATTTATGCTAAAGTGTTTTATATTTGTTAGATTAAATATCTCACCTTGTTTTTTTAATCCTAGCTTTTGTGCCTTTTCCAAAAGTCCTAGCATATGTCTATTTTAAGCCTAGATTTTATGCCATGTTTGGCCAATAGGCCTAGAAACTTTTTTTTCTTAGATTATACTTATTTGGAACACTTTGAACTTAGAGTTTGGCATTCTAATTTTATTTCATCCACTTGACCTTTTGTGTGAGACATTTAATGTTAGATATTTGACATTAGACTCTTTTGTACCAATTTTTAGCATAGACATTTTTGGAGATACATATCCATCCTTTGACAATGTTAGACCAAGTTTGAACCATTTATCCTTTGGAAATTTATTTTAAGAGTTTTATATAACTCTAAGCTTTTTAAAAAAATATTTTTCATTGATTTGACTATGTCTCACTATACTTGTAGTGGATCCATGTACAATCCAGATTATGGTAATGTGGTCACACAAGATGAATTTATTCAAGACCCTTATGGTGATGACGTAGTTTTTGAGATGGATCCATATCCTCCTTATAATAATAAAATTGGGGAACAAATCCAAGATCATTTGGCATACTATTTGGTCCACATTCCTCCATACTCAGATCAAGACCATGAATAAATAACATAGTAACTAGATAGCATACCTTTAGTTATAAACCAAGCTCAACAATAACCATACTATGTTATGATACCATTAACATATGAACCATATTTTTTTATATTCACTTAATTTCAAATAAGGATGAATTCTTAATTAGAGCCACAAAGGTAGGGGCCAATTTTCCATCAAACTTTCCCCACAAGAATTTTCCAAGTCTAGTAAGAGTGCCTTATTATCAAAACATTGAATAGGCCTCTTATATCAATCCTCAATCTCTAGTGTTAATGTCATATTAGGACCCATGTATGAATATCATAGGAAAAATCCTCATATAGGATCACTTGATATAGATGTAGATAGCATTCCAAACCTATTTGAACTTATCATGTAATATTAGTAACATGACCATGCCAAATGCTTTTCTAATCGATCTAAATCCTTTAATAGGAGTCTTAATTAGATTGATAGGCCAAAACAATTTATTATAAAACCATTCTCAAAAAAAACTTTAATTGGTGACATGTTTAATTCCCCATATATTAAAGAAATGTTTATTGCTTCTATGTAAATGAATGAGCCAAACACAGTGGATAACACAAAAGTGTCATCTAATCTAAACAAAATTGGTTCAACTACATAAACAACTAGTCCACAACAAGTGCCTTTAGTGAACATCATGAGTGGTTAGTAATATTAGTGGGTAGGAACTTCTAACTCCCAATTACAACAAATCACCTCTAATCCTCAACTAGTTGCTTCATCAAGCATGCAACTATTAGGATTAATTAGTCAAGTGCAAACTAGTGCCTTACCTCAAAAGAATGTGATGAATTTTAGTGTACCATAATAGGTGCTAACTAACATTCCAAAATAATAGGCACAGTCTATTATACTAACATAGAAGAGATCAAACATTCTACCATGTCAATAGGGGTAACCAATGTTCCACCTCATCAATCAATAATAAGTATACCTCTTTAGTCATAGACCAACATGCTTTCATAATTATAAACATTGTCTAATCAATAATGTATGTCCATTGGTCAATAAAAAATTAAAAAACTTAAACAAGTGTCTATTCCACAACAAGGGTTACTACAACTAAGAGTTTCTATCGTTATTCCTCAAGTACCAATTAGGAAATAATTACCTTTTGTTCTATGTGCCATGAATCTAATGACAAGGCCTTGCTTCACAAAAAGTTCCCCTTTATCAACCATGTTTGACTAGTCAGTCGAAAGTCCCTATTTAACTTCAATAGGCACAATACTTCATTCATAGCCATATCTTTCATCTCAACCATAATTTACCAAAAACTAAGCCTACATACCAAATCCCACCTAGAATATCAGACTACAATGCATGTAATTTCAACAATCACATCTTAATATAAGAATTCATATTCTTAGTTAATTCCCTAGATAAACTAACATTAATAAACCATGCCTCTATTATACCCTAGTCAAATTAATCCACTTTTGGCCACCCAACCTCCACCTCAAGCTAATGCTCCATCAAGTTTCCTAGCATAAAAATTGTAGCAGATGAAGGATTTAATTACCACCATCCAAGCAAAAAATTAGACTAATAAGTTTAAGTTGGATGGCATGTTTTCCTACCCATTCAACATGCATTATCTACAGATACCATTTCCTCCAAGATATGAACCACAAAAATTCAACAAATACAAGGTTATATGAGACCCAAAGGCCCATTTAACTAAATTATTTATTGATTTTCAGCAAGTGGATTATAGTGACATATACCTTTTACTATTGTTTCTTTGGAGTATAGCAAGACAAGATTTATAATGGTTCCTAAAATTTCCAAAGAACTTAGTATCTAATTTTGTTGACTTTTCAAACAAGTTTGTGTAACATTTCTCCTACAATATTGAACATGATATTTCATTGCTAAATTTGACTTGCCAAATAGAAGTTTGGTGAGAGTTTCATATGTTATCTATAATGATGGAGAGAACTTGCTAGCCTTTTCACTCAACTTACTAGATAAGCAACTATCTATTATGTTTACCAAGAATTTGCATAGTGAGATATCTTACCATCTAGAGTTGTAGTGTGAACATACCTTCAAGGAAATCATTGATAAAGGTTTATTGATTGAAAAGGTAGTTTTTAACAAAGGTATTATCAAACTTACCTCCTCAAATTAGAACCAAAATCAAAACCAAGGAAATGGCCAAAATCAAAACCACAACCAAGCCCAAGCACAAGTGTTGCAACTTGCCAAAGCCAACAATTATGTAAAATCTAATTAGTTTAACCACAACAACATTATTATCAAAAATGGAGTAACCAAGTCACGACATGTCCAAATGGTGAAAACACCATGTACTTAACCTATGTCATACATGCAAATTAATCCCCACTATAAAATTATTCAATAAGCACAACCTTTGTAAAAACCTAGAATAGCTCAACAAACCTTGTAATATTTTACTTTTAAAACCCCTCTTCCAAGGCAAAATGGGCCTATGCATCAAGTTTTCATCAACCTTGGAGAGATTATTAAATCCATGTTTCACAAACTACCCATCGCTAACCTAATTAGCTGGCACATACCAAAGCACTATCCTGAGGGAATTCCTTATCCAAATTGGTATAGATAGATTGAGTTTTGTGAATACTATCAGGTTAATGGACATAATTTGCACTATTATGTGAAAATCAAAAACCACATTGAAAATATTTTGGAAAATGGGGAGATAACATTGGATAGTGAAGCTTCTACATCTAATTAAAACTTGGGTATTTATCAAAACCCCTTTCCAAAACATAAAAACAACCAACAATAGTAGTATCAAATGATATAATAGTAGCAATAATAATATCAATAGTAAATAAAACAACATCAATATCATCAACAATAGAACCAACATCAAATAAATAGACAAAACCAAGGTTAGAATGATACCAACAACCAATAGACCTACCACATAGTTACACATGAATACAACAAAGCTATAGGCCATATAACAGGAGGTCGTGTTTCCACCATTTCCATCAATCCAATACCAAGTGTAAACTAATTAAGACTATTGATAATAAATCCCAACCAAATAACATATGCAAGTGATCTTTATTTGACTTGGGACTACATACAGGCATACCAGTAAGGATTACTACTTTTGGAGCTTATATTGATAACTCGTCAATGACCTAGATCACATACAAGTACACTAATAATTGAGACTTATCCTATTTAGGCCCCTTCCATCATTATTTTCCAATAAAAATGGTCATGTATCTAATATCAATTATGAAATCACAACTTAGTAGTCAAATATTACCATCTTAGGCCCATAACCCTCTACCACCACACCCATCTAACCCCCCATTATGGCTAGGAAAAATCCATTTACCATTGTGAAAAATAATATGTTTGATATTGTGGAATAATTATAGAAGACACCACACAAATATCCATTTTGGATTATTTGTGTACATCAACCATCCATAAGAACATATTGACATATTTCCTTGTCCAATCACAAGTTATAAATGACATAAGCCCAAACAAATTCCAAGCTTTGGTTAAAAATCTAACCCCAAAACATTATTTATCCTTCAACCAAAGTGATATGTCATCCCTTGGCCCTATTTATAATAATCCAATGTACATCAAAGTTGTCATCATATAATAAAAAGTGAAGCATGTCCTTCTAGACAATGGATCAAACCTAAATATCATGTCTCTAAAGTTCATCAAGAATCTCAAATACATAATAACGTATCTCCATCTAGAAAATATCACCCTCAAGACCTATGACAATGAAGAGAATTAATCACAATGCATTATCAACTTGTTAGTTATCATAGGGCCTTTGACCCATGATACATATGCCATGTCTTAGACCTCAATTTGTCATATAATTTAATTTTTGGTAGTCCTTAGATACATGATATTTGTGTAGTCCCTTCAATATTTCACTAGTGTATCAAGTTCTCCCATTTAGGTATGGAGGTCACCATTCATAGAGATTTGCATCTCTACAAAAATTACAAGCATTTGGAGGTTGAGTATAAAATTTATAACTACCATTTTGGCTTGAATCTAGTTCTCAAAAAGGAAAAAGGGAAATAAATTCTTGTTGATTTTCCAAAGGCCAATTGCATCGACTCTAATACCCTTGATTCATCTTCCCACATGCCACCTCATAAAATGTCCAATCATTTTACTATCATAGACAATTTCCCAAGAGAATATTTTACCCATAATACATTCCAAATTTCAAATCTTCCATAGAACCCCAAGTCCTATGGGAGACCTAAAGTCAAACCACCTTGTATGAAATGATAGAGAAAAGGAAAAGGTGAATTGCATAGTCCAACTCCTATCATTTTCACACTGGCCATTGGCCAAGAATAGTAACCTCTTATAGATGATGAATCTTGGTTATAAAATAGAAAACTAGCTAATTGTTACAATAATTCCAAGTATCTTATTCCTAATTGGATCATGGAAAAACATGCTTATAAAGGAGGCCTCAAGTCAAATTAGGAGGGCATACTTGAGCCATTTTTTACCACTCAGTATAGAGGAATGAATGGTCTTATATTTAAACCACCTAGGGGTAACCCCACATATATTATGTTGAATATTTGTCATTTATGTCATGGGAGTGTCCAAGTGAGTGGATAAAGTGTCTTGATAGTCTAAGTGTCAATGACAAAGTGTGCAGTGTTCTTTTCTTAGTATGCTTCAAGTACAATTGGTTAACTTTAAATTTTGACATGATTAGGTATGGGTATAAATTATTTATCATGTGTTAAGGATCCTATAAGAGATAAAGGATGATTGGATAGCTTGTGGAAGTGCATGGTATTCATCTGGTTCTTCATTATGTTCATCTTGGCATAGTTGGTTCTTTGACAAAAAAATCTGAGTAGGTTATTTGATGACATCACCATTATCATATATGAATGAGTTAGGGGAGTTGGTCATATGGGTGTGATAAAATTAGTCCCAAGTTGATATGGTTCAAATTTTAATTCATGAGGTTGAGCGTACCTAAAGATATTTGGGTGTAAGTTAGCCTCTAAAATAGAAGTTCACTATGTTTATGTACTTAGCCAGACTGTCACTACATGTCATGCAAACATGTATGATCCAAAAAGTTTGTGCATTTATTATAGGTAATTATAAATTAAATAGTGGGAAAAAAATTTAATGGTGAAAATTACATGAATTTACACTAAATATATAGAGTCTTGAAGTGTTTTCTAACTCGAGATATAAATCTTCAAAGCTGCACTTGCAGACTGTGATGGGCCAGAGACCATCAAGTTAAACTATGTTAAGGTCTGAGGTCATCTAGTTATTAGATATAATAGTGCATGTTAAATCTTATATATTGATCCAATGGCTTTAGTAAAATTCAATATTTCAAATATGAATGCACAAGTGACATGTGTCACATTCATGGAGCTTGGATAGAAGATCAACAATTCATGAGCATCTATATTGTCAAAATATCGATGATGAAATTCAAAGTCAAATAGTCAAATTTGTATTATATATATATATATATATATATATATATATATATATATATATATATATATATATAAATTGGAACAATCATAGGAGCTCAAATCTTAGATCAATTATGAGTACTTATAAATAAAGATCAAGTTAATTCATAGAGATCGATGGAGTGTGTTTGTCTATAGTTGCCAGGAAGCACAAGATGAGGTTAAAGTGTTCAATGTTTAACAATAAATCAAAGGGAAAGATCAAGATAATTTCAAGGTATCTCTATGATTAATATTCATTAAATATATGATAAGGAATTAGATGATGATAAAATATTCAAATTTTAACAGTTACTCAGTGACTAATGGAATTCAAATATTTGAATTTGTAAGGAAAGACTAGTCTACAATTTTTATGCTATAACTTTTGATATATGAAAAATTTGATCATGATGTAAAAGGAAAAGTTTTAGATGACTTCATGGCATATATATTAAAAAAAATTATAAGTTATAATTGTTTTTATAGTCAAATATATGGAGATCTAAAGTTTAATATGTTTTTGACCATGTTCTGCAAGTGACCCAAGAAGGATATTATGAGTTGTTCTAATGGTATTTGGATGTTTCAAGGGGACTTAGATATTTGAGAGTGTTTTAGACTATTTTAGGATGTTTTTTATGTATTTTTGAGGTTTTACCAATCCATATTCAATATGAAAAAATGTTTATAAGTTGACTATTTATTGAGTTGATTAAGCATATGCAGAGGTGTGTAGTGATGACTATATTAATTTTGGGATGTATAATAAGTAATTTAGAGTGGATCTATGTATTTTTAAGTGGTTATATGCTTATAATTTTCTCTTTGAAGTGATAAAGGAGTTAATAAGTCTTCATAAGACCTATAAGGGCTATTAAGGCCTAATTGAAAGTCATAGCTATTTAAGTATGACCCATGGATGTTATGGTAGACCTATGTGGATATTATTGAACTATGTAAGATGTCTTAAAGGCTAATACAAGTATTATGTATGTCCTAGAAGATAATAATCATGATGTCTCTGTAAAAGGTGAAATCAAAGGTGGTTATTTCTAGACTCATAGGAAGAGATGTGTGTGAGAGTTGAAGAGATAAGGGAAGAAGAAAGGGTTTATGCCCAGTGGATGGGTTGTAGAGTATATCAGGTTGATGAATATGTGTATGAATTTTAGGTCATATTTTTTATGTCAAAATAGTGATCTTGTAGGTTTGAAGATTAAGGATGATTAAATAGGTTTAGAGTGATCCAAAATGATGTTTTGGATTCCTTGAGTGTGAGTAAAGGATAGATGATGGTTGTGTAAGATTGGTGGTTGATTTGAGATGTAGATCAAAGTTTGGACTATGAAAATAACCATTTGGTCCTATTGTTGAGGTTATGATAGAGTTATTTTTTAGAAGTGTAGAGTGATCTAAAAGGTGGTTTTGGATATTCATGGATGTGTAAATAAGTAAATGGGGTTGATATACATTATACCTCCATAAAATTAGTAGGCAATAAATTTTCAAGAGATGTTCATATCATAGATGTTGGGAGGGTTTTCAAAATCTAGGTTAGAAAGACTTGACCATCCTAGGGGTAGGTGATCCTTATGTATTAGGTGTTTCACTAAATTTTGGTCAAAAATACTTGACCATTATAAGGGTAGGTGCTCTTTATGGAATAGGTGTTTCACTAAATTCTAGTCAGAAGGACTTGACCATCCTAAGGGTAGGTGTTCCTTATGGAACAAGTGTTACAATAAAAGTATCATGTTTGCATACTTATTATAGGATAATTATTTCATGTGTTTGTAGGCTTAAGAGAGGGTTTTATTCCCTAAGTGGGTTTCCCACATAGATCTTATGTTATGTGTGTGAACTTGCATTATCTATTGTTCATTGCTATAAACACATTGAATGCTTCCTGAATGGTTATGTTGAATGCTTAAGTGTTTGAAGGTTTTGGGAATTAAATTGGATTATTTTACACCATTTACTCACCCCCTATTGGTTTGAATCTCTAACATATTATTTGTGTTTCAATGCCTATGACTAGTGAGGATGATGTCGATAGTGAAGTAGAGTCTGATCATAGCTCTTATAAAGACTTGGCCAATACCAATTTATTTAACACTAATTCCATTTTCAACTTTGAATAGTTATTCACCATAAACCACTTCATTTATATCATCCTCAATTTATATATTGGGACCAACAAGAATCTATAGTGCCTATAGATAAGTTTGAAAATGATGAGGCATTTTGTGATTTTCTAGGTCTAAGAGACAATGTTCTATTGGGAGACCACAAATAAGTGTTCTCAATCAAACTAGATCCTAAAACTTATTTTGGAAAATTGGTGAACACCCTTAGCCATAAATAATTAAATAAAACATTGAGGTACCAAATTGAAAACCTTTTTGAGGAACTTTTAGACCAAGGTAAAAATAAATATAAAGGCTCATCTTCTAGTGAAAACCTATTTCAAGCACCATTAGATGGGTGTGTTCAACCTTCCTCAAACATAGCTTAGGAGACCATGAATGATGAACTTGATTATAGGTTTGAGTTTAGTTCTACTGAACAAGATGCCTTCAACTAAATCATTCAAGAGTTTCCAATAGTATTTGTCACATGGACATAATTACCATTAGGATATTCTGATTCATCTTGCCTAGGGGAAATTGAAGATTCAGTCCAAACAAAGGACTTTGCCATTTTAGGATAAATCAAACCTTTACCAACTATTCTAGAAGATGGTTTGACTCTCCTTATAAAAGATACTATAGAGGTTAACATTGAGACTATAGATGACCTAAAATGTATCAAATTAGGAGCATCCATAACTAAGGAGGAACATGACATCTTTATAGCATTTCTATTGGAATTTTTTGACATATTTTATTGGGCTTATTTCAACATGCAAATTTTATACCCCACCTTGGTTGTACACCACCTTATTGTACATCTTGATGCCAAAATCGTGAAATAAAAATTATGCAAGATGCATCCTCACATTATTATACTAATAAATAAAGAGTTTTAAAATCTCTTAGAAACAAGATGTATTATACTAATTGACTACTCATAGTGGATCTTGAATGTTGTGTCAGTCATTAAGAAGCTAGAGGGAATCAAAATCTACACTAATTTTAGAGATACAATAAGTCTTACCTCAAAGACAACTTTCCTATGTCAATTATTAACATGAATGTTGACTCCAAAACTATGTATGAAATTATTTCATTGATAAATGGTTCTCAAGATACAACTAGATCTAGATTACACCAAAATACCAACATAAAATAGTGTTCACCACCCCATGGGGAATGTTTTGTTATTAGGTTATGTCAATTGGTCTCAAAAATGTTAGGGACACATACCAAAGATCCATGACCATCATATTTCATGAATGATTCATGACATTATTGAAGACTACATCAATGACATACTAGCTAAATTAAAGACCATAACTGATCATCCAACAACACTAGGAAGAAGATTTGAGAGACTGTCTGAATATAAGGTCCAAATCAATCCTAAGAAGTGTTTTTTTAATTACATTAGGAAAATTTATTGGCTTCATTATGTCTCATTGAGGCATTGAAGTTGATCCAACCAAAGTACAATCCATTACAGAGATGCCATCACCTTATAATTTGAATCAACTTCAAAATTTATAAGGTAAGATATAGTCTTGACAAATGCCATACTTTTACACATATTTTGAATAAGGTTATCATATTTCATTAGGATGGAAAATTCCAAAATTCTTTCTAGTACCTCAAAGATTATCTTGCCAATCTACCTATTTTATTGCCACCAATGCTAAGAAAGCCATTCTTATTGTATCTATCTACCATAGACAAAGTCATGGAGGCACTTTTAGGTCAGCATGATGATACTATAAAAGAACATGTCATATGTTATCTAAGTCATACACTAGTTGTGTATGAGCACAACTATATGCCCATTAAAAATCCTATTTAGTTATGGTTTTTGTAGCTCAAAAAGTATGGCATTACATATTAAACAACAAGACTATGGTTATTTAAAAAGTAGATCCCTTAAAGTATCTACTATCCAAGATTGTTTTTTTAGGCCACATGGTCAAATAGATCATGATTTTGAGTGATTTTGAGATAGAATACATCAACCAAAAGGAAATCAAGGGACAAGTACTTTTAGAATGGATTACTAAAGCTCCTTTTGAAGATACAAAACCTATAACATTCTAATTCCTAGACAAGTCCATTATGACCATCATTGAAACACCTCTTTAGGATCAACACTAGAAGTTATATTTCAATTTATCATTCACAATGCATGGATCAGGGGTAGGTCTCTTGTTTATTACACCATAAATGGATCTTGTTAATAAGTCATTTCAAATCAACTTTCCTTATACCAACAACATGGATAAATATGAAGCACTTATTACAGGGCTTCATCAAGTAGTATAATGGAATATTCAACATATCAAAGTTTATGGTGATTCTCAGTTAATCATCAATTAAGTTAAACCATTCTCAGATCAAAGATGACATGTTGGTGCCATACAAGACCATGGTTAACACTCTCAATCAAAAAATTGTTGACATACAATTATAACATATACCATAGGCCAATAACAAAATAGTGAATGTCATGTCCACCATTGGCTCTTTGATCTATCATCTAGACAAGGCAAAAGAATATCAATTCCTCATTGAAAATCTTTTAGTACAAGCTCATGAACCTTTAATCATTGCAATGATCTATTATATTTTTAGTCCAATCATTATATGGTATTCAGACCTTTATGCCTATCTTCATGACCACATTATGCCACTAGACCTATCCCATAAACAATCTAATGCCTTTATTCACCATGTTGCATGATATACCTTATTTGGACTAACCCTTTATTACCATAGTTTTGATATAACTCTACTTCATTGTTTAACTTTGGTAGAATCAACATTAGAATAATGAGAATTATGGAGTATGTTGAGTTCACACAAGTAGGGCCATCCTATCCAAAATGATCCTACATATTGGGTACTATTGGCTGACTATGGATGTAGATGCAACTACATATGTTAAAAAATGTGATAAATGTCAAAGGCATGCTAATCTAATTCATACCCTGAACAAGACTCTAAAACTAATGCTTACACCCTGGCCATTTACTACTTGTTGCCTTCATCTTAGTAGGAAGATAAATCTAAACTCTTTCAATGGTCATAAACACATTTTCACTGCTAACAAATATTTTACTAAGTGGGTTGAAGCTATACCCCTCACTTACGTGACTAAAAAAATTCCAAATTCATCTTCAACCATCTCATCTACCATTATTATATCCCATCTAACATTATATCTAATAATAGTCGATCATTCAAAAATAAGGATGTCAAATCTCTCTATGTTGAGTAAAAAAATACTCAACATTTTTCCATGACATATTGCACATAAGGTAAAAACTAAGCATAAGCATCAAACAAAAACATTTTCAAAATCTTTAAAAATATTTTCAATGATGTTGGTCATGATTGGCACCTCCAAATATTTCATGCTCTCTAATCATGCTGCACCAATTACCATACCCCAATAGGAGCCACTCCATATTCTTTATTTTATGGTACTAAGGCCATTTTTCCCATTGAGGTCGAGTTACCTTCTTTATGCATCTATTTCAAGCATGTCCTAGATGATGAATATCATTGAGTAGCTTGCTTATAAGAGTTTGATTTACTTGATGAGAAATGCATGGCCAGTATCAACAACCTTAGAGCATACCATAATAGACTTCATGGCCACTATAACTAGTGGGTCATACACAGAGAATTTAAGTTTGGTGATCTTGTTCTCAAAGAAAACCAATAGTATACCATGATTGAGAAGAAACATAAGGGAAATTTCAAACCTAATTGGATAGTCCCATTCATCATTATTGTAAACTATGGTGATAGAGAATACAGGCTCATTACATGATATGGGTATGAACTTGATGAGCCAATGAACATTATACACCTCAAGCATTAGTTCATTTGAGGGACCTGGCATATTATCTATGACCCCAATTTTTATTGTACCATAATATCAACATTCTTCTTTATACCATACCATTCTACCCTTTACCATTATACCATGCCTTTCCTATTGATCAAGTTGTTTTTAAACTCCCTACCCAACCCTTTGACCTTGGTTCTATTCCATTAGTTTCATGACTACTTTCATCATGAAGATTTAGATCAATTTGTAGTAGTTAATTTAGAATTCTAGATAGAGGATATATTTTGGAATAGTATGATAGTGGTTTGAAATTTTCATCCTTCATTTATTTTTTCATTCTATACCACATATTAATGATTATAACCACCTTTGGGCAAATCAGAAGGTCAAAAAACATGCTACTAATTATAACCACCTATGGGAAAATTAGTATCATTAACCAATGTTGTTGTTTCCTAATTATAACTACCTATGGTAAAATTAGGGACAACACATGTTTATCATGCCTTGAAGTACCACCTTGCCATGCCTATGTTTTACTATGCCATTTTCCTCCTTTGCCTATTTTATTTGAGATTTTTCTGCTACCTAGTCATATTCCTCTATTGTAAAGTGGAACTATAGTGACTTGAGGTCCCATCCTGGGACTATGTAGGTAGCACTCAATTCACATTGAGGTTAACTCAGTCACCCTTTACCGCACTCTCTCCATTTTATGAGAGATTTTAAGTTTGCATGCTCTCCTCATTTTGTGAGCTTGGACCATTTAGTATCTTATAAACCTCTATCAAGTTGAGATTCTTCAAAATTTATAAAAACATTTGAAATATGATTTATAAAATGCTAGAGATATTCCCAATCAACCACTTCTTTGCCTTAAGGATTTTGGGAACCTTAGCTACTTCACAAGAAATCACTTATTATTTAGTTTCCCCATCCTTACTGGCCTAGCATCCCACAATCTCACCATTTTGTGAGATCATTCCCATATTCCTCTACAACATCCATCATGTTTTCATATCATTCATTTTTCTTCTATGCCATATCCTAGGACAACTACATTTGGATTGAATTTTTTATTGGATATCACATCCATGAAACTATGTAGGTAGCATCCACTAGCTTAGTGCATATGGATATAACTTAGCATCCCCCTTCCTTTTCCTCTATTCCCTTATTTTATTTGTTTGTGTCATTGTCTCTTCTACCTTAAAGGAAATGTTTGTTGTCTTGTTTATCCTTTATTTATGCTAAAATTATGATTAACAATTATTTTTTTATTTCATTTTCTTCTCTATGTTTTCTTGGTGTTTTATTTGTTTATCTTTTTGTTTGTCTATTTGTTTGCTTTCTTGTTATGCCTTGATTCAATTTGTGTGTTCATTAGGTTATGCCTTGTGCATTATTATTGAATCCATTCATATTCATTTTTCATCATTATCATCATGGTTTTTATCATTGGTGCATTTTTTTTAAGTGCTTCATATATCACATGTTATTCCTTATACATATTTTGGCCAAGTTATCATGGTGTTATATCATGACACCTACCATCATGTGCTACATCAAAAATCAGCTCAAGAAGTCTTACAAGTAAGGTAGCCAAGATATATTCCTTGGCACCTAAAAAATTCTTGATTTTCCCCAAATCATTCCCACATATAGAATAATCGAAACATGAAATAATTTTTTTCCTTGTTAGTTTGGATGAGCGTCTCCCTCCTAGTAGGATGTCCAAATTCATCTTTCTCCTCTATACTAGCTTACTCTTACTCTGTGACTTTGGATTCAATTCATAAGCCCCATTATCATATTTTCCATCATCATTTGGTCAATGATTCTAACTACATCTAGGAAAATCATTTTACCTCATTTCACCCGCATATCAAATGGTTATAACCACCTATAGGTAAATCATTATGTTTCAATCTATTTGGAGGTTAATGATTATAACTACCTATGAGAAAATCATTATCTTTATTCTACCCAATTAGAGCATGTTTTCATTGTGATAATGCTTATAACTGGCTTTGGGTAAATCATTATCTCTATCTACCCATCTGAGGCATGTTTTTAGGCTACCAATGATTATAATTGTTTATGGTCAAATCATTATTTTTCATTTTAATTATTATAACCACCTTTGGGAAAATAATTCCCTTGTTACCCTACACTTTTTTCAATGATTATAACTACCTTTGGGTAAATCATTACCTTTTTCATCCCACCTATGATGATGACTATAATCACCTATGGGAAAATCATCCTATTTGTTTTCCCAACTAGGTCAGCTCCATATGCCACTAATTATAACCACCTATGGACAAATCAATATTTTCCACCCATTTCATATTTTCTGTCACATCATTTCCTCCTTTCTAGAGATTAATCACTAACCCATTTGCCAATTACTCCATTGAGGGGGAACCTATATTTCATCTATTATAATTTAAGTAGTAGGCATATAAGACATTTTCCTTTTTTGAGAATATATTATTGTGCCTCCATCTTGCAACACCTTCCCAAACAAAGGCAAAATATAGATACCTAAAATTGGTCACAACTAGCTCTCAACTATACTTTAAAATAATTCCTACCAACCATTATAAATTAAGCCTAAGAATCATTGAATGTCCCAAATTTACTTGTATACCATTCATCAAATCTCAAAATCACATTGAGGCATCCCTAAGTAGGGTATTCTATCATATGCAAAAATAACCCCTCATAGATTCATCTCTAATCACCTTGTGGCATCACAACAATTAATTTGGACTATAGACCTATTAAGTGGGGCACTTGCACACTTAAATAAAATCTTGAAAGAGATAAATGGATAATTAAAATTAATTAACAAGATAAACCAAATTGAATGCCTTGTTGAGTTATCCATTTGAAATTAATGAAAAAATTAAAAATATCCTAGCCTTTCATCATTATATTTATGATTTTTAAATCTATTTGAAAATATCCTAAACTATCTATTTTAGAGAGCCATGTATATTAATTGCAAATCATAATTATTTGATAGCTATTAACTCTACTAGGGTTATATTTGGCTCACATAGGTTAGGTTTGAATCCATTCCAAGTCTTAACTCCACCTAACTCACCTTGGGTGAGAGTTAAATCCTTATCTCATAAATATAATGCCATGCCTCTTCATTTTTAATCTCTTTAAGCCAAAGTCATAATGCAAATTTAGACAAAGATAAAATATTTTGTTACAAGTAGTGTTATAATGCCAAAATCTTAACCCAAGCCACATCAGAGCTAATGGTGTCAAGGAGAGAAGGAAACAACAATCTTTATTTTCCAAAAATTTATTGATGCATGAGCTAAACAAGCCACTCAACAAATAATTTTGAGCTCCCAAGGAAGGTAAAGGATTTGTGTCTTTTACATTTTAGTTTTATTTTCATTTGGTTTCTGTTACTAAGCTTTCGCCAAGTTTGAGGCTAAGAGTATAAGTGTTAGTGTGTTTTTATTTCATTTTTTGTTACTTGAACTAACACTATACTAACCTCCCTTATTGGATTCCTATGATCAAAAATACCCCTATGTAGAGATGTGTAAGGTTGGTTAAACATTGGTATTATGTAACAGTTGATTATGGTAATAACAAAATCATGGAAGTTACTATTAGTTCTAATGTTATACTAAAGTTGTTAGTTAAGTTGTAACATTGAGTTATCAATACGTTTTTTTGTGTAATATGTGTTTTTTATTTGACTATAATGAATAGAATATGCATTTTATTAACTTATGTAATTAACACTTTGAATCTCATGGTAGTTATCTTCATATTTATATTTGTTTACATAGTTAAAACAAGGTCTGCAGTCATCTATTTTATATTTTGTGTAATCAATAATTAAATATATGAATAAACACCATTATATGACAAATTTATTATATCATAACATAACCCACAAGAATTAGTTTCTTTATGTTTACTTTAGATGAGTGTACAAGAGTTTAGTCTTGCATTAAATGTTAGTACATAAGCTTTTTGGGAACTAGACACTTCAATGCCCTAAGGAAAAATTGATACAAAAACCCACATGACTTTTTTTAATTACTATACTAGAAAGAGATTTCTAAGTTTTAATTAACTTCTCTTGAATGATTAAAATTAGTATTAATGTAACTTTTATATACATGTTTATCAAAAAAGAAAAAGCATTTATTTGGTTTAGAGATATAAATGGATGTATACCTGGTATATTAATTGATGAGGAAGGAAATATTATGACAAATTTTAGTGTCTCACATGATAGTGGACTTGTGTACCATCTATATGCCTAGTGACTTAGTTGAAAACATTGTAAAGTATTGAATTACTCATGTAATCTAACCTTATTAAACACTAAAAGAGGATCATGGTTTTAACCTACCTATTGGAAATAACCTTAAACAAACCTTATAAAATGGAAACAATGACCTAACTTGGATTAGAGAAAAGGTGTCTCACTATATGGTGAAAAGAACTAATACTTTATTTGGGACATTTACACAAATTATTGATATTTAAAATGTATACAATATGTCCATGTGGTTAATTGAAATGATATCAAATTCATTAAATTAAAATTTATGAGTAATATATGAAGGTATCCTAACCTATATAATAAGGTTATATTTATTTATATAAAGTGTAAAATTATGATTTTTTTTTTAATTTGATAAGGTAAAATTAGCAGATTTTACAAGGAATTGCAACCTAAGTTTAAACAAAAGTAGAAAAAAATGAAGTAAGCTCTAAGGGCTGAGAAACATAGTACAATAAAACAAAATAGATAGTTGAATACTAGTGCAGAATACAAAATAAATAAATTACCCAAGGAAGATAGTATCCTCTGTGAGTACCTTAATGGCATCCTTATCATCTACCTTCTCCATTGGCCTATTCCTAGTTATCTTTTCCCAAGTCCTATTACTTGATCCTTCTATAATTTCCTTTGGCATAATCAATCTTAGCTTCTTCCAAGGAAACTCCTTCAATGGCTTTTTAAGTGATGGCTTGAAAGAGGTTTTTGGAGTATGGACCTCCACTAACCCAACATCTTATTTCTGGGTAGGAACCTCAACCTTGATGTTTTATGAAAGGATCTATATCAATTTGGTGGCTTTCCTATTTATGGAGTTCCACTCTGTTATTAGGCTAGTCAGACCAAGTCTAGGTTCATGAAGTTTACTATTGAACCCTCCAATTGTATTTTGTTCTTCCTAATTTCCTCAAACAAGGGAGCCTTTCCTTTTTCATAAGTTTTTACAACATTCCCTTCCTTAAAAATAATGGGTTTTAGTTTTTTTACTGTAAGATAAAGAGAGAGTTCCCCCATAGTGCTCTTGGAAAAGGGTCTTGTGGGGGAAGGGCTAGGCCTATTATGAAATTTTGATAACTATGTAAAGTATTGTTTATTTTCATTAATTAAATAATAATTTAACATTGTGATTTATACATACATACATATATATATATATATATATATATATATATATATATATATATGCCTATAACTTGGAATATATTTTATAAGGAGCTCTTAAGGACTGTTTTGAACTCTTTTATCTATATTTAAGATTGAATCTATTTTATGTCTACTTATACCCTTTAGTCCAATTGAACATGGAACAAGTAGTATATGCATGTGCTTAAAGGCTATCATGAGTAAATTAATGTTACTCTTATCAATTTTACAGTAACATGGATTTATATATACTTTTATTAACTTATTACATCTTAAATGTTGTGATACTATTTTGAGGCTAAAACCTAAGTTTGTTGTAGCAATCGAGAATAATTGAAGGCCTAATTTTTGGTAGTTGTTACAAATATTATATGTTGTTTACCACTACTATATAAAGAAATGGTATTCCAAGGGTGAAGTGGCACACTAAGGATTTATGTTTGAATTTTTGAATGATGTTAACTCAATTTATTAAGGCCATTTCCATTTACCACATATGTATGAAATAATTATGTATGTGACTTTATGAAAAATGTTAGAAAAAGATTAACATGTATGGATATTGATAGTGTAAAATGGACAACACAACCTTAATAGTAAAAAAAAAATTATTTGAATCTCAAGGGTTGTGTAAAAAAATTTAGATTACTTAAGATATACAATAAGCAATCAAATATGAGTTTAGATAGTAAAATATATCAAATTTATATTTAATGAGAAACACTTAAATAATTTAGTAGTTAATTGGTTTTAGGACTATGCAAGTTTGTAGTGGAATATAGTCTTTAAAAATTAATAAAAAAGGACTATGAGTTCTTAAATCTATAAATAAAGAATATACATGATCCTGGACAAGCCTATATATGTAGTGTGCCACTATCTATTAAGGTGTGGATCTATCCCATGTATGTTTATTGATATGTGACACTTTTGACTATTGCACGTGCGTATGATAAGGGTTCATGTTCATGCAGATGTATTTGATCCCATGAGAATGGATTTTTTGTTCTTCTCTATTGTTAAAAAATTATATTTTAATAAATAACCATTATAAAATAAGTCATTTTTGTGAAAGGTAATGGTTGATAAACCTTAGAAACATCCTTGTGACTAGTTGATGCATATGTATCCAATACACCAAAGAGGGAAGTCAACCTAGATGTGATTATCTCACCTAGTTGAGTGTGTGTAATTATGTGTAATGATAAAATGTATTTAAATCATTTTAATGTATTTAAATACTTTCAAACCTATGAATTGACCTTGAAAATATTATTGAGACTTAGCTCAGGAATTTATCCTTTGAGGGGTTTCAAATTTGGGAGTTTGAGGTAAGTTTTTCTTAATGTGTAGTGTATTTTCCATTGATAGTTAAATGATTATATATATTATAGATACTCATTTTTTTTATTAGGCACTTTAAAATGTGTATTTTTACAAATATTTACCATAATTTACTCATGCATGCACACATGACTCTTATTTTCCATTCTTCCTAACCAACCATTCATATATGGGCTCTACATTCCAAATTATTATTATCATTTCATAATATTTTCCCAGGCTATGGATAAACCTATTAATAACATTTTTTAGAATTTATCTATGATATTATATCACAATTCCTATCTATTGGACAAGTCCATGCTCCTCATATAGTACCACTACATCGAACCATTCATGTACCCTTTAATAGTCATTTTCACAATTTTAAAGGGTTCATTTCACATGTCATTTTATATTTATTTACCTAATGAGTCATCAATATAAACATATCAATCCTAAACATAAATATATATGACACTTATTTAATAAGGCAGTAGAAATCACTTTACACGTTTAGTGGAAGTACCCTAAACTTCCCAAATATAATTCCTCAAAAGAGAAATTCATGAGCTAATTCTAAATATCATTTCCTAGGTCAAATCATAATATGTAAAGTGTTGAAATTCATTAACATGATTTCATTACATTATATTATTACACAAGTTTCACAGTGTTAGTTATATCATATAACTATGTTCAGTTTGAATTATCTTTTTAGACTGTATAGGCCATGATTAGTTACATATTTTGTGTAACATAATCTCAACCTATCCCTTCCATTGAGTCCCCCCCACTTTCACAATAATTCTATATTACATATAAGAGAGATATGTTTTTAAAACAAGGAGAAGGAAAAAAAATATATTCACGTAGGATAAAATATATTCACATGAATATGAGCCTATATTATATGTAGGTGTATCAATTTGATTTATCACAAATTAGTGTAGATACACATGACAAATATATACCCTATAAGATAATTCCACATTTTGCATGAATCCAAGAATCACATTTTTGTCTAGGATTTTCAAAACACTCTATTTTTTATTTCCAATCATTCACATGCCCATTTTATACTTTTTTTGATGATTTTATCCAATCAAATATTTCTACATGCTATAAACAAGCCAAGTTATCAATTCCTTTAGTATTTCCATAAATAGCTACTTGAAATAAATCAATAATATTTTTCTACTTACACTCTAATTTATATAGTTATTATATATCTTAAGAAATATAAATTTTATATAGTTTTATACTATTAGGGATGAATTAATCAAAAAATAGATAAACATACTAGTGAACCTGCTTATGTTTGGAGCATAACAAACCCTATATTCCTTAGGTTTATTTATATTTTTCTAGGATTTTGTATTTTTATCTTTATCTCTTATTTAAAAATAATTCTTATTTTCCATAATAAAATAATGGATATAATGTATTCACATAGTGTATACATTATAATTCAAGCTATGATTGTAATTATTTCATATTGATTTATCTCGATATATAAAAAATTTAATAGTTATGTAAGAAAATGGATCACATATTTATAAAATAATAAGGCTAAATAGAATAATGAAAAATATTTGACCTTAATCAAATTTTTCTAATATTTAAACCAAACTACTTTCCCATGTCATAGAGTTTCATTTTGTCATGATCTCAAAATATACATGACACCCTCTTTACATATTTTTTATGAATATCAAATGTTAAGGGGCTCATGAACAAGAAATAACTCATATAGATATTAATATAATAAATGATATATTTTATGACATAAATAAAAGAAAGATAATTAAATATATTTAAGTGAACCTAAAAATGATTGATTCACTATTATATGTAGAAAGAGATGAATATAAATAGATGGATAAAAAATAACATGATGCTACACTAGGTGTTTAGACCACTTCTACTACTAATATTCCCAAGCATTTGGCGTTGGATACACATTTGGTGTCCACCCATGGTATGGGGAAATAAAATTTTCTCCCTAGATAATATTGATTATCCTTACACATAATACTATCATACCTTATTTGGTGTATACCCATGTTACACCATCAATTACCATATAACTTGTTATGACTAATGCTCAAATCATAGTAAAAATAGTCATTGGTTTAAATAATAATATTATATAGTTGTAACATATCTCCTATAGAGTGGTCCATGTCATTAAATCTCATGTGGTATTACATAACCCATTAGCTCTTGATATATCAAATTATCCTCTATTAATAGGTTATGTATTACCTATGATCATATTGTATGATGGCAAGGGTGATCCATAATAACTTTAGCATGTTTGGATTATGCATCCAATGATAAGTTATTGACGTTGTTTCCACTAAGTTTTAAAGTCTATGCCTTGCATTGGTCTTATGATCTTTCTTTCTAATTAGTGCACACTTTCAAACTTTTAGAAAATCAATTTATAACATAATGTTTTTAATAAAATTAGTGATAATATGTATTATTCTCATATCATGAAAATTAAATAGGGATCTAATAAAACCTATTAGTTATTACGTGCTTCATTATAATACTATGCTTTCTAATTTTAAAAATACAATGGTTGATAATGAGTTACAATATATATTCAATAAAATATTATTTTCCCTTATAAATGATTATATTTTGTTTAAATGATTCAAATAATATGATCGAATATGTCACATAGTGAAAGATCAAGAATTCAAATTGACTTCAATGAACAAATTAATGTATAGGTCAAACCCTCCAACCACTTTAGGTTATAAGTTTCCAAGTTATCCAAATTTAAAATAAAAATCAAACGATCATAGGAATGATAAAAAATAAATGATCAACTCAATTTCATATCTAACTAATTGGATTGTTCTTTCAACTCCCCCAAGGAGGTACACACTTAAAAGAACCTCCTTTCAAGGTATTACAAAATTATCTTGAGTGAAATCTTATATTTATCCCTCCCACTAAATATGTTAATAAGAGTAATACTTAACATAAGATATTTAACAATAATACCTATTGAAATTATCATAAAAGTGTAGGACATTCAACCAATAGATACATCAATTTAGAAAATAAGATTAAATATTTGATAGATGATAATATAAGTGATGTCAACACATATATAACTCAATCAATAGTATATACTAATAGGAATGCTTAATTGATAGTTTTTTCAAAACCTTTTCTAAATCATGTAGCACAAGAGACTACTACTAATATTGAAGTGTATATGACTTATAAAAAACATCCTACTTTGAATTCTTATATTTAAGGAACTAATGAATAATATCCTCTCAATTGAATTATTTACACACTTAATACTATATGTAGACCTAATATGACATTTTAAGAACATGAGGTTGTTGATGATTATTATTTTGATGAGGAACTATTTTTAAATTCATATATTGATTTTTAGCCCATACATAGTTTCATTATTTATTATGTTTATAGTGAAATTATTTGTACCATGACACTCCTCACTAGTTTTGGATATATAAAGGTAGATTTACAAGACAACAAAAGTAGTTAAGGGATTTTATGGATATAAATAGAATATTTTTAGATGGATTGTACTACCACTAAAATTGGGTTTTACTATTATTGATATATTATTCTTAATTATATAACATACATGTAAATTTAATATGTTTTTAAGACACCCTTGGATAAAGTAGTTGCATGAAGTACCATATGTAGTGCATAGATGTTTTAAATATATAAATGGAAATAGGGTAGTGATAGTTCAGTGTTAAATATGAATACCCTATTCAATAGAATATCACTCTTCCTCCATACCCACCACCACCACAATTAGTTATACAACCTATTAAGGTTATTTATACTTAGATAGTTCATATACATATTGTAGATTTTCCTATATGTCAGGTACATGAGCACCCACTACATTAGAGAGTTAGTCAGGATTCATGATAGCCATTATCTAATTCTATATATTCTACACTAGTGTTAAAAAAAATTTCATGTGCTTCATAATGAACATAATAAATTTGTAATATATACATAGCAATAGGGTGGTCAAATTTCCAAGTGCTCAATATGAATACCCACTTCAATAGGAGATTACTC
>JARHVA010001272.1:1025000-1320000 GCA_037957365.1 Torreya grandis | reverse complement strand
GACCTCATGAATGTAACCATGCAAAAATACATCAATATATTTTCCAAAAACATGATAACCCTAATATTTATTATCTAATTTAATTGAAACCATCACTACCCTAGTTACCTTAACCAACACCTTTCCCTTTACGATGGTCTTGAAACTTCCCAGGCAAATCTAATGTAGATGGTCTTAATACTAATTTCATATGCTAGGGTGTGTCACAAGGAATATGTAGCCTTGTAACCCAAGTCCTTTGATACTTTAGGATTTGTTCATAATAAAAATTAATGTTATGACTTATATTATTTTAACCATGGTCCTACCATGGGTTATTTACAATAATTTAAAACATAGGTCCATAGTCACCATGTCTCTTAAGGACTTTAATACAATAAAATATAACTTAATTATTTTAAATAAAACTCTTCCTTTTAATGTCTCATTTAATATTAAAATCATAGCATTATAGTGTTGGACCTACCTTCCCAGTATCATATCATAACTATATCAAAGACCATAACATGTCCTAAATGTGAAACTTAGAAACATGTCAAGGGTATCATAAAATTCAACAAGATTTCAATGTATAATGGTGATTATAAAGAGTTATGTTCTTACTCAGTTCTTGATAATTTTCTCAATCAACATTAATAACATAAAAGACAATCAATTAACATAAAGTAATAGGTAGAAGACTGCCACACATAATGGACCTATTGTCACTAAATCTTGCACCTTAGAAGGGGTTATTCAAGCCTCTTATATATTTGGGTAACATGGGAACTTTTATAGGTATGTGGGTGTACCTATATTTGAAATGAGACTCTATATTTAAGGGCTAGCTCCCTAAATGTATCTTGAAGTTCTTTCACTTATGATAATGCTTGTTTATGGTAAAAGAGTTAGAAGTTGCATGAAATAAACTTAATCTAATGGGGTGATACACCAAGATGTTTTACATATGACCATCATACTTTATTTCACTAAGAAACAATGCACACAAATGAAATTCCAAGTCATATGCTCTCTAACATAAGTAGTTCAATATTGAGGTGAGATGCATGAGATTTATCCAAGGTAAGTGAACCATAGGCTAGTTGAAAACACTAAGACTCATTTTACACTTAATATGAATGCTCATATAATTTAAAACACTCCATATAACCTATTATAATAATAAATATTCCATAAACATGAAAGGATAAGGGAAGAAAGGATAGAGATTTATCACTTAGCATCACCATACATCACTTGCACACTTAAACAATTGTTCAAGAACTAAAAATCAAAATTAAATTAATGTTCAAAGGTAAAGTATGACATCATTCCATTAGGGATTTTCCATACATAGAGTGGAACCATTCACAATAGATCAAGAGTTATATTTATAAAAAAAGGGAGCAAGAGAGAGGGATTTTGGAATTGAGACAAGGAATCAAATGAGCACAAATCCATTAAACCACCGTTACAACTAGCTCTACAAAATATTCTCATTTAGACCATTTGATTGATCCAAGTCACCTTGAGTGGTTGTATAGCTACATATTCCCTCACTGATGCTCCTTGATAGTTACAATGGTAGTATCAGGTAGTTAGAGCTTTGTTTTGATGCTAAACTACTCATGATTGGCTTGTTGATGCATGCTAAAGTGTAGAGAAGGGTCTTTTTCATATAGTTGGTCTTAGAGATGAGATTGTTGGGGTACACATGTATGCCCTCATAGTATTCTTTAAAATTTCAACTCTTGTCCAACTGGATCATGCTTAAAATTATCCCCCTATTCATAAGTTGACTATAGAAGGAAAACTAATCTCAGACTATTAGTTTTCCTATTAGGTCCAAATAGACTCTAAACATGTCCTCATAATGGAAAACACAGTTATAGAAATGAACCTGTAATCCATAAAAATATAAAACCAAATGTCCATATTAAGCTCTAATAGTGGTAATTTATATTCCTAAACTAGACTACATTACTATGTCCCTTTCATGGCATTTAAATAAGATTTAATGGTGGAAAATACCCTTTAAAAATCTTGCTCCAGCTCCACCTCAATCATGTGTTTAAATCCCAAGAATTCCCTCTAGCTTTATTAGTCATTGATACCTAACTCAACTCATTAACTAATTAACCTTTGCTCATTCTATCGATCTTGATCTGTATAATCAAGAACTAGACATTGATATTTCCCCTTGACTTGTCAACTTTGTCCCAACTCATACCATGTGGTATCTCCACATATTATTTTAAGATCCACTATCAGTCTACTATCTTCACACACTTATGCCATGTGTCAAACTCTTGAGCTCTCTATCCCTTTGACCCATCTCACACCATTTGATCAAAATATATGATGCAAAATGGACTATTAGATTAATTAAGACCCACTATCTGAAACCCAATGGCTACTTCATGATCTTAAAATTGATGTCCTTGCTCTTGTCATTTGACATTTGCATGACCATCATTGGTGTCCTATAGACTATCAAATTTAAGCTCAAATAGATTTATTTTGCTCTGTCTAAAACTTGATGTATGTGTGACTGTCATTTTATGTCCTCATGGATGTATCTAACATCCCAAAAACCATCAAATCTAGGATCGTATGGATTTCTACATTGTCTTTAACTTGACATTAGTATGAATGTTTAATTTTTTTGACCAACTTTGAAGGCTTGGATCTTGAATCACAAGAATCATGGAGGCACCAAATTTGTAAGAGATGTTTTCAATAATAAAAGGGACAAACCCAAAAAATCCATTGGTCTTTAGAGCCTTCTAAGTGAAGATATTAAATGTATAAGTTGGCTGATCCATTTGATCCTATGTGATGTCCTAGCTCAAAAATGGCTATGGAAACTTAGTGAATTTTGCCTAAGGATACAACTTTGAACATGCATAACTTCTATTACACTTCAGTGGATGACTTAAAACTTAGCACATAGTAACTAGTAACTAAGATAAAAAAAACCCCATGTGACCATTTTATATTTCAACTACTATATTTGTAATATATGGCCTCATCAATATGCTCACTTGGCTCTTTTCAAGCTTCTTTACAAATTGGCTAATTATGGAAACTTGATAAATTATGTTTGAGAGGAACAATTTGAACACTAATATCTTATGATACACTTATGTGGGTAACCTATAACTTGGCACATATGTTCTTGGGACTAATGTGAACATACACAAATGATCGATTCTGCCTGACTCATCCATATGTGGCAATTATGACATCAATAAAGTGTCTACTAGGAATTTCTGCCATTAGACCCAAGATGTCTATATGAGTATAATGAAGAACCAGATGAATACCAAGAGATTATTAAGTCATTCCAAGCACTCTTAACATCCCATAAGTTCTCTAAAACACTATCCATCTACTCATCCATTAACAACCTAATCCATGCTCCAACTGCATTAATCACCATGAAGACCTTCTACTTGTAGATATGACTCTAAAATGGTCCCTTAGACACCAAATGACACAAGTACTAAGCTATACTATGATTAAACTATAATAGCATATGAAATGACATCATTTGAGATGTAACATACTCTATGACATTATAAAAATCCCGTATACAAGATTTTGACTATAGGTGGTTGACTCATTTTGGCCTATGGGCCAAATTGGTCAACATGACCCATGAAATCATAAATACAAATAGACTAATTAAAAAGACCTAAATTGGGGAAGAAAGACACTATTAAATCAATTTTATATTTTACCTATGTACCATACCCTAGTTACTAGATCCACAACTTTCAAATCTAAAAACTAATAATATAAATATCAACATCTACTCATATATGAAAATGAAAGAATCATTAAAGATAATTTTAACAAAAAATAATAACCTGTAAGTCTCATAATGTCTACAATAAATCTCCACATAATAAAATAATGTTTAAAATAGTTTCAATAAATAGTCAAAGTTTATGCCCTAGGAAAGTATGGTCATGACATCCATTCTCCCTTAAGAATGGAACCATCCTTGGGGCCTTTAAATAAATGAGGATAATGTTACCAAAAAATACTTTTATCTTCCCAAGTATCACCCCTTTCTCCCATTTGATCGATTTGGATCATTACTTGTAATAGTTGTCTTTTTCACAACTCAATGTTACTTTGAGATAGAGTATTGATGGCCTCTAGTTGAATTGTTTCCTTACCCTCAACTTTAATAATGTTCAATTTTAGAACATGTGAGGAATATGAAAAATGTTTCCTTATAAATGATACATGAAAAACATAATTGATTATAAACAGAGAAGGAGGAAGAGTAAGATGATATGCCACTAGGCTGATCCTTTCCACCATGTCAAATAGTATAATATAGCATGGTGTTAATTTACCACATTTTCCAAACTTAATTGAGTTTTTATAAGGTCTTAATCTCATAAAGACTTTTTCTAAAACTTTAAATTCTCTATGTGATCTTTTTAGATCTGCATAGTTTTTCTACCAATCAGAGTAAACTTAAACTTTCTCTTATAATAGCCATTTATTCATCATACTCTTAGAAAAATTTTGGGTTTAAAAACACATGGTTCTCAAATTTATTCTATACCAAAGGAGTTCTATAGTTTTACACAAATAAGGCTTCAAATGGTGCCATATTCATTACTAAATGCTAGGTGTTATTATAAGCAAATTCTACCAAGTGCAAGTAATTTTCCCACCTATATTGTTAATCTATAACATACATTAATAACATGTCCTTAAAAATTATATTCCCTTTTAAGTCCATCCATATATTTCCAAATGATAATCTAAACTAAAATTTAGATTTTTACCAAAAGCAACCATCATAGTTTTCCAAAACCAAGAGGTGAACAATTTATCTCTATCCAAGATGATCACTTTAGGTATAACATGAAGATGTACCACTTATTTTATAAATATTTTTAAAATTACATAACCATCATCTATGATGTTACCAAAAATAAAGTGAGCCACTTTAGTGAGTCTATCAATCACAACTAATATTGAATCATGTTTGTTATGAGATTTAGTAATCCCATGATGAAATCCATAGATATAACAACCCATTTCCTTTATATAATGGCATGAAGATAAAGTAATCCTCTAGAATTAACATGCTCAACTTTCACACACTCACATTCGAATCACTTGGCTACATACATAGCCATATCTTTCTTTAGCCTAGGCCAGAAATATAGTTCTTTCAACTCTTATGTCATCTTATTGACACCAAGATGTGTGTAATGAGGTGTAACATGCACTTCATTTATCACTTGTTATCTCATATTTGATAATTTTGGAACACAAATTCTACCTTTTTATCTCAATATACCATCTAAATCAACTTAAAAATTAGAATAACAATTTACTAATTTAGTTTTAATAGAGATTTTTAAACACTTAAAATCAATTTTCTACTATGTAAGCATATAATTTTTAAATTTGTAATATAGAATAGAGATGGTAGAAATGTAGTTACACCTAATTAATGCATCAACCACTCTATTTCCTTCCCTTTTACATAATTAAAATCATGATCAAAATTATTGATAAATTTTAGCCACATTTTTTGTCTTGCATTCAACTCATATTGAGTAAAAAAGTACATAAGGCTATGATGGTCTAATTTAATCTTGAAGTGTTTTCCTAATAGAAAATGTTTCCATTACTTTAAGTCATGTATAATAGTAACTACTTATAAATCATGAGTGTGGTATTTATACTCATGAGTCTTGAGTTTCCCATACTCATAGGAAACTACCTTTCCATCTTGAGTTAAAACTACACTAATTCCCACCTTGTAGGCATGAGCCCATATTTCAAAATTGTCATTTAGATATGGTATAGTCAAAATATTAGTTGTATCTAAAAAATGTTTTATCTCCTAAAAATCATATTTCTTTCCATTCCTTTACAAGGAAGTTAAGGGGTGAGAAATCATTTAAAAGTCTTGCACAAACCTTCAGTATTACCTAGCAAGCCCCATGAAGATTCTCACCTCATCTACATATTGCAGATTTGGACACTCATTAATAGCTATAATATTTTTAGTATCTAACTTAAGTATTTATTTATAAATTAAATTCCCTTATTAGTGAATTTCATATTTTAAAAAAGAGCACTTGGATAAATTCCCATATAATTTATGTTGTCTCAAACATTGTAGCACTAGCCTTAAGTGTTTCTCATGCTCTTGTTCATTATTGGAATAGATTAGAATGTCATCTAAAAATACCAACACAAATTTGTTAAATTATTTTTGAAATACACTATTCATTAAATTTGTGAATGTTGTAGGATCATTTGTTAGTCTAAAGGGCATGATTACAAATTCATAGTGTCCATATCTAGTTTTAAATACAATATTATGGACATCTTCATATTTGATATAGAGTTGATGATACCCTGATAAAAGATCTATCTTTTAAAATACAAATATTCCTTTCATTTGATCAAAAATGTCAATTATGCAAGGAATAATATACTTATTCTTGATTTTGACCTTATTGAGAATTTTATAGTCAATATACAATCTGAGTGTGCCATCCTTATTCTTAACAAACACTACTAGACATCCCTAGGGTGATACACTAGGATTATCATTCCCTTATCTATAAACTCTTGAATTTGAACCTCAAGTTCTCTGAAATCAACCACATTCATCCAATAAGGTGCTTTAGATGTAGGTTTTTTTCTAGGTATTACATCTATGACAAAATTAATTATCCTTTCTAGAGGCAACCCTGGTAATTCTTCCATAAAAACATCCACAAATTCTATAAATTTTGTAGATATTTTTGTTTACTAAATTTTTTATTATATATCATCTTAGATCATATTTCAATAGTTTAAATTTCCAATTAGATTTAATTATAATCAATAATTAATTCTATTTTAAACACTATGTAACTTAAACCAATCATGTACTTATGCTCAACATAATCCTAATTCCCTCTTTTGGTATCTCATATCACCTTCACATAAAATTACACTACACTAGGTAGTTGAAGATTTTGAATATACACATTTCAAGTAATATCTAACCATAAAAATTACATATGTAAATTGTATACACCCTAAATTGGTCAAACAACCACACATATCATGTCTTTTCATAGTCCTCTTTACAAAAGACTCTGACTGGACAAGACGAGCCTTGTTCGCACTAGCAATGTCTTTATTTTACTTTTTTTGGTCTTATTTCTCACTTTTTTCACCTTTTTGTTATCTCAATCAACTGATCTATACCCCCAGAGACCCCTAAACTTGTCCTGTGTCAATCCCAACCTATTTTTCTGAGTCCCAAACAATAAAATTTTGGTGGACTACAATGCCTTGTGCTCCTATCTTCCCTAGCACTATTGTCCAATGGTTGTTTTTCCTTGTTTAATATGTCCCAAAACCTTCTTCAAACCTCTATTAAGTTTTATTTATCTTTTTGATGTTAGCTAGCATGAGTAAAGTTCCTAAATTCAAAATAAAGAGTCTCCTATATAAAGGACTTCATAAGGCATTTTATATCTAGTGATTACTACTTTGGAACACTAAATAATTAAAATCAATCAATATTGTAACTCAAAATTCTAAATCACACATAGATTTTCATGCTTGATCAAGGAAGGGCCTAGGCAAAAGTTCATTCTTCCATCTACTATGTGCATTGATTATGCACATTCCCTAAGGGAGAACTACATTTGATCTGAGACCCTAACTTGAGGATTAATGTAGGTAGTGATTAGGACAGTTGGTGTAGTCATATAAAATATAAAAATTGGTAACTTGAACATGGTTAATGATACCCAACCCTTAGGTCCCTTTTTCTTACTCTCATGACCCTTATAGGCATCTTTTCATTTATTCCTAATCATTTGTAACTTTTAAGACTTGATCCTAACTGAGCTAGACCCCTTTTTCCATGACTAATCCATCCCCTAGGTCCCATCATCTTAGGAAAATAGTACAACACTTAGAATATAGTATTGGTGCCACTCTTATCTTTTTTTGGCACTTTTATCCAAGTGCATTTTTGGCCCCAATAGTCAGTTTCTTCTGATTCCCCATCCTTCTCCATGTCAGCATAATATGAGTACATTCAACCCATGACCAATAGATCCCTATAAAATCCCATTTAAATATAATTTGGAAAGGGTTGTAAAATATCACTAAGAAAGCAAGAATACAAGCAATACTAATCAAGTAATCTTCTCTATTCTCTACATATTGCTAGCCAATATACTTACAAGCTTATTCAAATCCTTAAACCAATCCCTAGCCACCTCAAGTACATCTATTTTAGAATTTTTCATATTTATAAATTCAATTTCATAAATCACATCAAGTGGGAGAACTAAATATGGATTTATCCCTCTTCAAAGTATTGGTATGTAGGCAACACGCCCATATAAGGAGTGTGGATACACATTCAGTGAATCTTACACACACTAACCCTCCCTCTTTCTTTAAATTCATCAAATCACAATGGAGTATAGGGTTTTAAGAGAAAATATACTCTATGAGTTCTATATACTTCTCATCTACTCTATAGGGAGTTCTATAGACTTCCAATTGTCAAAACTTCATGGATAGGGTCACACAGATTTGGTGAACAAAATCCAAAAAGTTATGATCCTCAGGACAATAGAAGTAGAGGTATACTAAAACATTAGTGCCACTCCTATCTACTTTTAGTGATCATATCCAATCATAAATTTAAGGTTATATCTTAGTTTGTGATAGTGTCCCAATCCTATGTAGTGAATCTTGGACCCTATCTCAGTCATCTCAGCTAGTTTCCAACTAAGTCTTATTTCTCCATCTTATTATTATTCATAAAAAGGTAAAAATTACAATCTAATTTAAAAAAACTAGTATATTAATTATTGCATATTTATTTATTGATTTTACTATTTAGACCCTTTACCTAAATTAAGAATAATACACCAATATTCTTAAAATTGTGAAATCATTTGGTGAACCTAACTTACTTTGTTTTCACATAAAAACCCTAGAAAACCTAGGGTAAAATTCTTACTAATTTTTCTTATTTTTTTCTAATTTTTTACTTGCATAATAAAATTATAAATTATTATTAAATTTTAAAATTTCATAGTAATTGAAAAAAAAAAAGCATTCAAAAGCTAGTTACCCATACTAGGTCCCAGTATTTTCCCCAATAATTTTTTTATTTTACTAGAATATTAAAATCATAAATTCACTTAAAATTTTAAAATTCAATAGTAATTTTAAAAAACATTTATTTTTCAAAACCTTAGTTTCATACACTAGGTCCTATTACTTTTGAGATATCACCTTACATTCTAAAATCAGATTTTAAAAATAGATCTCACTTATTTACAAATTTTCTTACATTTCTTGGAAATAATAAGGAGACCATAATTGGTCCTATCATGTACATGAATGATTAATTTTATCATATTTTATTAAAAACATTAATTCTTTGCATTTCATGCTTACTCTTTATAATAAAGTATGATATTACAACATTTATTGCTAAAAATACACAAGATTTCAATATTCCTTTTGCATATTCTCTCTCGCTCATGTGGAATAATTTCCAATTCCATTTTTATAAATTGTTACTAATGTTATTTTACATGTCAAAAATTTATATACATTCATGCACAATTTCATGTTCTCTATCCTTTTCTTTTATATCTCATGTGGAAATTTTTAAAAGTTTATCATGCTAAACACATTAGAAATGTCATAGTATATGTCAAAAAAATTTATGCATTTATGCACAAATTCATGCTCTCTACCCCTTACTTGATATATCTCCTATGGAGTGATTGTTATAAACATATTATTGTATAACTCATCACTCACATTTTATGCATTTCATTCCACATTCATGCTTTCTACCTAGATACATATAACTCCTTGGTTACTTTTGAGTATCTTCTTATCACTACTAAACACAATCAGACGCTAACAACTGTATCTATCCCTTATCCTTTAAAACTTGGTATATCTATCTCTTATCCTATACCTACTCCTATCTCTATTCCTATAGTATATCATGCAGTATATGCTATCACCTAAGGTTTGGAAGATAGACATGTTGATTACACCCATGGATATAGCTTTATCACTTAGGTTAGCACCCATTCTATTATAGTTTCAATTCTTGAGCTCCTTCAATGATCATATGTTTAAAAATATGTGTTATATGCAGCCCTTCATAATACTATAATTCTCATTTTTGCTAAACCAATTTATGTTACATCTATCCTCAACACCATGCAATGGACTAAAGAATAAATTTCTTTTGAAAAAGAGGATTTAACCCCATGCCACATCATTAAACAACATCTACCTATATATATTCAATTAATAATTAATGATGTGGGGGTCAAAACTCAACATTTTCAACATTTCTTTTCTTAAATGTCTTAATATACAACCTCAAGATCTCAACCATTCTGATATGAACATTAGAGGTTTTGACAACATTCTATATAAAGTCATGGGTCAAATAACACTAATCTTACCTTAGGGTCTAAGACACTACCAACTACTTGCCAAGTCATGCCAAATGACCTCAACTATAATTTATTACTTGGTTAGCCCTAGATTCATGATATGCATGCAATCCCTTCTACACTCCATGATTGTTTAAAATTTAGTCACAAAGGCTACATATACACATACCTAATAGATAAATAACCTTTTAAATATTACCAAGTTGTTAAAAATCCATAAAATTATAGTATGCACTTTAATCTTGGTAACATACTAACATAACATGTTATTCATAGTGTACCTTCAGGCCATTGAACACATCAACAAACTCCAAGTTCCATAATAACATTGATACCACATCACCAATTTACCTCTCCTTTTACACTTAAATATCTCAATAACATGGGATATCATGGCAAGGGCCTTGGAAAGCATGAATAAGGAATCATCAATCTTGTTGAGGCATCTACACAACATGAAACACAAGTACTAGGATAATAATTTACCCACCTTCATAATAAGCCTTATTTTGCCACTTCAAATCATATAATGATTTTTCCACACACTACACTAATAGACCACACCATTAATCATACTTCAACATTATCATTGATCTATCATGATCTAATTGATGACATAGTTTTACCAAATAGGCTCACATTAGATGAATTATCTAATGATGAATCCTTCTTACAATTTCTCAGAGCATATGAGGACCTTATATCTTAGTATCATAAAAATATATTTCCTTATAACATAAATGTCCATGCATACTTTGGAGAAATTCTAGATTCTCTACAAGACATACCAATTAATTTAGATTATACTATTCCTACCACTCCATACACACTTGATCATTCCAGATTACTTAATGAAGAAACAATTAATATCAATTTTGGAACTGATCAGGATCCCTGCATTATTTTATTAACGTTACCCTATGAAATGAAGAAGATATAGATATTCATTAAACCTTAAAAAAATTTATAGAAATCTTTGCTTGGTCTTACTGAGATATGCTAGGAATTAATATATCCATAGCATTTCATCATATTCCTTTATACCTAGATGCTAAACTTGTTAAACAAAAAATTTACAAAATGCATCCTAAGGTGGCTCTCCTAGTTAAAGATGAGATCTAACACCTCTTAGATGTTTCTTTCATTTGACTAGTAGCACACCCTAAATGGGTTTCCAATATAGTCATCATGGTCAAACCCAATGGACAAATTTAATTTTGTTTTGATTCTCATGATTTAAATAAAGCATGCCTGAAAGATGATTTTCCTTTACCTAACATTGACATTATCATTGATTCCATAGTTAGATATGACATGTTATCATTTATGGATGAATTTATAGGATACAACCAAATCAAAATTACTAAATAATATCAAGAGAAAACATCTTTTACAACACCTTGGGGTATATTTTGTTACATTATCATGCCTTTCAGATTAAAAAATGCTAGAGCCATATACTAGCATACCATGACACATATATTTCATGATTTGTTTTACCATAATGTTAAGGATTATATCTATGATATATTATCTAAATACAAACAATGACAACATCATGCTATTGATTTATTAAATATATTTTAAAGACTCAAACAATACAATGTTTGATTGAACCCAAAGAAGTGTGTCTTTGGACTTACATTAGGCAAACTCTTAGGTTTCATTATTTCTTGGCATGGCATAGAGGTTAACCCTAATAAAGTCAAAGCAATCATCGATATGCCACTTCTTATTAACTAAAATAAAATTCTATCACTATAGGGAAATATCCAAGAAATCCACCATTTTTTAGCTCAACTTACTGATAAAACTCAATCATTCACTTGATTATTAAAGAAAGATATAAATTTTATTTGGGACTAAGCCTATCAAGAAATATTTGATACAATCAAGAAATATCTTCTTAATCCACTTGTCTTAGTACCACTTATCCATGATAGGCCTTTCCTATTATATATCTCAGTAATAGACCATGCATTAGGAGCACTTTTATCACAACATGATGATCAACACACTAAATGAGTAGTTTATTACATCATTTTCACATTAGTTGATTACAAAAAAAATTACTCCGCAATAGAAAAGTTATGTTTAGCACTAGTTTTTGCCACACAAAAACTTCAACATTACATGGTAAATAATGAGACTTAGTTTATCACAAAAGAAGATCCATTAAAGTTTTTCATAGTAAAATCATATCTCTCTGAACACATCATAAAATGGGTGATGTTATTACTAGAGTTTGACTTAAAAATAGTTATCCAAAAGTCAATAAAGGGCCAAATCATTGTAGACCATTTGGTAGTCACACCACTCCTAGACACTAATCCTATTAATGACATATTTAGAGATGATTTCAATGCCTATTCTACTCATTATAATACTTGGACCATGGACCATGTTCTTCAATGGTTCTCAATGTCCATCTGGTGCAAGGGTAGGCATTGTCTTTTTCAACCCTTCTAGTCACATATTTTATTACATATCAATTAAGTTTCTCCTATACTAACAACACCGTAGAATATGAAACACTTATTTTAGGTCTATTTACCACCCAATCTCTCCAAATTAGTTCTATTCAAGTCTTTGGTGATTCCCAACTTGTGTTCAACCAAGTCAATGATGTTTATTAGATAAAATAAGAACATCTTATCACATATCAAAACATGGTATAATGTTTATCATCATATTTTAACTACTTTTCTATAGAAATTATACCAATATAAGACAATTGACATGCAAATGCAATGGCAAGTGCTACATCTTTGATTATTATTGACATTAATGATGTTCAATATATTTTCAAAATTAAATGATTACAATCACCATTAATATCTAATATATATTTGATTACATTATTTGTTCTAGCCACTACACGTAGTTTCACAACTCCAAAATGGTTCTTTGATATTTATAACTTTACACCAAACACTTTTTCTTGAAATGATAAATGCAAGTTAAAAAAAAATGCACTCTATTATGTAATTATTGGTGGATACCTTTTCAAATTATCCTTCAATAGATAATTACTTCGATGTTTGACATCGGTAAAATCCAAATTGGTCTTACACAAATACATGATAGTGATTATGGTGGCCATTTCAATGGAAAATCCATGTCACATAAATTGCTTTGACAAGGTTACTACTTACCTACCATGGAATATTAATGTATATAATATGCAAAACTATGTGATAAATGTCAATGATATAGTAACTTATAGTATCCACCATCACAACAATTACAACCTATTGCCTCTCCATGGCCATTCATGTTACTGGGATTTCATTTTATTAAAAAAATTAACCTTGAATCTAATTATGGACATAAAATCATAATCATATCCACATAATAATTTACCAAGTGGGTATAAGTCCTTCCACTTCAATCTATTATAGGTGTGGACATTTGTAACATTCTCATGAATCACATTATTTCATGCTTCAACTTGCCTACAGCCACCATTTTTGATAATGGAACATCATTTAAGAATAAAACTATCAATAAATTTTTCAAAAAATATAATACTAAACACACATTCTCCACTCCATCTTACCCACAAAGAAATAGTCAAGTAGAGGCCACAAATAAAATCATTAACAACATTTTGAGTAAAACAGTGACCAAATTTGGAGATGACTGGCACAATCAACTAGTCTTTACATTATGGACATATCACATAAGTACTTGCATGCCCATAAGATCCACTCATTATTCAATATTTTATGGCACAGAAGCAATTTTAAAATTGGAATTAGAAATCCCATCTCTTTATATCTCCCTTAAAGGTATTCTCACTGATGACTAGTATCATGAAAAGCATCTACACTAGCTTGAGAAGTTAGACCATACATACATTCAGCTAGTAGAACATCTTCGAATCTACTAACAACATATACAATGATCCTACAACAAATGAGTTAATAACATAGAATTCGATGTTAATGATCTCATTCTCAAATAAAATCTTCACAATGTCAATGCCAAAGAAGAAATCAAAGGAAAATTCAAACCAAATTGGCTATGTCCATACATTATTATCAAAAATATTATCCCTAAAGTGTATCATATAACCTCACTTGAAGGAAATAGACTCAAAAATCCAATGAATATTATTCATCTACATAGATTCCATGTCTAGAATTTCATTTCATGCATTGTATTATACTTATTTTTGAAAAATTCCTTGTACATAATTTTTTTTGCTTACTTGTACATAGTTTTTTATACTTGATTATACATATTTCATAACATTTAAAATACAAAAACAATACAATATATAAAAATTCCAAAAACATTCAAATTGTCAAAACACCAAAAATATTTTGATTATATGCATTATCCATGCTTTACAGTTTTATTGCTATGCTAGACTTAGTTTTGTGCTATTGTTTATCAATTTATCTACATTACCATGATTCACTTGATCATCTTTGACTATGTGTAGTGACATCCACCTCCTTTATTGCTTCACTCTACCCATTGAGGGGGAATCCTACTTCTACATTCAATACACATCAATGTACATACCCACTAAGAGCATCTTCTACATGACTACACCATCTAGGCTATGTCATTATTACACCTCACACTCTAGTTATCATGTTGATGTATATTATTAACTAGCTTACATAGATTACTATACCAACATCTTATTAGTATATAACACTTATGTATTTCCTAGAATATACCTAATCTTATACCAACATATCATGCATACTTTCCTTCGTACTTTGATTAGTTAGATGCGATTGTATTTCCAGTATTTACATTCTTTCCTTTCTTACTTTATGTAGATATATTGTTTGCATTTCTCAATTCATGTTTATCTCCTGTATGTGCCTTAGGACATTTGCTAATGTACTTTGCTTTTATTCATGTGTTTGCCTTAGGATATTTTCCAATGTCCTTTTCCTATACTCTTTTATGTGATTATGGCTTTCACACCAACCTTTCTTGTTTCAATTATATATGTATGTGGCATTTGAACATGCCTTGTATGTTTGCCTTCTAGTTTAAATGACATATGCCCATGTCCCTTATTTACTTGTCCCCTTGGCCACCCTTTTTCCTTGTGTGCTTGTTTCTTGATTGATTACAATTGTTTGTAATTCCATGATCCACATCATTCATTATCTTGCTATCTTAGATGCCATGATGGACATCATGCTCCATCCCTCCTTACCAACTAACAACTAACTAGACTACCACTTCCAATTCTAGTTCAGTACATTGCACATACTATTACATTATTATATCTATCTAGGCATACCCCTATTGATATAAAAATATCTCATTAAAAACCATCTTATATCTTGATATATCTTGTTGATTATTATTGTTATATCATGTATCTTTGTAGCATAACACACTTGCAAGACTCTTTCTTCTGAGGGTAGTCATTGTAGGGTATTCATTACTACCTTTAGAAGAGGGGGTAACAAATAAGGGTTTTTTCATAGAGATCAAATCTCTTAATAGTCAAAAAAGAACACCAAAAATAGCAATCAAACATCAAAATAGCTAGAATAGACAAGGTAGAAAGTGAAAATGTCATAATAGTCATCAGATTTGGCCCAAGACAAAAGTGCCAAGATTGGAATATGACACTAGTGCCACTACTATCCATTTTTGGTTCTCCTATCCAAATAATAGAAAAACTAGAATTTATAGAAGTAGGAAAAAATTAGGTTTAGGTATAATTTTACACAGTTAGACCAATTTAGAATTAGTAATTTTTAGTACACTTTTGCTTAAAGAATCTAGATATAGGGGAATAATGCATGGCATGTTGGATCTCAATTCTAGTTTTAGATATAGAATTTAATATAACTTCTAGATCAAAATCCATGTTCTAGACACTAATGATTGGGGGCAATGTGTGCAACACATTTGTTTTCTTTTCTTTTTGAGTTCAACACTACCCAAGCATTCTCAGTAGTTGCATGCCTTATTCCATTTATAGGTGGTTAGCATCATTTAAAAATAGCTTTCATATAATCCTAGTGCACTAATTTTAGAGTGGCTTTCATATAATCCTAATCTCCATCTTTTAGACTAGCCAAGAGTGGCCTGGTTTATAGCATACATTCGGCTATCCATGCCAATATTGTTAGATTTTATAGTAGTTAGGGGATTTAAGATCTATTTCATTTAAGACATATTTTATACTAATATCATTTTATAGTTTCACTTTATGTGGTAACAATGGATCTAAAGGACTAGCTAGCCTTTGTATTCTTAAGCCACCTATCCAGAGGGATTGGACACAATTCGAACATTGATTAACACATGCATGACCACCTAGCTTCACATAGTGGGTGATGATGGAGTCAAAGGGATAGAATTTGAATTCTTGAGCCACTCTTGGGGAATTGAGCACTTAGTGCCATTCATGATATTACTCTTGGTACAACATCATGCATAATTAATCAACATCATCTAGCATCACTTAGTATCATAATAGGTTTGTATTGGTTCACGTACCTAGTGAGGTGTATTCATTCCTTTCTCTTCCTCTCTCTATCTTACCCATATTTATATGTTACAATTTTAGATATAGTGTATTTAGTAAGAACTGATCTAATCTTTATTTTTCTTATATATTCATACTTCACAGCGTGCTCTCTCTATGCACACCTAGCATCACACAGCTTCATAAGCTTCACCCTTATAAGTATGTTTAGGTACACTTTCTATTTTTCCTTTATCTTAGTATTCTCATTTTTTTTCATCACTAGAATTAAGGTGGGGGGGGAAATGTATTCATATAAAATGAAAAAATTGGTTACTTGAGTGTGGCTAATGACACCCAACCCTTAGGTCCTTTTTTCTTACTCTCATAACCCTCATAGGCATATTTTCACTAAATCTCAATCATATATAGCTTTCTAAAATTGATCCCATCTATGATTGACCCCTTTTTCCATGATTAATCCATCCCCTAGGCCCCATTAGCTTAGGATAATAGTGGTCCACTTGGACTATAGCAATAGTACCACTCATGTCTACTTTTGGCACTCCTATCCAAGTGAATTTTTGGCCCTAATGGTAGTTTCTTCTAGTTCCCCATCCTTCTCCTTGTCAGCCTAATGTGAGTACATTCAACCCATGACCAATATATCCCTATAAAATCCCATTCAAAGATCATTTGTAAAATGTTGTAAAATATCACTAAGCAAACAAGAATACAAGCAAGACTACTCAAGCAATCTTCCCTATTTTCTACATATAGTTAGCCAATATACTTACAAGCTTATTCAAATCCTTACACCAGTCCCTAGCCACCTCAAGTACATCCAATTTCTCATTTTTCATATTCATACACTCAATTTCATAAATCACATCAAGTGGAAGAATTATATATGGCTTGATCCCTCTTCAAAGTATTGGTATGTAGGCAACATGCCCACGCAAGGGGTGTGGATACATGTTCAATGAATCTTACACACACTAACCCACATATTTCTAAAAATTAGCCAAATCACAATGGATTATATGGTTTTAAGATAAAATCTACTCTATCAGGAGTTTTATAGACTTTTAGCTATCAAAAATTCATAGACAAGGTCACATAGATCTTGCCAATAAAACCCAAAAAGCTAAGATACTCAAGACAACAATGACAAAGGTGGACTATAGCATTGATTCCACTCCTATCAACTTTTGACACTCCTATCCAATCATAAAATTAATGTCATATCTTAGTTTGTGATAGTGTCCCAATCTTACACAGTGAATCTTATACCTTATCACAGCCATATCAAATAGTTTCTAGCTAAGTCTTATTTTCTCCATCTTATTACTAATTTTTAAAAACTCTAAAATTATAATAGAATTTACAAAAATTAGTATCTTAATTATTGCATATTTATTTACTAATTTTACTACTCAAACCCTTTAATGAAATTAAGAATAATACATGAATATTCCCAAAATTGTTAAATCAACAGGGGTTCTAGATCATGCAATCATACTTCACCTAACGCAATTTTTTCCCTTTTGGATTTTGATATTCTTTTTTATTTTTTATGTAGGTAGACCTAAGTTTTGAGAAGAAAATAGGTCATATATTGGCATAGATAGGTGATCACAAAGAAACAAGGACACCTATAGCACCCAAAAATCAAACTGCAATGGAATATATAATAAAAAATCAAAATAAATAATAGCACAAGAATTAGACATCAGTGATGAATGTTCTTATTTAAACAATAGTGATGGTCATTCCTATTTATGGAATAGTGATGGGTACTCCTATCCAAACTTTGTGATCTTATTTAGAGCATATTTGAGTTGTAGATCTAGAAATAAATCCTTATTCTTAACTATTCTTGATTATTTTTGGACTATTTTGGAACCTATAGATGACTATTTTACCTAGATAAGTCATTTATTTTCCCCATGTAATTAATTTGGTAAAATTGGTATCATATATGTTTTACTGCACTTTGACTATATTTTACCCCTTAATCTAGCCCCTTTTTTTTTAAGAAACTAACCCTAGTTTTCAAAACACAATAAAACATTTGGTAAACCCAACTTACTTCAAACAAATCTCAAAACATTAGGTACCCCTAGGGTTTTCCTTCACATTTTTGTGCAAAAATTCAATTTCAAAACTTTGATTTTTCTATAAACTTTTGTACATTTATCTTATTCAATTTTATTTTAAAATTCAATTTTTTACAATAATTTTAAAATTCTAAAACTCCAACCTAAAACCCTATATTTCCAAACTAGGTCCGCAAACCCCAAGCCTTATTCCCTTACAATTTTTAGATAAAAATTTTGGAATTTTTACAAATATTTTGGAGTGTCAAAAATATTTTAAAAACCCATATGTTAGTATTCATTCTTGAATATATTTGCTTAATAGTACTTTTACATAATATCTTTGGTGAAAGAAATAAAATGGTCACTAAGGAACTTGTTCCCACTCATTCTATAGATAAATTTCTAAATTTTTCTCTTAATTATGACAATGAATGGACAAATTTTCAAAATTACACATTAGCCAAAAATGAGGAAAATTATTTCATTTACAATGAAGACAATTACTATTATTGTAATGAGGAATATGATGATGCATATTAAAGTGATAGTGAAGAAAAATTATATGCATATTCTTCTCTCAAACCTATCTCTTTTCTTCTCTCTTCCAAAGAAAATAATTTTCATAAATGGGGAAGTTACTTTTCACCTCATTCTCCTATGCACAATGCATCAAATGTACAAATTAGTCATGAAATTCCAAGTGAACCTCTCATTGGTGATAATTTTCTTACATTTTAACCTATTTTATCCCTCTCTTTTGTTAGTTCTATGTTCAAATTACAATAATATAAACAAAATAGAATCAAGTTTCCAATGCATAGTTCAAATGATCAATCTCATGTTCTTAACTCTACTTTGTCATCTCAACCAATGACAAAATAATGTCTAAATGATAACTCTCTTACTCTTACTTCTCATATTGAAAATGAGAATAATGCATACACTCCATTCAAGGATAACATAGATGCACATAATATTTCAAATTCACATGACAATTTATTGCATATTAGAAAATAATTAACATCTTCTCTTACCCCTTTCCCTAGTGATAATGGAAGTGATGATGAGTATGATAGTGAACATGCAAATGAATATGAAAATGAGAGTGAATATGGAAGTGATACTTCTACTTCTCCTCTTTCCAATGAACAAATTTCTGATTATGATACTACATAGAATAATGATTACTATTATACATATAGTGAAGAAGAAAATGCATCTCATGCTTCTAATTCTTCTCTCACTCCTCTCAAACATAATGCATTACAAAATGTTTCTTCTAATTTTATGCATGGTTCTATTTCAAATGATGCACATGTCAATGATAACATCACATCTTCTATTAAATTAAAATATGATTCATTAAATACTAAAGATAAAAATTAATCTCCCAATCCACCCCCTACTATACTAGTACATATTTATCACTCTCCACCCAAAGAGAATGGTATCCCACATCTCTCTACTAAGGTTCAAGTTACCATTCCTCTAAAGGTTCAAGTGAGCACACCCCTCTCTATGATCCAATTAATAAATGTAGCATTCCCATGGCTAAAATAAATGATCAAATTCAATGTTTAAATAAACCACTACAAGATATTAATATACCATCCCAAGAGATTATTTCTTTGATGCATGTAGTTGGTGAATTACAACACCAAGTACATCTCCTTACTTTGGAAAATAAGGCTTATAAGTCTTGGATGGATGCCAATGACTTTCATGGTAACCCTCTTCTAAACACATATGTTAAAGATTCATTGTCTAAGCATTTCAAAATACCATCATTGCCTTAATTTGATGGAACGGAAAATCTATTTGTACACCTTAAACCCTTTCAGAAGGATTTTCCATCTCATGCGAGTCCTTTGATTCTACTTAAGTTTTTCCAACAAACATTAATGGGAAATTCATAGAATTTGTTCTTTCATCTACTCCCTATTGGTTCTTTTCATACATATGATGACTTAGAGGAGACATTTCTCAAATATTACATAGAAAACATAGGCCCTCATGTTACATATGATAAAATTGTCGTATTGCATCAAAATTCTTCAAATCCAGTCAGTGATTATATATTATGATTTAAGACTTGTATGTTACACTTGATCTATAAACCAATAGATTTAGAGGTCTATCATACCTTTACTATGGCACTTCACCAACCCCTCTTAGACCATATATTATATCAGACAAATTCCTCTTTTAGGCACTTATGTTATATAGTTTTAGCTTTGGAGAAGAAATTAGGATTTATTGAGTTAGATTTAGTTGATTGGCTTACTCTAGATTTCAAAAAATTACCTCCATCTAAATATCCTATCACATGGCATCCACCATGTCCCAAACACGATAGGAGATCATAGCCAGAAAAATAACTAGTTAAGAACAAAGAGCTAGTTTCTATAGCACCACCTATTGTATGCACTATAGAGAACAATAGTAGGGCACCACTATAGTTTAATTTAGAATGAGATATCCCATATTTCATATTCTTAGCATTACTAGATAGTAAGTTAATCACATTGCCTTCTACTCATCATTGATATCCACATTTCTTACACAAATAACCACATCATCCCTTTTGTAACTATCATCATATCCATGGACAAAGAGATAATTATTTTTATGGACTCAGGGATTGTATTAATACATGTGTTGATAATTACATCATATTATTCACATTAGGGTCACTTAGATCTCCTCCATGATGGATCTATAGACATCATTCTTCCATGACTAAGTCATCCCAGGATATTCCTTCATAGGAATCATCAATTACTCATCATGAGAGTAATGCAATTTTTAGGATAGAGCATCATAGAGGATCTCCTATCCCACTTAGAGGGTTTAGAGACCAGTATATTGAAACTAGCCTATATATAGTAGTGTAGTCCATGGAGTACATAGTGTAGCTCCATATACATATCCATCATAGTCACATGCATCACAACATATTTTTTAGGGTCTTATCTCATGCAGTAACTTGATATGGTTAAGATTAGATGAACCCACATCATAGAGTACTACTATAGATAGATATTCACTACAACCAAGTTTTCAGGTACCTATTTCACATAGTAACCCACTATGATTGAGACTAGATGAGCCCACATCATAGGTTAAAATTCTATATCGATCTATTGTGTATTCATACATATCATAGAAGAGGCTATAATATTTTATTTCATGTAGTAATCCACTACAATTGTAGATAGATGAGCCTCCTTCATATCACATAGTTTTAGTTGTACATCATTGAGAATGTGTCTTACAGAGTTTCCATGTATAGCTATAGTTAGTATATCATAAATAACATTACATATAGGGAATATTCTTACATATCATGAGTAGTATGGCCACTTATTTAGTTGGCATCAAGGTTTAGATAGTGATACAATAGCCATGGGGATGATATACATAGATTGATATTTTAAATCACCTTCTACTAACAACTAACATTCTTAGTTCCAAATAACCTCCCTAGCTAAACCAAATTATCCAAATCCTTATCTTACGAATATCCTATTTTACCAATCTTAAACTAATTCACTTTATCGAATCAAATTACCAATTATAAAACAATAAATTTTTTACTCACATATGATTCAAAATCAAAACTAGAATCACACTTAAACCTATCAACAACAATCAAATCACGTCCCAAATACCATTTTACCCAACATATGAAACCTTAACATCAATGCCAAATTAACTATTTATAATCAACCATTTACAACAAATATACCAATATACTCCAAATTCCATAAATAATATGCATGAGTCAAAATCATACAAGTATCCATATATATACATATACATAAATACACACACACACACACACACACACACACACACACACACCAAATTAACTATTTATAATCAACCATTTGCAACAAATATACCAATATACTCTAAATTTCATAACATAATATGCATGAGTCAAAATCAATCAAGTATCCATATATATAAATACATGCATACATACATATATATATAATATCAAGTATAATCAATCATGAATGGCATTAGTCCCTCACTCTCAGTCTCACTCTCTCCACTAATGCAAGTCCCAAATCTACCTTAGCACTTGATGTACCTACACCTCCTTGAGCTTCTACATGACCCTTATGATGACTCTCTCTCTCCAATAACATACCCTACTCCCCACACAAGTCCCCATATTATATCTAACTATATTTATACTCATCCATGATCCTCATACTAATAAATCCAAATTTAGGTGGGGGCATCCTATGCCTATCCATCTCAACTCTCAACTCATCTCTCTCTCATACTACCCTAACATATGCATCTATCTCTATAGCAACCTTATCAAATAGATGGGCATGGATACCGGCCATGACCATTGTTCATGATAGTAATAACTCCTCCACCACATCATCAGGTACATGTTGTGTGAGCTCTAAAATTTTTGACTTGATTATTGTCTCCCACTAATCATCATCTCCACCTCTTATCCCAGCCTATGCTCCATCCTAAGCACCTCCCACTTCACCTATGCACAAAGTAAAACACTACATTAGATATTACTTTCAAATAAAACTAAAAGCACAAATTTATACATAGTTCAAATTTAATCACTACTTACCTCCCATCATCTAGATCATATCAAGATCATCATACTCTAGAGCATCCCCTACATTAATAGTGTATAATAGATCCCATCAATGTCTAGAACACCATGTGCTATACACATCTATGCATCTGACATCATCCACATCTAGAATATATATGACCACATCCATTATATCTAAAGGTAATGGTGTAATATTAGCCTTAGTAGGCCACACATGAGCTCCTACCCTCACAAATGCTTGTGCACTCCTCATTCACACCTATGTTACTTGGGGCACATCTTATGGTACCCCAAACTATCAGGTAATATGTTCATACTAAAATCATTCATATACTCCACCCTAATGGTCATGAATCTAATAGCTAACCCTCATGTATTTTAATTTTACTCCATCCTCTACCCACCTAGGAAATCCTTTATAAGGCCTCCATATGATGTCTCCATCCATAAATCTATCTAAAACCCACCTATAATGGTCCATCCCATGTGATCTAATAGAGACTATGCTCATCCACCACTCCCTAAAAGCTATGAAGGCACCCACTCTACCCTCAGTAATCTAATTAGTTGTACAATTTTTATGTGTTCATAGGCCCAACAATGTAATAAGATCACCACACTCACCCCACCACTGAATGACTCCTATGTAAACCTATAAAGGTCCCTATATAGGTGAGCTAACATAGACCTCCCCCATGATAATATAGTACCATATACCTCCATACTACACATAATCATGTGCATCCTATATGAAATAAATACTCTACTCCAATCCATAAAAATAAAAAATGCCAACAAAATAGTCAACACTTCTACATGTGTCAAACATTAGACTACATAATGCTGATAGTAACACATCACTATGGCAATGTCTTCAACGTATACCTAAGGGCCAACCAATAAAGTACAAAGATGAATGGTCAATCACATTGATACCCATGTCAACATGTACTATCACTCGTTTCCCACTAACTAGTAAATGCAATATATGGTACACATCCTCCAAAGTCATAGTCATCTCCCTTATAAGAAGCCAAAAAGTACATGTATCTATGTTCCACCTCTCATATAAGGTAGTCATCAAATATCAGTCCTATTACACTTTACTTAGGTCACACATGTGACCTAACCCCACCCTGTCCATAACCACTCTCTCATTAGAAAATAGTGGTAGCATCCTCATTGTCTCTATCACCTAACCCCTACAAAACTCTCTCATTTGAACCTTGCCCTACATCACCAAAAATAACATATCTATCAATCAATAATACCAAGTTAAAATCCTAGCCATCATAATAGTAATAGCAAAGTAACATCATAGAAAAATTCTACCTCTTGGACATCAGCATTATAGTAAGGATAATAGCATTAGATAAGAGTGCCCCAAAAGGACAAGATCACTAAAGCCCTAGATAAGAGAACTAGACTATAGGAAAGGAGTGCTAAAAAAAGAAAAAAAAAATCCTAAGCTAATTTTAATCCCTCAAAAACACTAAAATAGGCCTAAAAGTTGACAAAAACCAAGTGTTTGAGCTACTTACTAGGGTCACATCACCACTAGCTTGAACCTGGGCTACCAACTGCTCAAACCAGGTTGCAGTAAGTACTCATCTCCTTGGCATTTTTCTCACTCCAAAGTTCAAAATCTCAACCTAGTCAATGCACAAATGAATCAAGAATCAATCCAATTTCCTATGTTAACCAAAATTTTCATTCAAAATGAAAAAACATTTTTCCCATAACTCAAACCCTATAACTACAATTTTCAAACCATTTGCTTCCATAAAATCATGACAATGATACCTTCAACATCATTTAAGCTTCACTCTCTTACTACCTTATATGCCTACTATAGCATAAACATTTCTATATTTATCTTATAACTAGACACGCACCTTGGTCATCACTAATAAAAATGTGTTCCACTCTTAATAACACAATCTAATCAATTAGATAACCTTTCAATATATTCACAACATATCAACCTGGTTTTTATTACTATACCACTAATCAACACTTTTGGCTTGACCTCCTCTATCATAGATTTTGTTCCTCTCCCTAAAAGGGGGGAATCATTCATAGTATTCCTATTTTTACACTTACCCAACATACCCATCCACTCTCATAAGTGGATACACCATGGTTCTTACACATCTATCATTTAGATTATCAGATTTAGCTGAAATTGGTTGAGATATAGTTTCTCAGATTATGTGGGTCCCTCAACATTACTCTAGAAATTTAGAGGAATATACCTTTAGTTTATAGGTACATAGACTATTTATATATAGTGGTTTATATTATATGGATTCATAGTGATTTTGATATAGATACAGACTTAGATACTAGATTTGGGGGCATGTACTTGCTACACATCTCATACATACAAATTCATACATCATGACATAGTTACAAAATTAGATAGTAGACTATAGGCATAGTGAAAATCACACTATTTTGGTCTCCATTTTTTCACATGAGACATGGAAATATATGTCATATCACATGTGGTTATACAAATTACTAGATTATGTAGATGCATCACTCACATACTAGATTTGGAGGCATGGAATAGATTGGTCATGTTCTTCATCACTCAAGATTATATAGATGGAATGGTAAGACATGTCATTGTCTTCTTTCATATTAACCATATTTTTATATTACACCTAGTTGTACCTAGGTTATCACCAACTTAAACTACATGGCCATCTATAATGGTTGGTCCATTATATTGCTCAGATCCAGACTATATGAGTTTGTGTGAGATAGAGGATAGACATTAGTTTTGGGCCTTTGAGTACTTCTCAGTTATAGTTCAAATATTCAGAGTGGGTACATGTTAGATTTTTCTCTTCACAACATACATATTTTATACATACATCTAGATTACATGAGTTTATGTGAGATAGAGAATAGACATTGGTTTTAGGCATCCGAGCATTCCTCATCTTTAGTCAAATTTAGCATAGGGGCAAGTATTTCCCTCCTTCTCCATGAAACATAAATTCCACATTAAAATTTAGTATAGGTGCATCCACTCCATAGATTCCTTCTCTCTCCAGGTACTATTTGGCTGTCCATCCACTTCCCTTGCCAGCAAGTGAGTTGGACCCTCACAACACATTTACCTCCATACAGGCAGGTTCAGGTATGTATTTTATTTTTCTTTATTTTAATCTAGTATTTCATTTCATTTCATCACTAGAATAAAATGGGGGCAAATTTATATACCCTAAATTAGTGAAGCAACCACACATATCATGTCTTTTCATAGTCTTCTTTACAAGAGACTCTTACTAAAGAATACGAGCCTTGTTCGCACTAGCTATGTCTTTGTTTTTCTTATCTTGGTATTGTTTCTCACTTTTGTCACCATTATGTTATCTCAATTAATTGATATATACCCCTAGAGACCCCCAGAATTGGCTTGTGTCAATCCCAACTTATTTTTTTAAGTCTCAGACAACAAAATTTTGGTGGACTATAGTGCTCAGTGCTCTTATCCTCCTTGGATCTATTATCCAATGATCATTTTTCCTTTCTTAATAGGTCATGAAACCTTCTTATCCCCTCTCTTAAATTTTATTTATTCTTTTGATGTTGTCTAGTGCAAATAAAGCTCCCAAATTCAAAATAAAGAGTCTCCTATATAAAGGACTTCACAAGAAATTTTATATTTATCACTTACTACTTTGGCACACTAAATAATTAAAATCAATCAATAATATATCTTATAATTATGCATCACACATAGATTTTCATGCTTTATCAAGGAAGGGCCTAGACAAAAGTTCATTCTTACATCTAGCATGCTCATTGATTATGTGCATTCCTTAAGGGAGAACTACATTTGATCTAAGACCCTCTCTTGAGGGTTAATGTAGGTAGTGATCAAGACAACATGGGTTATAGATCATGTGATCATACTTCCCCTAACCTATTTTTTTCCCTTTTGGCTGTTGATATGTCTGTTGTTTTATGTGTGTAGGTAAAACTAGGGTTTAAGAATAAAATAGGTCATACAGTGGCATAGGTAGGTGATCATGAAGAAATAAGGACACCTATAAGACCCAAAAATTACATCGCACTACAATCAAAAATCAAAAATCAAAATAGACAATAATGCTAAAATTGAACAATAGTGATAAATGTTCCTATCTAGATAATAGTGATGGTCATTCCTCTCTAGACAATATTGATGGGCACTCCTATCCAAACTCTTTGCTCTTGTCTAGAGAAAATTTAAGTTATAGATCTAGAAATGAATCCTTATTCCTAGCTATTTTTGACTATTTTTGGACTATTCTAGATCATGTAGATAACTATTTTTTATAGATACATCATTCCTTTTCCCCATGTAATTAATTTGGTTAAATTGGTATAAATCTATGTTTTACTACACTTGACTATATTTTACCCCTTAATCCAACCCCTTTATTATTTATAAACTAACCCTCATTTGCCAAACATAATAAAACATGGAATTTTAAAGCACAACATATCAATATCCAGATGAGGTAGTCATTATGGGCTGACATCCATTACTCTTATCTCAAATCACATGATAAAATAACATTATCTAAACTTATATGATAATTTAGTATGCTTCTTAATAATTAAAGTGAAATTATCAATAATTGACATCTAAAGTATAATCATGTAAGCAATTAATATCATCCTAAACATAAAATATATTATCTCAATAATAATGAAATAATAAACATATTTTGCCTTGATAATGTAAGGATCATTTCACAACATGACATGTGTATAATAATAAAAGATCCAAAAAAATTATCACTATGAAAATTGGAGCCTCACATCCCACTGCCCTTATATAGACTTCCCCCTGCAAGTCACTAAAATAGGTGGGGACATTAGACCCTCAAAGGTGTTGCATCATCCCAAGTGGTATTTATCTCATCATAATGGTCTCTTGGCCTCAAAAGTCTAGTTTCCTACATGCTAGAATTTGCATGAGCTCCAAACCAAAAATTATGTATATCTCTACCTAAAATGTCATCCAATCTAAAATAATGATAGTGTCAGGTACATAGTGACACAAAATATAAACATGGAACATGTGATATGCTAGGTGGCAGGGTGTAGATACTCAAATTTGGTTATGAATACTTGATAATGTCAGTTTTGGCCCAATTTTACTTTAATTGACTTAAACACTAAATATGGCCATATATCACCACCTCACTATATCTTAAGTACTTTTATGGATTGATCCATTTCTAAGTTAATTTTTTATGTCTTAAAAAATGTTATTAATCATTAAAAATATCTTTAATCATTTGTATAGACTTCCCAAATCTTTAATTTCAAATGTTACCCTTCTAGGAAAGAATCCACTAGAATGGGACAAGGTTGATAGTTGATCCTATCCTTATGTGTCAATCATGTCTTGACCCCAAAAATGGATATTTTTAAAATTTAAACCCTCACTTACAATTTGATCCCTATTTTTAAGATAGGTAGCATAAGTTTTTCCCCTTTTGGATTGTTATAAAGGCACATCTAAGTCACCTATTATATCACATGGCAATTTCAATATTGAGCCATACTTACAATATTTCACACTAAGCAAAGCTTCCACATTATTTCTAAATTTTATTATATTCACTTAAGAAAATATTTATCCAAGTCAATATCCTATTATATCCAAGTAAATTAAAATATTATCAAATGCTCAAGCCTCTAGATGCATACATATAGCAAAAGGAGCACAATTACACTAAGCACTCAACGTTGGAGAACTACATGAACTTGATTTCATTATATAGAGTATTAGATATATAGGTAGTGATTAGTAATTATTGGGATGATTGGAGTAATTTAATCCCATTACACTCCCCATTTATCTTTGCATATTTCAACAATTATAAGCCCTATTAGGGTTTCAACTTTGAAGAAGTCATTTATAGGTAATCCATGCATGGTAAAAGGTCAAATTTTTGCACACAAGCATATTTCAAGTATATATAAGTGATTTTCCCAATTTTGATAACATTTTATATAGTAAAAAATCAAACCACAAAGTATATTAGTGGTATTCAATCATTTCCCCTTCCATTTGGTTCTAACCCTTAACAATGATAGTTATAGTTTCTACTACACACATAATCAGATATGATTGATTAATTCAAATTGTTTTTCAATTGCACATACTCAGCTTATTTGAATAAAATAACTAAGTCTTCTCATCTTTTTCATATTTAGTTTCTTTAATTCACTTTTGATTTGTTAATTTTGGTACTTTATTTCATTTAATTAGTTTTAAATTATTTTATAGCATTTTCCACCTTTCTATTCATTTTATCTTAATTAGAGTTAATACACCAACTAAATCCAAATTTTGATAAAACATATTGGTAAACCCACATATTTTATCTGAACCTTGCTTCAAAAAAAAAATCTTATGGTTTTGATAAATCCCTAAACTCTTGACATTAAAATAAATTTCTATGTAAGTGCACAAAGTTGGGGGGCAAAAAATTGGACACTTTTGGTGTTTAAAATGATTTCAATATTTCCACCTACGTAGTTTTTAAAAGTGTGTATGCATTTTATAAAATTATGTAGATGGTTTTGACTCATATTCTTAGTGATTATTGAGATATAACTGCATACATAGTTTTAGTCGTTATAATAATGCATGTGATTTTAGTTGTTATAGCTGTGTACATGGTTTTAGTTGTTCTAATTTTTTTTAGAAGGTTGATGTTTTGACTTTTGTATCAACACAAACCATGAATATAAAATCAAATATCTCAACTTAAATTTTGTAAATATAATAAAAGAGATCAAAATTGACAATGACACATAAAAGGAAAGGTATGCAAACAAATTTAGTGAATTTTCTTTCATTTGCATTTTTTTTGTTTAAATTATTATTTTGATTTTGTTTTTATAGTGCATAATAAACCTTCACATGAAAATGAATAACCTAAACCTCATTGCCTAAAAAACCTTCCTAACCTTCCTAACCTACAAAACCCCCTTAACCCTCCTAACCTACAAAACCCTCCTATAGTTCCTCAAGGCCCCCAAGGTAGTTAGGATGAATTGGAAACCCACCTAATATAAAATAAAATATAAATTGATAATTTAATTAAGGTAATTAGGTATTTTGGTTAGAATAACCCCCATCAAACTCTTTTTTCAAATACATTAATAGGTAAATTTGACTGGTTAACTAGTCAAATTAATAGGTGGGTTGATTATAGAGATATATGTAGTGCATACTATTCTACAAACTTGTATGTGGCCATTGTGAAATATAAAAAAATAAACAAATCCCAAATTAGATAGTATCATAAACACAACCATCCCAAGTTGATGCAAGTGCCCATGGCTACAAAAGTCAAATTTCTTAAATCAAAAAATTGTTCTAGAATCCTAATCTAGACCACTTTTTTCCTATTCTAGATCTATATCTATATTAGCATCAGAATAAGCTAAGTATATTATTTTCTTTATCATTTCAATATCTAGAATATTTTTACTTTTTATCTTTAGTATATTATCATAATAAATCTAGTATGTGTTTTATCTAAGTTTTGTAAACAACTGATTTGATTTATAGATAGTCTACCATCCTTGTGCCCTATGCCATCTCTACCCCTTTAACATTATATTCCCCTTAATAAATATTTTAAAGGTTAAAAATTTGGTGAACCTAATTCATATGAATAAAATATTTTTTATAATTCCTGAGGGTTTTAGCCAGCTAGGATTTTAATTTACTATTCAAATTCTACAGTTTTTTTTCCTAAGTGATGGAAAAAAAATTGATTTCAAATGAAAGATAAAGAAGCATTGATCACTCACCTCAACAATAACTAGGTCTTAATAGATGAATTTGTGTATGTTAAAAGAGATGAAATGAGTAAGCATGATAAAGCTAATGCTTCTTCACCTAGTGATGGTGATTCTTTAGAAGTTACTATAAGAGATTCCATACTAATCAATATACATACTTTTAATGGGGGAATGAGAAATGTATTTCAACCTTTCTTTCCTAAAAATCTTATTTCCACATCTTACATGAGAAACCTAAATTTTTCCACTAAAATACTATTTTTAATGCCTATATCTATCCAACCTATGGGTACACCTCCTTTGGTGACTTCTCAAATGTTGAACTTAAAATACCAAGAGGTGTGAGATCTTATCCAAAATATAAAACTTTTGAAAAATAAGGTTAAAAATATTTAATAAAAATCTAAGAAATTTCCTTATGATACTGATTCATAAGAGATGTTTCATAATCCTCTTACACCAAATATATCTTTTTACCCCTTAACAACTAGTTTTGTTGCATCTAAGTTCACATTTTATGATGGCAAGGGTGATCCTGAATAGCATCTTCAATCTTTTTATGTGACAAGCATTGATTATGCCTCCAATGATAAAATTTTGACCAATTATTTCCAAGCAACCTCAATGATTATGCTTTGAGGTGGTTCTATAATTTAATTCTTCAATTAGTAAAGGAATTCAAACCCCTTGTAGATCAACTTTAGTCACACTTCTCAATTAATATTACCCAAAAGATTTCCTATGCCCAAATTGCAAAGATCAAATAAGGAATCAATGAACCTATTAATGAGTATGTCTTGAAGTACAAGATAATGTTATCTAAAATGACCAATTATATGGTAGATAAAGAGCTTTAGTATATTTTCAATCAATGTTTATTTGGTCATTTACACAAGTCCATTATATTCAAAAATTTCAAATTTTTAGATGACTTGTGCCATTTTTTTCATGATCGTGAAATGAAACTTATCTTATTGAAAACTTAAATACGTAGCAAAAAAACCAACTACATATACATCTAATACCAAGTTTACCATAAAACCAAGTTACAAGTTCAAACATCTTGAGCCTAAAAAAGAAACAACCACCAAGGTTAATTTGGTGTCACAATAACCTAATCAAATTGTCTTATCTAATGCACCATGGAGACAACTTACACGCTTACTAAAGTCTCCCACTTCATTAATCCCATGGATTGTAGAGTGTCATATTATATCTCTCCCTCATCTTATATAAGTTTATATGAGTAGACATATTCCCAAAGGGTATGATGTGAATGCTTCTATGATTATCACTAAGGCCATGGGAATTCTACAAACAAGTTTTTTTACCTTGAATATTAAGATCCAAGACCTCATCAATGACCAAAAGATTAAATTTGATGATCCTCTAAAGGAATCAAGTTCACATCTTAGTGACCACCACAATCAAGAAATATTTAGCAATTCTTTTTAAGATCATTCAAATAAATATCTAGAAGTGAAAATGGCATATAATATGCACCCTCATTCATCTCATCATAAGCACCCATTGGATGAGATTATTGGTACCTATATGTGGAATACACCTTTTATGGTTTAGAGACCCTCCATTAATTTCAATGATTTTGAGATTAGGGATGATGACTCAGATCTTCATTTATTATTCATTTAAACATACATTGACCACCAACCTATAAAAAATATTATGATTGACAATGGTTCAAGTGATAAAATTTGTACCATGGCATTACCTATGCATTTAGGTTATACAAATCATGAATTACATCCTTTGAACAGATAAATTAGATCATTTGATGGTACCTCATGACAAATTCTTGATGATAATGACTTGACTTTATATGTGGGTCCCAACCATGTGGTTATTACCTTCTTAGTTATTACTTTTATGAGTGTCTTTGATATGTTATTGGGATAACCTTAGATACATATAGTTTGAACAAGACCTTGTACAATACATGGGTGTGGTAAATACATTCATGCCAAGTATAAAATTATAGTTTATAAAATTCCTTATGAACATCCTCTTAAATAATAAAAATATATACCCAAGTAGTTAATTATCAAACCTCCTATGGTTAATCCTCTATAAAAAGGTAAGTAATAGGCATTTCCATTTACTAGGTGGCCAATACTTGAGAGACTATTACATCAAAGATCCATAGTGGGTTCCATGAAATCCTTATGTACTACACACCATATTCAGATATCTAGAGCACCTACACATATTTTTATTGTTGTTATTCCAAATAAATTGTAGACTATTCATCAATGGGTTCTATGAACCCCAAATTTTACTATTTATACTTCATGACCACATATCCCTATTTTACATAGGTAGAGAATCATAAATACTATAATGATAGTTATTACACCTATACATGCTCTTCAATAGTACTAATATTTTATTAAACCAAGTTCATAGTGGGGAGATATGTATAAGGATCCTTTGGATGCAATCATAAGATAGTCTTTTCCTTTCACATAATCCAAAAATACCAAAAAATTCAAAAAAATTCAAAAATCCAAAACTATTTTTAGCATTTATATGTTCTATTGGCTCCTTGGCATATATGTTTTTAGTTTCATATTAGTGGATAGAATACGAATATTTTATATATACACATGTTTCATGCATATTTTGAGTGTGATTCAAGAATACATAAATACATGATCCGTGCACTTTTGGATGTTGGGTTTTCCTTCTACTCATGTCATCAAGGCATTAGGGGCATATACCTTTATGATCATGATACACCTAGGTTATATCATTTTATGATCTCTATACATTATCATGTTTGAGCTCATATATGTACTTACACATGCCTTTATATATGCTTATATCTTTTGTAGTATACTTGATATGCTATGTACTTAAATTTTTTTGCTAACACATATATGTAGGGACTAGTGTGATATGTTTATGCTATTTTCTTATACTTGTATTTATTCACTTCTTTGAGTGTCTTGCCTTGATATTGTCTTACTTATTTTAGAAATTTAATATGCTCCATTATTTTTGGCATGCCTTTGTTTGAATTTCTGACATTTGAATATGTCATTGCTTCTTGTATGTTGACATTTGAATATGTCATTTCTTGATTTGTGGAAATTTTATTAGTTCATGTCCCTTATATTCTATTGAATTTGAATATGCCCCTTATTTGAGGTCTCCTTGGACCATTGTATTTTGATTTTATTTTGAGTTATCTTGTGTGTGTGTGTGTTTGATTGATTTTTGATCTTATATTGTTACTATTTATACATTTCCATGATTTACATCATACATATTAGGACTTGGTGTGATCATATTCTTTATGCTTAAATGGTATATCTACCTATGCATGTTCCCTCTATATAATACATGTTACAATAATATGTTATAATTCTCCTCACCACATAGGGGGTCATATTAGTGGGGGAATGTCATAGAGGCATGACTTCCACATTACTTCATAGATTTAGATTATAATGGGGGAATGTTTTGGAAACATGTTCTCCACATTTGTCACAATTTTAGATTTAGGGAGGGTATGTTTTCGAAAAAAATTAGCCACACTTATTCAATATTTAGCATACCCAAATTATAATGTGGGAATATGTTGGAAACATGTCATCCATGTTAGCACATACACCAGTTCTCAGATTCAAATTATAGTGGGGGAATGTTTTGGAAACATGTTTTCCACACATACACCAACTTTCAGTTTTAGATTATCATGGGGGCTTTTTTTGTAAACATGTCCTCCACATTAACACTTATATCAATTTTTATATTTCTCCATATATAGTGTCAAAATATTTTGGAAATATGCTCTCCACACTTACATAGTTTCAAATTGGCTAAATTTCATAGTTATATGATTCAGATACACCGTTGTGGTATAAATATATAGATTGGTACCATTTTTATACATAGTTTCAAAATGAGACACATATAAGGTGCATATACTATGCAATGTGAGCCTAATATTTCAAATTCAAATCAGATTAATATTTCAAACAATTTTAGGGATTGTCACCACCCAATAGGTTGGATTGTTATAGACTATATTAATCTAATCTAATGTAGTAGTTATCTTACTTTTTGGTATGGTTAAGGTAATTAAATCACTTAATCTTTCCAACTTTATAGTTTTTACTTGATTACATCATCCAACCTCACTATTTTTATAGTGTGAGTCGACTTAGTTCACTCAAACTCACCAGGTTATAAGTATGATTGGGTTATATGGTTGAGTTAATCTTAACTAATAGGTTGCAACTCATCTTTTATCTAAGGTTGGGGCATATGTCCTCCAATCTCTCTATCTCTTTAGATATTTTTACTTTGCATATTTTATATTTTTACTCATCTTAGTTTTATGGATTCATAATGATACATCTTTCGAATCAAATTACCAAAAGGTAAGATGGTTACAACAATAAACATGTGTATTCCTAAACCTTACTCTCTTTCAACTTTTAATCATTTAAATGCTTCCAATTTTAGAATATATACACTGATTATATATTTTAATATGTTCTTAGTTGTAGGTAAGTCACCAAAAAATCACTCAAGTTGGACCCAAGCAAATACAAGATCTGTTATACACACCCAAGTATGCATTTATTCTCCTTTAAACCAATAATTTCATTACTAGATTAAAATAGTAGGAAATATATACACTATTTCTAAATTATATAACACCTTAGTCTTGTACACTTGGCAAATACATATCATAGGTGTATCTTTAACTTATAGACAATTTTTTCTACCAAAAGGATCACATACACTATCTCTATGTGAGTAATTTATTATCTCTCTCTCTCTCTCTGACCAATGACATTTTGATGACCTAGGCCTTTTATCTTTCCCAAAATTTTATAAAACTATTTATCTTTTATTTTTATAAGTTCTAGACTTACACCTATTTTCAAACTTCCTAGACACTTGCATCCTAATCAAACACCTACGTTGATGCAAATGTCTTATCCTAATGCAAAAGGAAAATTACCAAAATCACTCAATTAAGAACTCAAGAGAGAAAATATTCCCTATTTTTTTATTTTCATAATAGTCATTGGGACACTACATCTACAAGTCTAAAGTACTGAAAGATCACCCCAAGAGCTATATTTTCTAAGTTACAAACTAGATCATTATTGTACTTGTTTATCATACATTGCATGATTCACACATAAGACAACATAGGATATAACTACATAAGTTTGAGGCCTCTCCATATTTTTATCTATGTAAGTAGTGTTTATTGATATATGGGTCTTTGGGTTAGCTCGACATTGTGTTCCCACTAACCCATTTTTTCCACAACCACTATGAAGATGAAGAACTAGGGTTTTGCTATTTGAAAAGAAGTGATAGTTTATGACCTAGATCTAAATACACTAGATCAAAGGAAACATATAACCTAAAAACATCTAGGTGGATACATCTAGTTTTAGCAAGTATTTCATACTAGACACCTACATCCAAGTTAGATCATAGTATCGATGTAACCATCCTAGGTCAATGCAAGTGTTCATAGCTATAGAGGTCAAATTTATAGAGTCAAGTGAATATTCTAGAATCATGATCTAGTATACTTTATAAATATTACATATCTATATCTATATCAATATTAAAATCAAATAAGTATCTTATTTTCTTTATCATTGCAATATCTAGCATAGTTGCACTTTCTATCTTTAGCATCTTAGTATAATAAATTCATTATATGTTTTATTTAAGTTTCAAAAATAATTAACCTAATTTAGAGATATTATACCATCCTTATACCCTAGGATATCTCTACCCCTTTAAACCTAGATTCCCCTTAATCTAGATTTTAAGGTTAAACACCTGTAATTCTATTAAGAACATGATTTGAACGTGTTGGATTATTCTCAAGGCATGATTTAAACATCTAAGGAAACTATTTTACACATTTAATTAATTGTCTATCCAATTTTATTTATTATCCTTTTTATGATTATTTTCATAGTCTTGTTGGAAATTTGGCCTGTCAAGGCCAAATGCCACCCCCTATAACTTGAAACTTTTCATGGTACTGTTATAAGCCTCTATATGGTGGTCTACTAAAAGTGAAGGTTTTGCATCTTTTAATGATAAATTTGAAGTCAAAACCCACTAAAATATCTTTAATACCTTTGAAACAACTTCATATTTATGTCATTACCTTAGTCATAAAGTTTCATACTTTGAAAATAACTCTTCATGTAATCTAAAGCATAGAAAAGATTCCAAAGAGTTCCCATGTGCCAAACTTTCTCCTATTGTGATGTCAAAATGTTTATTACTTGTGTTAATATGTAATTTGACTCATAATATTCATTATATTACCATAAATTATCACTTTAAGGCTTTAAGTTTCAAAAGTATGCAAGAAAAGAGCCATTTTCATGTATTTCCATGCATAAGTATGGAATTATATGACATTTTCCATACAATGGAGGCCAAGAATCTGAATATGAAATCATGATAGGTATTCCAAAAAATATTTAAGGAAAAATGATTCCATACAGGGTCAAAACCGATTCTCTCCATCCATCTAGCTTCTTTACACATAATGAGAACGCTTTAGGGTCGCAAGTGGTATGACCATAAGAGAGAAAATCAAGGTCTAAAATTTTGGTCAGAGAAAGGGTACTAAGAGAGATTAAAGATATATAAATTGTTTCTTAGTTTTTCTTTCTCTCCTTTGTGAACCATCCTTTTGAATTCAAGGTACTCATCAGGTGTTTTTCATCCAAGCAAACAATTGTTTTTTTGGGATTTCTCTTCATATGGGCATCATGACAAGAAAAATCAAGTTTGTGGAGTTTTTCAAGAGAATGATCCAGATTTATAGGTGCTTATTCAACTTATTTTCACATGTGTGAGGTCATATGGATCTCAACAAGATAAAACATAGTTTACAATTTTTAGGTAGTTTGGAGAGATTGTACAATTCATGGTGGTTTTTATTAGGTGTCTAGATTACACCCTAGGTGGGCAAGGGATTATTTAGGCCCTTTACCCAAATATATCTCAACGTGGGAATGACCCTATTCTATGGGTATCTTATAATAAGGTTAAACCTTTAGGATTTTTAATGAGGTTAGCTCCTTAGATTTCATAATTTGAAGTTCTATTTTTAAAACCTAAAACTAGTTGAGATGAAAAGAGTCAAGAAATTGCATGAAGTAAACCTATCTAGATTTTGGTTATGCACCATGAATTTGTCATATCCACTCTTAGTCTTTAACTCTTTAACACACTAATGAAATATTAAATGAGCTAATGTAGTGTTTACTATCATTTTTAAGCAATAATATTTCATATAGAGGTTAGTTTGATACACTAAGGCTAGAGAGCAATAAAATTAAGGTCTGGTTGAAGACACTTACATTTAGTAGTCCACTATATCCTTGAGAGATAAATGTTGAGACACACTATATGACCTATAAATAAATTTTCTAGCATTTAGGTTGAGATTCAAATTTGCAAAGGGAGGATTAGACCACTTCAAATACCAAGAAAACATAATAATGCCAACATGGATTGACAAAACACTATAAAAGTTCTTTTTTCATTACTCCAAGAGGTTTGTAATACATTTTTTTGGTAGAGTCTAGTTATACCAACCTAAGGGATGATCATCAATAGCTCAAAGGATATATTTATAGAAGAAAGGAAGCAAGAAAGAGGGAGTTTTATCACTCAAATGGTAAAAAAAGTGCTCAAATCCATTTGAAATGTAATTACAATTGCCTCCACAAATTATGTTCACTCAAACCCTTTTGATTGAGCTGGGTTACTTCAAGTGGCTGCATAGTTACATTGATGTTACTTCTTATTGTAATGGTGGGTCAAGTTGTTTTGAGATATATTTCATCATCCATATAGTTACAACAACTAGGATATTCTATTAGAATCTTATCTTATTGTTAATTTCTCCTAACTAGTTTGTCATGGCATGCATAGTGAAGAGAAGGGGTCATTTTCATGCAGTTGGTCCTAAAGATGAAACTATTAGGATCTATATTTATGCCTTTATGGCACCCTTTTCAATGATATCTCCTCCTAAAAATGGTGAACACAATCATATAAATATTCCTGTATGATGTAAACACTCAAGATAGAGGTCCATATTAGCCTTAATGGTGGTCCCTTTATGTCCATTAACTTGACTACAATACTATGTTCACTCCATAGATTTTGAATGATCTATAATGGTGATGAGATGACCTTGTAAAACCTTTTTTTCTTTGATCAAAAACTTCTCCTTGGTTAGACTCTACTCATTTAAAATTACTCTCATCAATCAAATTGATCCAACTTGTCTTTGCTCCAATTGGCCTCATAGATCCCTGCTATTAGATCTTGACCCTTGTGACCTCTTATGTAATATAGGATCAAGATGTATGAATGAATTCAAGCCCTTGATTTCTTGCCACAAATATCCTTTGACATATTGACCTACTCACTCACTATTGGATCAAGCTATATGAAGCAATGTGAGCCATAGATTTTATTGGACCTATTTCCTGTTAGTTCTTTCACACTATCAAATCATTGGTATGAATGAATGCAGTCCATTAATCTAGGCTTATAACCACCTTCTTTTTAGTTAATGTGCAATGTTAGATCATTGGTCTATTGATCCACACCATCATATCTTTTCTAACTTTAACTCTTTAAAGGGCCTTATCTTAGGGACCTTTTGAATTGTTTAACTCTAGTGTGAATGTTAGATATTATCTATCAAAATGTGGGCCTATGTGGACCATTATATATTTTCAACTTTAAACCTTTTAAGGACATTTTAAACCTAAATAGTTACTTTGTGAATATTAAACTTGATTTTTGTGTGAATGACCTACCCTATAGGTCTAAAATTTAAGCTCCATAACTTGAGATAGAGAACTTGTGCATGCATGAAATTTTTTTAGGATGATCTTGGTATGTAGATTTTTATGGCACTACAATATTTTGGCTTGCATGAATTTCTAAGGTATATTTGTTAAATTCTCAAATAAGATAATCCATTTGTTTTTGTAAGACATCCTCATAATGTTCTAGTCTCCAAAGCTTTCATAATTCACCCTTTGCATGACCCTTCAATATTTTGATGATTTTTCAAGGCTTTGTCAATCTAGTCCATGCCTCTGCATGCTCATGAACACCATGAGATCCTACTTAGATCCTTATATTTTCATTATTGGACCCATTTTTAAGCCATTAGTTTTTATACTTCATTAGGACCTTGATAGTATTCTCCTTTAAACTATAGGCAAAACCTGATATGTGGTTCAAAATGGCTAACACTTTTAGTGACTCGACTAGCTTGACTAGCTTGTTAGTCATGGGACCTAGACTTTGATCAAGCTTGTTCAATATGACTAAAAAAATGAAATGCTACTTAAAAAAAGACTCTACTTGACTTTTGAGAAAACACTTTTTGGAGTGATGAGGGGTAAAAAACAATAGAGCAACAAAATAGACCAAGAAATAATAGACAAAGTAATATGCAAAAGCACCTAGAGAAAAAATAGACCTATCTACCTATGTACAAGGGGAAAAATATATAACTCATATCATAACTTGAGATACCTCCCATTAACAGGGATGGAAAGGCTCTCTCCATTCAATCTAGCAAGCTCAAAGGCATTACTCTCTTTGCAACTTGTGATGACATAGGTTCCACTCCAAAGGCTATCAAACTTGGAGTGTTTTCCTAATTTTGCATGGTCCTCATCCCATTTAAGGACTGTCACCTTGTTAAAATGTCATTGAGGAAGATATTTTTTCAAATGACTTATTCACTTAGTGATAGATAGACCACATGGTATGCATGGAATCATCTCTTATTTCATCCAATTATCTCAGTTCATTCATCTTAACCTCCATTGCATCACTTTCTAGAAGTTCTAGTAGGTGTGCAAGCTCCAATGAAAATGGAAACCTTTCTTAACTTCCATAGAATAAGAGATAGGTTTAATGAAAAATTTATTTCTTAATGTTGATCCTAATATCCTATAAGGAAATCTTTAACCTTGTCTACTAATATCTTTGATTATTTTCCATTGTTCTCTTGATGATCCAAATTATGTTCTTATTAGTGGACTCAACTAGTCCATTAACCTATAGATAGTGATTTAATGAATATTTTAGATAGATACCTTATTAAATATCCCAATTATATAACTTTTTACTAATAAATGACAAATCATTGTCTAATATTATAGTGGAAGGTGCTCTAAAATAGGTGACTAGGCTCTCATAAAACTTGAGCACAGAGTTTTCATTTGCTTCCTTCAAGGGAACTGCTTCCACCCACCTAGTGTAGTAATTTGTAGCTATCAAGACCCACTTATGACCATAACTATATGGAGGATGAATCATACCAATTAATTCCAAACCCCATTTCATAAAAGGTTGTTCAAGTTGAATAGGGTTCAGTGGCATAATAACTAGTCTTTGTTTCCCTTCAAACATTGCACACTTTACACACTTCTTAACCCATGCATATACATATAAAAATAAATTATGAAAAAATTAAACATCTATAATGATTTTTTTTATTTTTTGTGTTGGCTATAAAATGTCCTCTAGAAGGACTATCATGAAATTGCTTGAGAAGCTTATCAAATTGACTTGTTTTAACACATCTTAAAAGCATACCTCCAATGTCTCTTTTGAATAACACTCCACAAATAAAAATGTATGGCACTAATTTTATCCTAAATTTTCTTCTTTTTGATGTATTAAAACCCATTGGACACTGATGTTTGAATAAATCTAGTAATATCCTATGTCTAACTTATAGGAGGAGTATTTTTAGGTCCATGTTGAATGTCTTGAATTACCAAAATTATCTATTTTTATTATCTCACATCTTCTACAAGATTTTATCACAATCATTTACCTAAAAATATATTTTTTAACTTTAATTAAATGTTATACTCCATGTACTTAGTGACCCATCTATCTCTCTTTTCATTTAAGTCTCTGTTGAGGATAAAATCCTTCACACCTGGATGAGCTACCATTAATATAATCTTTTAGTTTGAAACCACATGTATAAATTTATTAAAACTTATTAAAACATCAAGTACATGTTTTTAAACTAATATATATCTTTCCTCATAACCTTCCAAATATTGACTAAAGAAATCAATAGGCTACTCTAGACCTTCATTATTCTGTTGCATAAGCATGGCTAAAATTTCATCTAATGTAGAAAAGGCATACAAATAGAATTCCTTATTGAAATATGGATTTAAAAGTGTGGGGTAATGATATATGGCCTCCTTTATGGCCTCAAAGATTCTCTTACCTTCTCTTGTACATGAAAACTCTTTGCCTTTTCTCAACATATGAGTGAGGGGCTTGACCAACCCTACAAAGCTTGGAATGAACCTCCTAATGAAATTTATCTTGACCAAGAATATATACAATCCTTTCTTGTGTTTAGTAAATGATAGATCAAGGATTTATTATATCCTCTTTGGATCAATGGAAAGACTAGATTTGGACAACACATGCCCAATAAGTCTTCCTTCATGCACTAAAAAAATGCATTTCTTTGGATTCAATGAAACTCTAAATTATTTTCATCTATCAAAAATAACTCTCAAGTGTGTTATATGATCATTAGGATTATTTTAAAATACTATTATATCATCAAGATAAACTAAAACCATATCATTCAAAAGACCATGAAAAACAACATCTATTGCTCTTTGGAAGGTGGCTCTAACATTGGAGAGTCCAAAGGGAATTTTAACATATGCATTGGTGCCTCATTTTGTATTATAAGTAGTCTTATACCTATCTTATTCTTTTACCATGATCTAATTATATCTATAATAGACATCAAGTAATGAAAACCTTTGAGAATCTTCCACCTTTTATAGAATTTGATCTATGGAGGGTAGTGTGTAATGGTCCTTTAAGGACACCTTATTGAGGTCCTTGAATTCAACACATAAATGAATCTCTCAATTATTTCTCCTTACTGGCACAAGGTTTTCTACTTATGAGGAATGATTAATTAGAAATATTATCTTTGATTCAATCAATTTCTAGGGTTCTCTTCTCATGAGGTCCTCCACTCTTGGATTGAAAGGCCTTTATTTCTACCTGATTGGCTTGGAATTGCTTTGTAATTCAATGGCGTGTTGTGTAAATTTGGGTTCAAATCCCTTCAATTATTTATACTCCAAAGAAACTATATAAAAAAATTATTGGCATAAAGCAACAATTTCAGCTCTTTCCTCGACTATATTGACCTCTCATAGCTCTAACAATTTTTCCTTAAAGATCTCTATCTTTTCATAGTGTTATTCCTTTGTTAATATGTATTCTTTCTGTTTTCTTACTTGTTTATCTTCATTTAAGATGATTTATAATGTCATAATCCCTTTAGGTATTTTATTAGACCTCAATTATACTATATGATCATCATATTGATTTTGGAACTTATCTTGATTCTTATGGTAGAATTATACCTATTGCATTAGAAAACATATGATTTGATCATCATTATCAAATACTTGAAAAATCACTTGATTGTTATGTATAATTTGTCTGCATACAAACTTGATCTTATTTTGGATTTTTTTTCCTTTGAATCCTTCTTCAATCTCATATTGGGCACTAATGGCTGCAAGCCTATTTGCATGTTGGTTTGCTTCTCTTGGTATGGACTAGATATTAAATGCCAAGAAATCCTCCATGAGGTCCTATACTAAATTATTATAATATTTTAAATGGTGATTCTTGAATAAACTTATACCTCTCACTTGTTACACTATAAGCTCACTTTCACCCTTGACTTGGAGGAGCTTGACACCTCTCTTTCTTACTCCTTGCAAACCATGAAAAAGAGATTCATATTTAGATGTATTTGAAGTAAAACTAAATTGGGTTCTTGTAACTTAATGGTACTTTTGAATTGAGGGTGAAATCATCATGTGTCCTACTTCAATTCCATTCTTTAACCTTGTGCCATCAAAGAACACATTCCATATACCATCCTCTTCTTGAGTAGTGTTAGTTAAGCAAGTTATAGAAGCACCTTCCTCATGCATGTAATACACTCCTAAGTTTACCTCTTTCATATTTATATAAGGATAAAATCCATTATTATAATCTACCCATTCATCAAATTATAGATCTAATATGTATTCAAGATGATCATGGGGTTCTTGTTCATTAACCTCTTCAACCTCTTAAAATATGGCACAATTGGTATTTGCAAAATTAGGCATATAGGATTCTAAGTGGAACCTAGAGATAGGCTCAAATATTCTAGTGACTTTATTTCTATATATATTTATAAAAACCATGTATGACCAATCATATGAAAAATATCCTCTAATATTTTTAGTGAAGTCCCTAGGCAAGCATAGGTCAAAATATGGAGGTAGGTCTACCACCATTACATCTTGAGTAATGACACAATTTGGATAGGTTGCTAATGTGATCTAAAGATATTTCAAGATGCCTACTATCTTAGTGGGGGATCCATCCAATTTAATAACACCTTTTTCATTAGGCACATATTTGAGCTCAAGCTTATTTGTTATGGATTTAGGAATCACTGAGGTTAAAACACCTAAATCTATCATGAAATTGTGTACTAAATATTCCCTTATGATGACTGATAGATAAAATTAAGGGGCTTAACAAATTTATAGGGACTAATAACATTTTGAAATTGACTTTTTCTTGGAATTTGATTAGTAACTTGGCTAGGGGCTTGGTTAGGTTGACTATTATTGATGAAAATAGTGTTCACCTTATCAACTATCTTTTCCATATGAAAAAGTTTGGAGAGCTCTTGTTGGAGAATCTCCTTTTCCCCTAAAATAGATAGAGAATCATACATGGACATAGTTACATTATTCTTTTTCAAATGATCCATAATATTAAAGGGAATATTAGTACCTTTGGACTGTACTTTAGAAGTAGAAGCATCACTTATCATTTGAGTAACATGAGGAACAAAGTGGGACTTATGTTGTTGTCCATGAGGTTGGGGCACTTGTATATTTTAAGGATCTCTAGCATATACATTTGAATAAGTAGGTTGTTGACTAGCCTATGAAGATGATGAATAAATCTTAGTTTTCCCCAAGTTGTCCTCTAGCATCGTCTTCTTAACCCTTATTTGAGTTTTAATTGGTTCATTTTTCCTTCATGAAGCTTGTCCAATATTAGATGTTACATGCTCAAACATATGTTCCCCTTCTTAAAAATTCATCCATGTGGTATCATCTGGTGCTTTACCCATGTTTCCTTGTTGTTAGCTTTGAGCTTTTAATAGTGACATGGTAGGAATGTTGTCTTGACTCATACATGGGCCTTTGGTGGAGGAGGTATCATATCATGACCTTATAATGAAGGAGAATGTTTCCAAATAGAGTATTGATACATGTCTCTAGTAGTGGCCATCATCATCTCATTGGAATATTCCCCTAACTACCATTGACATTTTTGAATAAAGTTATTTTGTGTGGGGACCAAGGTACTTGTGTTAATTACAACTGCAAGATTTTAACCATTATTATATCTACCTTGGGTAATTTAGCCTTGGGCTTGTTGATTTGATAGATAAGGGGGTATATTATAATATTGAACAAGGTATTAAGTTTAAAAGGGGCCTTGGTATGGTTTATGTGAAGCTTGTTTTTACCTTTTTATAGACACTAGCTTATTATTTTGTGCCTTTAGAAAGCTTTCAATCTTGGTAAATTTATCCACTTGATTGTCATTAGTTTTATCTTGATGGTTTGAAGTAGGAAATTGATAAATGGTAGGTGGGGTAGGCTGAAACTCAAGGAAAAGTGGCATGAAAGGTCTTGTCATGAGATTCCCTACCTGTACCAAGTAATTTTTTGCCCTTATGGATATCTCATAGGCTTCAGGTAAAATTGCCCCACCCATAGATTGAATCATGACTAAAATATATGAATTCAAATATATAAAATATTAAATAAAATCATATTTAGGGGTGGGCTTGATGATAATAGGGATCCTATCCTAGGTATTTTGAAACCTATAGTTGAAATCAACCATGGACTCTTGGGATGCTTTCTTGATGGAGGTAAGTTTCTCAATAAGGGACATATGGTCACTTTTATCCTCAAAATGCTTGCATACAGATTCAAAAAACACATCACAAGTGTATATTAAAGTAGATGTTAGACCCCTATACCATTTTAGGGATTTATCTTTCAAGGAGGTGGTCAATAGCCTCATGAATACATTCTATTGTGTGATATTATGCACTGAGCAAAGATTTATAATGTCAGCTATATGTTCTATATGAGTTGTAGCATTATCTCCTATAAATTATGGAAAATTTCTAAGGAAACAACATAGATCTCATCATGATGTTTCAATTTAAGAGGGATACCACCATTGAAGGGTACAAAATCTTGAAATCTAGGCCTCACCATTTGTTGGAAATATTGTCATTGATGTCAAAAGTTTAGCATTATTGGTGATAAAGGCCCCATTGCATTTAATGATATTTTTAATATTCATATATTGGATAATGTGTGTTAATATTTATTTAATATTAATTAATATATTTTTGGTTTCATATAAGTCAAAAGAGGACCCATAGAGAAGTCAAAGAGTCACGGGATAAAGACAAAAGAGGAATGGGACATATTTTCTCATGAAGAGTCATCTTGAGAAATTCCAAGAGTCACCATGTGAAGATAAAAGAGGGTATGACACATTTTTCCATGAATGAACACTTTGAGGAATACAATAAGTCACCAAGATAAAGACAAAAGAGGAAAGGATGCATTTGCTTATGAAAATTCACCATGTGACTTTTTGAATGCAAGGATACGAAGGGTCATGCAAGTTTGGTGACATTTCATGAGGATTGAAGGGTCACAAAAGTTGAATGCCAAAGGTTAGTTAGAAAGCTATAAATAAAGGCTTGAGAATCCATTTGTAATATGTAAGAAGAGAGCATGATTTGTAATTGTCATATCTAGCTTAGAATAGAAAAAGAGAGAAAAGAAAGAGATATTGTAATGTGCTATCATTTTTTGAGAAAGAAACATTGAGAGATAGTTTTATGGTATACACAAAATGGGTTGGTGTTCCTATGGGTTGGTGCTCATGAATATTTGTTGTGTTGGTGCTCAGCAAAAGGGTTAGTGATCCTACAAGTTGGTGCTTGTGAATATTTTAGTTTGAGTTGGTACTCATTTATATACTTGAGATTGTTCTCTATGGTTTTTCCCACATTGGGTTTCCATGTTAAATTTGGTATCTCTCTCTATCTTGTGTGGTGTTTATTATTTTAGTTTTATTGCATATCTTAAATGTATGGTTAAGTGGAATTTGATTAAGTGAAAGATTATAAGATTTATGATATACTGATTCACTCCCCTCTTGGTATATCCCATGCTTAACAATTGTTATTAGAGAAGGTTCCTTCAAAAAGATTTTAACAACTTGAAGGTAGATCAGGGAAAGCGCGATAGCTGGATCATATGGAGATTTTTCTACAACTAAGGTACCTTTGTTTGATGGGTCAAATTATGCCTTTTAGAGAATAAGGATGACTTAATTAATGGCCCTTGGATTTGACATTTGGCAAGTAGTGTTGGAAGAGTACAAAGAGCCATAGACACTTGTAACTACTCTGATAGAAAAGAAGGTAAGTCAAAATAATGTTAAAGCTTTAAATTTTATTTTATGTGGTTTATGTGAATCAGAATTTGTTAAAGTTATGACATGTAAATATGCTCATGAGACTTGGGTAAATCTTGAGAATATTTTATAAAGGTGATGAAAAGGTTCAACAGGCTCAACTTCAAACTTTCAGAAGATAGTTTGAGAGTTTTAAGATGGAAGAGGAAGAAAATATAACAAGTTATCTTTTACAGGTTGATCAAATAGTAAATAATATTCAAGGTCTTGGAGAAAAGTTAGAAGAGTAAATGATGGTACAAAAGGTTTTTAGATCTCTACCAATGAGATATGATGCAAAGGTTTTGGCAATCAAGGAGATGAAGGATCTTACCAAGCTAAAGATGGATGAACTACATGGTATTCTTATGACATATGAGATGCAAACTGAATAAGAGAAATGCTAAAAAATAGAAGCTTCTTTCAAGACATCAAAGAAAGACAAGTCTAAGATTCAAGAATTAAGTGATAGATCCAAAGATGATGAAGATGACAATGGAGCTCTTTTCATTTGTAAAACAAAAAGGAGCATAGGTAAATATCAAAGAAAATTGCCATTTAATTGTTTTAAATGTGGTAAGATTAGATATTTTACAGATATATGTCTAGATAAGAATAATGATGACAATGAAGAAGGAAAGTCTACATACAAGAAAAACTTAAAAGGCAAATATAAGAAGAGATTCAAGAATAAGAGTTTATATTCTAAATATCTTAGCTCAATCAAAGATAGTGGAGTCAGTGACTCAGATGAAGAAGAGAATATATTCATGACCATACATGAAGATGCCTCTACAAGAAAAATTATAGATGATCAAGAAGAACATGATGAAAGTGAGGATGAATCCAAGGTAAATTTGGAAGGACAACTCATTTGTGCCTTAGAATAATTAGAATCTATTGAGAAGAAGCATCAAATATTGAAGCCCCAGATCGAGAAAAATGAAAAGGAGTCAAAGGAAATAATTGATGATCTACAAAAACACTTTGAAGAAGCTAAAAGGAATGAAAAAGATCTAATAACATAATTACAAAAAGTAAGTAAATAATGTGAAAGGTATGTTATTGAAATTTCCTCTTTACAATAAGATATTGAGAAAGCAGTCAATGATAAAGTAGTTAGTGATTTAAAATTTGAGGATATCACTAACATGTTAAATAAGATATTAGAAATCTAAAAGGCAATATCAGATAAGATAGGTATCAGATTTGAAAATAAAAATAGCTATGTTGAAGCTCTTACAAAAGAGGAAACCAAAATGGAAGAAGTGAAGAATACAGAGGACATCTCAAACAAAGAAGGTTGGAAGGAACAAAGCTAAAAAATACAATCAAGATAGAAATACACAAATAGGTTCTATTTTCATGGTTATTGTTTTTATTGTAATGGATATGGTCACAAGAAAATAGAATGTCAAAAAAGAGCTAAAAATTTTAGAAACAAGGAGAAGGAAACTCATGCAGAGTCTAGCAAAAGCTACAACTATTTTACTCCTCTATCAGGGTTTGATGAAGAGGCCATTATATGTTACAAGTGCAATAATTTTGGACACACAGCCTAGCATTATAGAAGCATGTTTGAGTCAATCAAGAAGGACCAAATTTTCAAGGTTACATTCATCAAGAAGAAGGTTTAGACATGTTCATGTTATAAGAAATAACCTAAATATTTTATGTTAGTTTAGACAGCTTTGCATGTAAGAAATGAAGAACAACTATGATTCATTGACAATGGATGTTCAAGGCACATGATAGGAGACAAGAAAAATTTCATAAATCTAAACAAGATCAATGGTGTCATAGTGAAATTTTGAGATAAAACCACTATCATGATAGTCAAAAAAGGTACTTTGAGTTTGGATAATGGTAGAACCAAGACTAAGAATGTATTGTATGTAGGTATTAATCATAATCTATTGAGTGTAAGTCAAATATGTGACCAGTAATAACCATTAAATTTTTATGTAAAAGGTTGTGAGATTAAAAGAATATATTAAAATGAGTTGATTGTAGATGCTCAAAGGGGAGGGAACAATTTATATGTGTTATCAGATATCTTCACAAAGGCACGATCAAAAAACACATTTAAGGATCTACAAGAGGAGTTGGGAGAAATTTATTTTTATTCTTGCCATTGAGGATCAACATTAGTTGAGGGGGAGCTAAGTGTTAGCTCCAAGATAGGCCATTTTCCATTGATTTCAAATGGGGAGAATAATATAAATAGGTACAAGAATAGGTATAGGTGTAGAAACAAGTGCAAAAATAGGTATAGGTTGTTATAGTAAGGGGGAGTTACTGTATGTTTTTCAAATGGTAGTATGTGTAGGTTAGCATGTGCAGTGCAAGTTTCAAGATGTGGTAGTTTCAGTTTAAGGTTGCCATCAATGACAAAGGGGGATATTGTTGGAAATATTGTCATTGATGTCAAAGGTCTAGTATTATTGGTGATAAAGGCCCCATTGCATTTAATGATGTTTTTTATATTCATACCTTGGCTAATGTGTGTTAATATTTACTTAATATTAACAAATAGATTTTTGGTTGTATATAAGTCAAAAGAGGGCCCATGGAGAAGTTAAAGAGTCATGGAGTAAAGATAAAAGAGGAATGGGATGCATTTTCTCATGAAGAGTCATCTTGAGGAATTACAAAAGTCACCATGTGAAGACAAAAGAGGGTATGGTGCATTTTTCCATGAAGAGACACTTTGAGGAATATGAAAAGTCACCAAGATAAAGACAAAAGAGGAAAGAATGCATTTGCTTATGACGATTCACCATGTGACTTTTTGAATGTAAGGATATGAAGGGTCATGCAAGTTTGGCACCATTTTCCATGAATATTGAAGGGTCACAAAGGGTTAATTCCAAAGGTAAGTTATAAATCTATAAATAAAGGCTTGAGAAGCCATTTGTAATATGAAAGAAGAGAGCAAGATTTGTAATTATCATATCTAACTTAGAAGACCAAATCAGATAATAGAAATAGATATTGTAATGTGCTATCATTTGTTGAGAAAGCAACATTAAGAGATAGTTGTGCGGTATACATAAAAGGGGTTACTACTCATGTGGGTTGGTGCTCATGAATAGTTGTTGTGTTGGTGCTCAGTAAAGGGGTTGGTGCTCCTGCAAGTTGGTGCTTAAAAATATTTTAGTTTGAGTTGGTGTTCATTCATATACTTGAGATTATTCTCTATGGTTTTTCCCACATTAGGTTTCCACATTAAATCTTGTGTCTCTCTCTATCTTGTGTGGTGTTTATTATTTTAGTTTTATTTCATATCTTGAATGTATGGTTAAGTGAAATATTATAAGATTTATGATATATTGATTCACCCCCCTCCCAGTATATCCCATGCTTAACACCATTTACACTTGCCTTGGTGGCTCTTAGTAGGTTGAGTAGGAGAAATTTTTGAATATATTATGGAGGTGGGAGAATTAGGGGGTGCTTGGTTAAGATTTTAAATAGGTATCTTCCTCTTTCTTATACTATCTAAAGATAATTCTACAAACTAGACTTCCTTACCTTGTGTAGAAGACCTAGTGGAGATTTGGTACATGGATTAGTCTTCAATATTTTTATAAATAATTTGAGAATTATTAGATGTTATTCCACACCATAAATATGGTCCAAGATGATTTCCAAATGTCCTTCTTTCTTGGGTCCTACTAGGCATGCTATAATTGTTGGGGATCTAGATTGCACCCTAGGTGCGCAAGGGATTGTTCAGGTCCTTTACCCAAATCTAGCTCAACGTGGGAATGACCCTACATTTTGGGTATCTTATAATAGGGTCAAATATTTAGGGTTTTTAATGAGGTTAGCTCCTCATATTTCATAATTTAGACTTTTATTTCTAAAACCTAAAACTAGTTAAGATGAAAAGAGTTAAGAAATTGCATGAAGTAAACCTATTTAGCTTTTGGTGATGCACCATGAATTTTTCATATCCACTCTTAGTCTTGGACTCTTTAACACACTAATTAAATATGAAATGAGCTAATTCAGTGTTTACTATAATTTCTAAGTAATAATATTTCATATAGAGGTCAGTTTGATGCACTAAGGCTAGAGAGTAATAAAAGTAAGGTCTGGTTGGAGACACTTACATTTATAAGTCCACTATATCCTTAAGAGATCAATGTTAAGAAACACTATATGACCTGTAAATAAATTTTCTACCATTTAGGTTGAGTTTATAATTTTCAAAGGGAGGATTAGACCATTTTGAATATACACAAAACATAAGAATGCCAACATGGATTGACAAAACACTATAAAAGTTCCCTTTTCATTACTCCAAGAGGTGCATAATACATTTTTTGGTAGATTCTATAAATATAGGAAGCAAGAAAGAGGTAATTTTAGCACTCAAAGGGGAATCAAATGAGCTTAAATCTATTTGAAATGTAGTTACAGCTTCCTCCATAAATTATGCTTATTCAAACCCTTTTGATTGATTTGGGTTACTTCAAGTGGCTGCATAGTTAAACTGATGTTCCTTATTTTTATAATATTAGGGTCAAGTTTTTCTAATCTATATTCCACCATCCATGTAGTTACAATAACCAAAATAGTCTGTTAGAATCTTGTCTTATTGTTAATTTCTCCTAACTAGTTTATTGTGGCATGCAAAGTGGAGAGAAAGGGTCCTTTTTATGCAATTGGTCTTGAAGATGAAGCCATTTGGATCTATGTGTATGCCTTTGTGGAACCCTTTAAAATTATATCTCATCCTTATAATAATGGCAAACATAGTCACAAAAAGATCCCTCTATGATGTGAACCCTCAATCTAGAGGTCCATATTTAACCTTAATGGTGGTCTCTTTATGTCCTTTAAGCTAACTACAATATTATGTTCACTCCATACCTTTTAAATGAGCTCTAATGGTGAAAATATGACCCTATAAGACCTAGTTTGCTTTAGTTTAAAAATACTCCTTGGCTTGACTCTACTCATCAAAAATTACTTTAGCTAATCAAATTGTTAAAACTTGTCTTCACTCCCATTGGCCTCATAAATACCTCTATCATATCTTGACCCTTTTGACCTCTTTTACACCATGGGATCAATCTATATGAATTAATTAAACCCTCGATTTCCTACCATAAATATCCTTTGACATGTTGACATGCTTGTGTACTATTGGATCAAGTTGTATAAAGCAATACAAGATATAGATTTCATTGGACCTAACTTCTTGTTAGTGAATGTGAATCATTAGATGATTTGTAAATTTATCGACACCATAAAATCTTTTCCAAATTGTAGCTCTTTAAAGGGCCTTAACCCAAGGACCTTTTGACTTGTGTGACTCTAACGTGAACCTTAGATCTTATCTATTAAAATGTGAGCTCATGTAGACCATTTGATATTTATAAAATTTAAACCTTTTAAGTAAATTTTGAACCCAAATTGTTACTTTTCAAAGATAAAATTGGATGTTTTTTTGAACGTCCTACCTTGTAGGTATAACTTTAAATCTCCATAACAAGAGTTAGAGAACTCGTGCAGGTATGAAACTTTCTGAGGATGATCCTAGTATGTATAATTCCATGGTGTTAAAATATTTTGTCTCCTATAGATTTATAAGGCTCATTTATTAAATTCTCAAAAAATCTGGTCCATTTGTTTCTAGAAGATGTCTTGGTGATGATCTAGTCTTCAAAGCTTGTATAATCACCCTTTACTCAACCCTTCAGAGTTATGATGATCTCTCAAGACTTTGTCAATCTGGTCCATACCCTTCCATGCTCATGAGAACCATGAGATCTTTCTTGGATCCCTTTATTTACATTACTAGACCCATTTTTAATCCATTGGGTTTTCTACTTCATTAGGACCCTGCTAGGCTTCTCCTTCCAACTGTAGGCAAAGCCTGATATGTGGGCCAAAATGGCTAAGAATTTTAAGATGTCAAAATATAGTTGGTGACTATATAAGAGATTTCATTCTTTTTAATAGGTCCTTTCTTCATGTTTCTCAAAATTTCATGAAGCTTCATATCCTAGAAGATCATCAATCATCTTCAAACATTCATACTCTTAGTTTAGCATATGTTAAGGTATTTTAGCATTTTTTAAGGTTATTAGTAGAGTCCCAGGTTTTTTTCTCACTATGAATACTTCTTTTAAGAGCTTCTAAATTTATATTTTTTGTAGAGGGTGTACCTATTACTACTTAAGACATTAATTATGGTATTTAAATAGACTTTTCATGATATTTTTCACCTCCATCATGTTGCATTCATCTACATTATCTTCTCATTACCTTTCACTATTGTAAAGCTCCAACTCCATTCATCATATCACCTTCCACTCACCTCCATATCATTTATTCATTATCAAGAGAGAGTTAAGAGAACCATGAAGCATCATGGTCATGAAGGTATGGTATGCAAACCTTCAATCCTACTAAGATAAAGATGCACAATCATCTAAAGTAAATAAAAAAATAGTAAAAAAATTTCATGGAAAGTTATGGGAAATGATGGGTTAGAGGACATATTCTTCAAGGTATTTGTTTAAAATATCTTTATTATTTTATTTTAAATAATGAGATAGGTTTATCATCAATCTTTTGACTTTCTTAAAGTCACTCACCTCATCAAGCAGGCCTACAATCATCTCTTTAAAGACACACACTCAAGAACCTAAGAAGTAAGTAGATAAATGAATGAAGACTGTATAGATATTTTGAGATTAAAGTAAGGTTGTGTATCTTATTGATGTGATTATAATGAAATAATATTTAGTTCATAAGATACATATTTGACCTTCTCAAGTTTCAAATTGGTTTTAGTCCATACAATCACCTTAAAACTTAGTCAAACTACCTATCCCCAAAGAGGTTCTATTTTTGGATTTGAGGAAGGATAGTGAGAATGATTTTAATTGTATTATCAAGGTTAAAATTTACCATAAGATGATCCAAGAAGACATGTCTATAATTAGTCATGAATTTTTTGTCATAGTCAACACCCTAGTCTTCACCTATAGCTAACTGTATGGGATGCTTCAAGACAGTCTTAAGGAGTTTCCTAAGAGACCATTAAGATAATTATATGGGATAGGATTTGTTTGGAAAATGAGATGTAATTAAGTTATCTAATATAAATAATGAACTCCTTCTAAGGCATACACTTCATACAACATTCTTGGACTGTCTCAATCCATACATATAGTAAACTAACACCTACAATCATGTCAAGGTGGAACAAACTCATATTTATATAAAGGATAGGTGAATTTGAGTTATGAATAATATTGGAGTGTTTGAACTAGATAAAGGCTCATGGTAATTTTAAATCATTTAATACAATTGAGGTGTTATATACCTAAGACATAATAGTCACTTTTCCCAAGACAACCTACAGGTTCTAATTACAATTGTGTGCACAAAGAGTAAAGAAGGCATGTTAGTTTTTTGGTAGGAATATAAAAAATGTTCAAAGATATATAAAACATAAATAATATTTAAATTAATATTAAAATCCTAATTATAATGTGAAATTACCTTAAATCAAAAACATAGTCAAAGCATGAACTACAGTCTATTATCCTTAAGGAGCTCTCATTGTAATGAGAGAGAAAGACAATTGTTGGTTGGTTAAGAGAGTGAATTTAATTATAATATGATTAATACATGGTATTTACACCAATAAATCACCATACACCTTTTTATAAGTATGAAAATGGTTAGAACACAACTAGGGTAGTTGAACCTAAGGGAAAAATATAGTCACAATCAAAATCATGAAGCCTATCTTGGAGAAAATTATGACTTTGAGACATATAAAGGTATAATTAAGAATTAAAATTTGGTATATATGATATTATCAACTTTTTTAATCTTATTATTCCATATTTAAGGTCATATTAGTGGTGTAAGTGCTTATTTTTCTATCATAGGCAGACCCTAGTCGGTTAAGTAATCATGGAGGAGACTAGATGCACATTTAGAAAGTTTTGAAGAGAAATAGAGGGTTTATACCTCATGATATATTTTAAAAGGTATAAAATGGGTGATATTTAGTAATAATGTGTCTTTGTATATTGATCAAATTCAAGCTTAAAATTTAAAATGCTCTTGAGGGTTAACTAAGAAAAAAAGATCCAAAACAAGCTTATGTACATAATCTTTAGACCCTTTTCTTGTTTTGAGATTTATTGAATATATATTCAATTTTAAGAGAGGTTTAAAATTAATTTTCAATTTTATGTTATTTTTATAAGATCATTGTATATTAGGTAATAATCAAACCTAGCCATCATGATTTGACAAGTTATGACTATTTGAAACCCTAGGCTATAGGGATAAAGGCATACCAAGTGTAAGGTAACTTTGAGGCTTGGAAAAAAATTATTATCATTATTAGATAATATATCATAGGTTTAAAACTCATTTAAATCTTTACTTGGAGGAAAAAACACTTTCAAGCCTCTACCTTAAGCAAAAACATAGTCTAAGTAAGTCATTCTTATTGGTAGTCTTAAGAGACCATCAAGATAAAATGGATTTTGGGAAAAAAATAAAATCACAAAGGATAAAAACAATTGAGAAAAAATGTATCAATTTTTTCCCCATATAATCCCATAGGTTCTTCAAACCTCCAACACTCATATTTGGCTAATCAGGCCTAGAAGGCTTGTATCACATGAAGGCACTTACAGACTCTATCAAGAAAAGGTAATTTCATGAGAATGTTTAAGTGGTTTTTTAATGTCATATATTATATATTAAAATTATATAAAAATAATGTAAGATCCATTTATAGTCCTTAAGGAGCTATTTAAATTACACAATCTAGACACTCATTTCAACCAACCTATTCAAGAGCTCATATATTTCACCATATAGGGAGTTTTAAAAAATGATATTATAAATATTTAAGGGCCCATATGTAATTTAAATACATTAAGTATTGAGGTTGGTTGAGGAGATGAGGTTTATGAACCATCACTAAGACTATAAGAATGGCTAGAGTACATGCAAAACCCTATAAGTTAACTTCACTATGTACGTATATTTTCACACCTTTTTCATGGGAAATCAATATTATAAATAAATTTTAGTGGGTGTATGGATAAATATAAATGGAAATAATTTTTGGTTTGGAGGTCTGTACTTTATGAACCATCATTAAGAAGGTTCACCTCCCAAACCCTCCTATAGACTAGTTTTGGGAAAAGTGAAGTTTATTACACTCAAAACCCCATGAATCATTCTATAAGATCTTGAAACATTAATTAAAATTTAATATATTCATTTCCATGACAATATTTTATACGTATGGTGTATGAACATGGCATAAAATAGGATTTCAAAAATAAAAAGTACACAAGGAGAGGTATAAGGTAGTTTAAGGAAATTCCAAGCATTTGAGAGTGAATACTGACATTTTTTATACCTACTAAAATCATAATATGATCATAACCATGCATGAAATTTCCCTTGGGAGCTCATTCCAAAGATCCAATCTACAAGATTGAAGGACAAGGTGACCTAGTCACCTAGTTTGACCAAGTTATAAGAGTTTCTTATCAAAGAGGGCCCTACTTCATGATATGGGAGATTTTTAAAGGTCTCAAAATAATTTAATTTTCAAGTTTTAAAATTTATTTTTAGGTTATAATGGCCATCAAATACAAATAGTTCGGTTACTAGGCCTAATTGGCCTAGTAGACCTACTTGGTAAAATTAATGAAGATAAAAATGGCATAGAAGCTATTGAGAAGGTTAAATTAAGTGATAATAAAGTTGATAAGAGGTAATCCACACCACATAACTAACCCTTTATTTCAATGACATGCATATCTAGTCTACAAGGAGCAATTATATGCATAACTGGTCTTCAACTACCAATCACATGCATGACTCATCTTGAGTGTCAAATCAGGTGTTAACTCATCCTTGAGTGGCATCATTCAAGAGTTATATATTCAATCTAAGGTTTATAATGTTATAATAAGAGTTAAAATTAATTAAATACTTATTTAACTACCTAATTCCAATGCTAAATACTCATGCAAGCCACCAAATTTAAGGAAACTTCTTGAATACTATTGATAACTATTGATAATTGAATTAATACTGGAGTTGTATCAAAATAGATGAATCTTGTTCTCTCATATATTCCACTCTCTTGTATTCTTCTTTTCTCAGATTCTATATATTTAGGATCACTCTCTTGGGCATGATGAAATTCTACCAAGATTGAGCTTTGTAACCTCTTGAGATAATAATAATGATTATTTCAAAATTATTTATCTAGGTTTAGTGTGTTTATATTAGTTTTATTTTCACATGTGGTAGTATTTTCTCCCTTGGAAAGTCCCAATCTCACCTAGTTACTAGTATGTCATCTCATCTAGGTCATATATAGTGTTTGATGTTGAGTGCCTGAGCTAATAGTGGAAATATTGATTGGTTAGTGCCTTGAATTAGGATTTCCATTATTAACCTCATGCTTTGATCACTTGATGGAACCTTTATGTAAAAAAATGTTTCATAAGAGTCCCTTACAGTTGTAATATTTAGTGATTTATATTACTTATCAATGTTAGTTAGAGTTCAAATTGAGTGGATGAACCAGTAATATAGGTGTATCACCATTAGTAGAATAGGATCTCCCTTTTATCAATCCTTCTAACTCTTTTCATCCCAAATCAAGTAGGTTTTTGTGACTAATCCAAAATTTATATATTTAGAGGATCTATCCTCATAATCTATAGGTTTGGTCTACTTACATGTATCCCATAGCCTTAAACCAATCTAATGTTAGTCTAGGTTTGAAGCAAATCTACATATTCTACTTCAATAGGGTATAACTTGGGTTAATAAGAATTTTTGCATGCCTAGTGGGACATATATCCAACCATTAGAGTACTCTTTTTTAGAATCTTAGTCTTCACAAGAAATTTCAATCACTCATATGGTTATCATCTTTGATGTAAAGGGCAACTCTTATTCATAAATTCATTGATTTTCATGTGTATTTTGGTGAATGATGGCATCATATGGGTTATAATTCTATCACACACTTCCTTATCAGTAACCTTATGATCCATCTCAATTCCAATATGATCCCTATCCATCTCAATACAACCCTTATCAGTCCTATATTCACCTTGATCAACAATATGAAACCCATTATCAGGCCTATGATCTTTATGAACCTCATTCACTTCCTTATCAACCTACTTATCAATCTAACCAGTCATGTCAATATCATGACATTCCTTATCAGCTCAATCAGGTTCCAGGACAATCTATATCAAGCTTTAAAAAAACCTTGATTGGCTATGAAAAACAAATGGTGAGAATATACACTCAAAAGAGTTATGGATAGGATATCCCCAAGCATGACATTGAGAGCATGAGAGCTTCATTGTAGTAAGTTAAATAAGTGTGTGCATATTTCATAAGACAAGGCCATTCAAAATTTATTAGTGATATCCTTGACATAGGTGGTCTAATTATAAGCATTGAAGAGAATTTGAAAGTATATGAGAGAAACCAAGTTTACCATAACCAAAATCATGTTCCCTCAATTTCACATCATCTCTCCATTGAACTACCCTTTTTTATTTATAAATATCAAACAAATTTATATCATAGCCCTCAATATTCCATTCAGACAATGCCAACTTTTCCTACTTAGAATTATATCCAAGAGAGATCTCAAAAGGTGAAATAAGTGTGTTTCAAATAGGTTAACATACATATTTCAAAGTAGATCATACAAGACCCTTCATCTTCTGATCAATAGGGAGAGGTCTCTAATGATTTGGTTCATGACTTTGAGGCTCACCTAGCCAAACAAGTTGAGCTTGTAAATTGACATCTTCAATAGTCAATAGAAGTTGAAAAGGTAACACAATATCAATAGTAAGTTCCTTCATTCATACCCATGGATGCAACAAGTACAAATGAATCAGTTCCTAAACCCAATTTTATGACCTAGAAATGAGTATAATAGCCTAGGGAGAAAGAAGACCATTCAAGCATAAGTCAAGATGTTGAAATCAAGAGCAAGCCTAAAATAACTAAATCTTCACTTCTCCCTCCTCAATATCCCAAGTATTTACCTTCATGAAAGTCTATTCAAGGATAAATAAAATAGAGAGAGGAGGTAATGGTTGTCAATGTTGAGTATTCCTATGAGAATAATCAAGCATTCAAGGCAACACCATTGGATTTATCTCATCTTCTTGAGTAATTTTAAGGATCTACCATGCCACTCTCTGAGAAGGTGCCTCCCATTTTTGATATAAATAAATAATATGCATCTAAAGTGAGAAAATATGAGAATGACTAAGGTGAACAAGAAAAGGACATCACCATTGGCACACCTCTTGAAGAGGATATGCATGATTCAATTTTTTAGAATGTAAAAGAAGGTGAATTGAAAGAGTTTGTTGTTAAGATATAAAATTAGTTACAAGTACAAGATGAGATATAAGATAAAGAGGTTTTAGTTTGAAAATTTTAAGATGTTTCTCAAGAGTTCCTTGGCCATATGGTACCTACCATTCATCATGACAATCTATAAGACCTTGCATAAGTGGTAGAAAATAAGTACCAACTAACAAATGAAGATGAAGAATAAATTAACTTTTAGAGTAATCCAAGTCATCAAGTTGATGTTGAATATGAAATAATTTCAATTGACCAATCTAAGATAGCAAAAGATGATTTACAACTTCATGATCATAACCAAGAAAGTGATATGTTTTCCACTATACCTTCTGCTACTCATCTTGATGAAAATTCAATCACATTTGAGTTTTTTTAAAACCAATCACTAGACTTGTTTGATGCCACCAATATAGATTATTTTTTAATTGAAGGTCATTTTTTTCAGTTTGAGAGAATCACTTACATCAATAAATAAGGAGTCAATTCTCCAAGCAAACCAATCCAAGAAGTTGTCTTATCAAGTGATGACTTGTTTGAGTCTTTCAAGTAATGTTATCAACTTTTCACTTCATCTTCAGATGTCTCATCTCTCTTAGAGGTTACAAATGAACTCAAATGGCCTCAATAAGTCATGAAATCTAGTGCATCTCTCTTGGAGGCTAGCCTTGAATTAACATAAGAGTCAATACAATTTATCCAACATGACCATAATCAGTAGCTCATGATTGATAAATAATTGATATTGTTCTTGAAAAGTACATGGATATGGGAGCAGTATGACTGGGTCTTGGACTCACATCTACAAGTCATGCACCTAAAATTGGAACTAGAAGATCCAATTACTTCCCCAAGAGGTTATGAATTATAAATGCTCATATTTATAAGAAAAAACTATAAAGATGTGTCAATCATACTTTAAGGTTCCATGGTGGACAATCAAGTTTTCCATTTGACCTTGAAATATAGATTTTGATCTTAGGTTAGTTTTTTTAGTTTGTTTAATAAGTGATTAGTAAAAGTAGTCTACTACCTTGTTGTTGTTGTTATTGTGTTTGTCTTATTTTTTTTATTTCCTTAGGTTAGGTGTGTTTACTTCTTAGTTTATTTGTGTTTCTTGTGTTATTTTGTTTGTGTCTTATTATTTTTGTTATATTTAATATAGGTGTATCAAAGTATAATTTTTTTTTTTGAAACTAAGAGAGTCATCAAGCCATGTTATCATTTTTTAGACTAGCATTATCAAATCAAAATTCAATGAGTTCTCTTGACCAGTAGGATGGTAAACCCCTATGAGTTACCAAAAATGTTGTAAATTTGACCTGTTAAGGCCAAATGCCACCCCTTATAACTTGAAACTTTTCAGGACACTGTTATAAGCCTCTATGTGGTGGCCTACAATAGGTATGTTGGATAAAAGTGAAGGTTTTAAGTCTTTTAATGATAAATTTAAAGTTAAAAACCACTAAAATATCCTAAATACCCTTGAAACAACTTCATATTTATGTCATTACCTTAGTCATAAAATTTCATGATTTGAAAATAACTCTTCATGTAAGCTAAGTGTAGAAAAGACTCTTAAGAGTTCTCACATGCCAAATTTTTTCGTATTTTGATGTCAAAAGGTTTATTACTTGTTTTTACATGTTCGTTGACTTTTACTCTTCATTCTCTAATAGCCTTTAATAGCCTCCAAACTTATATATATATATATTATAGAGGGTGTGATTATGCCTGATTAGTACCTTCAATATGGTCTTAATATACACTTCTCATGCTCTTTTTCACCTCCATCATGTCACATTCATCTACATTATTTTCTCACTACATTTCACTATTGTAAAAATCTATCTCCATCTCCATTCAATGTTTCCCATCATCCATTACCATGATAGCACCTTCCACTCACTTCCATCTCATGGATTTAATATCAATAAAGAGTAAAGGGAACTAGGAATCATCATGGTCATGAGGGTATGGTATTAAAACCTTCAATATTACTAAGACATAGATACACAATCACCTATAGCAAATAAAAAACATAGTCAAGAGTTTTCATGGAAAGTGTAGGAAAGGATACGCTAGAGGACATGTCCTTGAGGGTATTTTTTAAAACTATATCTATTATTTGATTTAAAATAATAAGAGAGGTTCATCAGTAATATTTGTGACTTTATTAAAGTCATTCACCTCATCAAACAGGCCTACAGTCATCTCTCCAAAGACACATAGTCAAGAACCTAAGAAGTAGGTAGAGAAATGGATGAAGACCTTCCAGAGAGTTTGAGGTTAAAGTAAGATTTTGGAGCTTATGGAGATCATTGAAATGAAATAATAGAGAGTTCAAAAGATACATCTTTGACTTTCTTAAGTTTCAAATTGGTCCTAATCCATACAATCATCTTAAAACTCAGTCAAGTTGCCTATCCCCAAGGAGGTTTTGTGTTTTGGATTTGAGGAAGGATAGTAAGCATGATTGTAATGTTATGATCAAGGTGAAATTTTTCCTTAAGGTTATCCAATAATACATTTATATAATCAATCATGAATGTTTTCTCATATTCAACACCCCAATCTTCCCCTATAACTGACTGTATGGGATGCTTTAAGATAGTCTTAAGGAGTTTCTTAAGAGACCATCAAGACAAGTGGATGGGACAAGTTGTGTTTGTTAAATAAGATGGAATTAAATTATCCAATATTCATAATTAACTCAATCCAAGGCATACACTTCATACACCATGATTTAACTATCTCAATTCATACATATAGTCAACTAACACCTACAGTCATGCCAAGGTAGAGCAAACTTAGTTTTAGATCAAGGACATGTGGACTAGAGTTATGAATCATATTGGAGTGTTTGAAAAAAATAAAGGATCATATTTAATTTAAAATCATTTAATAAAATTGAGGTTTTATATACCTAAGACATAATAATCACTTTTCCCAATATACCTTATTATCTCTAACTACAATTATGTACATAAAAAGTAAAGAAGTCATGTTGGTTTGTTTTAAGAAATATAAGAATCATTAAAACATATCTAAAATATAAAGTATATTTAAATTACTATTAATATTATAATTATAATTTTAAATGACCTTAAATCAAAAAAATAGTCAAAGCATGAGCTACAATCTGCTATCCTTAAGGAGATTTCATTACAATGAGAGAGAAAGATGATTGTTACTTGGTTAAGAGATTGAATTTCATTATAATATTATGCCTACATGGTCTTGAAACCACTAAATAACCATACACCTTGTTCAAATCATGAAAATGGTTATAACATAGTTGGGGTAGTTGAACATAAGGGGAAAATACAACCAAAATCAAACTCATGAATCCTATCTTAGAGAAAATTGTTACTTTGAGACATCTACATGTCTAATTAAGACTTCAAATTTGGTATAGATGATCTAATTTAATATTTTAAGATTAATATTTCATCCTAAATTTCATACCAATGGTTTAAGTGTTCATTTTTCTATCACAGATAGACCCCAATCAGTTAAGCAGTCATGGAAGAGACTAGATGCACATTTGAAATTTTTTAAAGAGTAACAGAGGGTTTGAAAATCATGATATAATTTTAAAGGTATAAAATTGTGATATTTATTCCTCCTTTGTCTTGGTATATTTATCACATTTATTCTTAAAAGTTAAAATTGCCTTGAGGGATAGCTAAGCAAGAAAGACCCAAAATTGGCATGTGTGCATAATCTTTAGACCCTTTGCTTGTTTTGAGATTTATTGAATATATATGAAATTTTAAGAGAGTTTTAAAATTCATTGTAAATTTTATATTATTTTTTTAATCTTTGTATATATGAGGTAATAAGTAAACCCAGCCATCAGGGTTTGACAAGTTATGACTATTTGAAAACCTAGGCTAGAGGGATCAAGACATACCAAGTGTAAGGTGACTTTGAAGCTTAGGAAAAAGAGTATTATCATTATGAGAGAATATATAAAATGTTTAAAACTAATTAAACTATTTCCTTTTTGGATAAAACACGTGCAAACCTCTACCTTAGGCAAAAACATAATTTAATCAAGTCATTCTTATAAGTAGTCTTAAGAGACTATCAAGGCAAAGTAGATTTTGGGAAAAAAAAAAAGTAAAAAAGATAGAAAAAATTGATAAAAAACTTATAAATATTTTTTTTATCCCCCATATCATCCTACATGTCCTTCAGAGCTCCAACACTTAGATCTGGCCAATTAGGCTTAGAAACTAGTTTTATACCTAGAAGGCCTGTATCACATGAAGGTACTTGAAAACTCTATCAAGCAAAGGTAAATTAATGAGAAATTTTAAGAGTATGATATAGGTACTATATTATACATTCAAATTAGATAACAATAATATAAGAACCATTTCTATTCCTTAAGGAACTATTCAAATTACATAGTCTAGACACTCATTTCGACCCACCTGTTCAAGAGCTCATATTTTTAACCACATAAGGAGTTTGAAAAAATTCCCTTAGAATGACTTGATTACCCATATTTAATTTAAATACATTAATTATTTAGTTTGGTTTATGATATAAGGTTTATGAACCATCACTAAGACTATAATTAGGTTTAGAATGCTTGTAAAACCCTACAAGTCGACTTCACTATGTATGTATCTTTGCACACCTTTTAAATGGGAACCCAATATAATAAATAAATTTTAAGGGGTATATGGAATAAATATCCACTTAAATAAATTTTTTTTTATGTTATTACTTTATGAACCATTTTTAAGAAGGTTCACCTCCAAAACCCTCCTAAATCCTCTTATAAACTAGTTTTGGAAAAAGTGAAGTTTATTGCACTCAAAACCCCATGAATCGTCCTTAAAACTCTTTAAAAATTAATTACACTCTGAGAGATTCATGTCCATGCTAAATTTTTATACATATGGTGTATGGACATGGGAAAAAATATGATTTTGAGAACAAAAGGTACACAAGGAGAGGTAAAAGGTAGTTTAATGAAATTCCAAGCATTTGAGAGTGAATCCTGACACTTATTCTACATCCTAAAGTAATTAGATGATCATAACCATGCCTAAAAGTTCCTTTGGGAGCTCATTAAAATTATCTAATCTACAAGATTGAAATACAACGTGACTTAGTCACCTATTTTAACCAAGTTGTAGGAGTTTCTCATCAAAGAGGACCTATTTCATGATATGGGAGATTGTTCAAGGTCTCAAAATCATTGTATTTTCAGTTTTTCAAATTTTTATGTTGGTTATAATGTCCATAAAATATAAATAGTTAGGCTTCTAGGCCTAATTGGCCTAGTAAACCTACTTGGTCAAATTAATGAAGATAAAAATGATGAAGCTATTGAGAAGGTTAACTTAAGTGATAATCAAGTTGATAAGAGGAAATTCACACCACATAACTAACCCTTAATTCCAATTACATACATATCTGGTCCATAAGGAACAATTCCATGCATAACTTGGATTTAACTACCAATCACATACATGACTCATCTTGAGTGTCAAATCAATTGTTAACTCATCATTGAGTGGGATCATGTAGGATTTATCTATTCAAGATAAGGTGTAGCATGTTCCAAGAATATTTTAAATCATTCAAACACTTATTTGAGTTCCTTATTCCAATGACAAATATTCATTCAAGGTATCAAACATAAGTAGACTTATTGAAGACTATTCATAACTATTGATAACTAAATTGATATTATAGTTGTATTGAAATAGATGACTCTTGTTCTCTCATCCACACCACTCTCTTGGATTGTTCTCTTTTCATGTTCTATATATTTAGGATTTTAGGCCTTTTTTGAGGATCCCTCTCTTGGGCATGATGAAACTCTACCAAGATTGATCTTTGGAACCTCTTGAGATAATAAAAATGATAATTTCATGTTCCTTTATATAGGTTTAGTGTGTTTATATTAGTTTGACTTTCACATGTGGTAGTATTTTCTTCCTTGGTAGGTCCAAATCCCACCTAGTTACTTATATGTCATCTTATCCAAGTCATATATAGTGTTTGATGTTGAGTGAATGAGCTAACAATGAAAATATTGATTGGTTAGTGCCTTCAATCAGGCCTTCCATCATTACCCTCATGCTTTGATCACTTTATGGAACCTTTACGTGAAACATTATTTCATAGGAGTCGCTTAGAGTTTTAAGATTCAATGATTTGTATTACTTATTAGTGTTAGTTGGTATTCAAATTTAGTGGATGAATCATCAATATAGATGTATCACCATCAATAGAATAGGATTTCTCTTTCAAAAATCATTCTAACTCTTTTCATCCCAAATCAAGTAATTTTTAGTAATTGATCCAAAATTGATATATTCAGAGGAGATAACCTCATAATATATAATTTTGGTCTAGTTAAATATCCCATAGCCTTAGACCAATCCAATGTTAGTCCAGGTTTGAAGTAGATCTAAGCAATCTACTTTAGTAGGGTACAACTTAGGTTACTAACAAGTCTTACATACATTAATTTTAATGATATTTTAAGAGACACATGTCATTAATAATGATACCTCTTATATAAAAATAAATGTCCAACATTCATAGCTCCAATGATAATATGTTTGAAAATTCCATCAAGAATGCTTTGGAATATCTCCAAAAAAAATTTACCTAAGAAATGTTCAATAGGGTAAAATGTAGTTTGAACTACTAGTGGTTTCACGTCCTTGGAAAAACACTGTTTTGAATTGCAATGAATTATATTGAGACATAGATGATGTATCATTCCATTTTCATCTCCATTACCTATCACTATTATTATCTAGGCAACTGATGGGGACATGAAAACTCTAGTCATATGAGTAAACATAGGTTCAATCTTACAATGATCCAATTTGTTAGTTGTGAAATCTCACTAAAGATAAATATTCTAGCCATTCACATAGTGTCACATCCCAATTTATCTCTAAGGTTAATAAACTATTTGATCTATGGAATATTGTGGTTGTTAATTGATTAAATATTATTTGATTAAACTTTATATCATATGTTGACTATTGAATAGTTATATGTTGTTTAATTTATAATTGATTTGTTATGAGATAGTTATACTTTCATATTTTGTACTTAATGATCATGTTTGTTAATTTATACAATAATATTTTATGGATATATTTATGTTTTGAGCTAACTACCTTCATTGTTATGAGGTGGATACAGGGTAAATCCATCCCTTAGAGTGTGACGAAAGTAGGGCATCATAGAGATGGTGGTTTAGATAAAGGAATTGGGGGAAAATGAAGAGAAAAAATAGAAACCCACACACACACCATAGTATATTAACATGTTTTATGATTATTTTTTATGTTAGATAGTTGTATTATGTTTTGATTTATGTTATATATGTCTATTATAAACTCGTTGATTTTTTATTATCATGTTGTTTTAATTTTTTGATTTTACTAATATAGTTCTATTTTTATTAAAGGGTAAAAGTGGGTTTTGAAGGGGCCCTACCCATACAAAATAAATTCAAGCAAGGTATGAAACTTTGAAAACAAGATTGCTTGAAGAAGAAGGATCATGGTACAAAAAGGAACAAAGAACAACTCATACACAATTGAAAAATAGTATCTAAATAGTGACTAAACACATGAATAGAAATAGAATAAAATTAATGAGAATTTTTCCACTCCTCATAATCTTTGGTCCATTCTTTAGCTATGTCCTTGAGCTTATTTTCCAAATATCCTCCTGGGTTTTGCTCAACATCTTGGATGTAAATTCCTTTGATCTTCTTGCTAGGTCTATTCTCCTCATTGTTATTCCAACTAGAATTAAATAAGATTTAAATGCACTCCATGATAATAATAGCCTCTCATTGATTTTTACAAAGACATTGATAATATTCACAACTTTTTTTCTCCAACTCTCAATAAATTGCTTGGATAGATGTTTATCCACACCAAAAATATAGTTGATGCATGTAGTAATCTCTCCAGTGTGTAGAATCTCCCATGCCTTTTACTTCTTATTGATTTTATCAATAGACCTTGGATCTATCCTATTAATCTCTCCTCCCATCTTGTAATTATCATTGTGAGATGCACCAAATGAGAGGGAGAAATAATCAACCTTCACTCTTTTCTAATGATAAATGAATCTATAATTACAACTAGCTTTAGAGTTTATCCTAATCACATTAACATTAGAATGATGATAATGTACCAACTCATAATGTTTATCATCATTTACCCTTAAGAGAATATTTTTTAGGTCTTTGTGCATAGCCATTTTAACTAATCTGGTTATGTTATTACATTAATGTTTGTTGATATTATTGCTTGGTTAAATGAGTGAATCCATACATGTTTTACTTGACTTACTATTGTCTTAGATGTGGACGAGTGTTTTTATAGATAGTTATTTATTTTGATTCATAGTTTTATTTATTTTTAACTTCTTTCTACCCTTAATCCTATTGGTCCCCCTTTCCTTTCTAAGTAGTGGATTCGTGCTAACCCATCAAACACTTAGGTAGAAGGCAATCATGAAGGATGATTTTTGTTTTATCTTCTAGAAGAACTAGCTAGATGGTGGATAAATAACTTTTTGTCACTTGGATTTTCACCCCTTTATGATATTCCTATTTATTCTCATCCAAGTGTCACAATGGAAACATCTCACTTGTTGTGGGTAAATAATTTTGTAAGATGAATGTCTAGAAAGGCTAGTTCCCTTGATGCACTCTTTGAAACACTTTATTATCTATCAAATTTGAATGAAAAACGTTAAGAGGACAAAATAATAAACTAAAATGTGATGAACCAATATTTAATTTCCTCCTATTGACTAAAATTATACTACTTAGAGAAAAATAATGCTTTCTTCACACAAAACGCATAACACAATACAAATTGTTACATCAATGTTTCATATGCTAGGTTCAAAATGTATTTTGATACTTATGAGAGTAATTAATGATTAATTGGGATAATATAGTCATGAAACACTTCTAAAACACCTATACACTTAAAATATAACAATAAAAAATATTTGTAACAATTACTCTTCTCCATACTTGGTGAACAATCAAGGATAACATGCTAGAAAAGATCATCTTCTAATAGATAAGACCCACAAGATTGTAAAAAAAAAAACTCAATTATATATAATGTAAGTAATATAATTCACTTTTTTATTTCTTAAAGATACATTCAACTGTAAAATTAGCTAGGTTTTCACCATCAATCATTGGAGGCTACTCAAAAGAGTCAAAAGAGTCAATATTTATAACATTTGGAAGAGGGGTGAGATAAAGGAAGTCCAAAGGTCACTTTGACACCTATAAAGATGATAAAATAGGTTAAATTTTCATGAAAAATAAATGTGAAATGAACCATGTAATTTCAATAATTCTAGTGTCCATACAAGTCATGAAACTTATGAAAAGTGGCATGAAACCCCTCACTCTAGCTCAGAAAACTACCTTCATGATTTGGACCTATTTTAACATCCAAAAACTAACTAGGTATAGTTATGATGATTGGTATGAGATTAAATTATTTTAAACATTCCTTTTAATTCATTAGTTGTAATCCTACTCATCTAAAATCTCCTAAAAGGAAGCCATCAATGCCTGTAGTCTAAAAAACTCCTCTTTCAGTCACCCCTAACACTTCGCTTCAAAATTGCCTCTAGTTTTCCATTAAAATGATTGGGATGGATTTAATGATACTTTTAAATACTTTCCATGGCCTTATAATTCTTAGGTACACATTAAAAAGGCTTACACTTAAATTTTTCACCCTTCTCACCATTGTGTTCACTATGCCAGTTTTGACTCACTGAGATGAGAGATATTGTTTGAACACTTATAAGTTTTTTCTAGGTATAAATTTCAATAGGTAGTTATATAAATTCTATATATTTCCCCCAAACATGATTGTATCTTTTAAAACATCCTAAAACCTATAAAACACACAAAATGGTCAAAAATACCCTTTTTGGCACCCTGTCTATATAATTGCATATAACTCAAAAGTATGATATTAATATTGAGTGAGTCATTTACAAGTTAAAATCACTTTCATGGTAAAACTATGTCATCTAGATATCTCTCCAAGCTTGTTTTCTCCATCGGGTCTTGATTGAGGGTTTAGTAGGGTTTTAGGTAGTTTTTAGTCTTAAGCTTTGTTCATAAATATCTAACATTGGAATTTCCAAAAAATTAAAAAAAACATGATTTTAAGGGACCATAATAACCCCTAAAAAATTCTTTGGCCTCCATGAATATCCTCAAAAAAGATGAGTACTTGAAATCACCCTATCGAGTTTGTTTCCACCTTTCTTGCATGTTTGGACTCTCTTTGAGTTTAAAATTATTTTTTTTCATAAGTATATTTTAATACCAAAAGATTATACATGTATAATTACATATATTTAACATGTATTAATCATTTTTATAGATCATAAATATCTAGAAATGAGAATGGACCCCCAATTGGCTCTAGGTCTGCTCAAGGCCTAATAGGCTTAACATGCACCCTATTAGTTTGATATAATTGAACTGATGTCTCATGGTTGGGCTGGTATATAATTATTTTTATTAATTCATTAAATCTCTAAAAACCATTACATAACCTCCCAAACATTTCTCTTCATCTTTTTCTCTCATTCACCAACTAGGACTAGTGAAAGCTTATCTAGTTAGACTTTATGCAAGGGTATTTTGATCACTGTGAGAGGTTTGGGATTAAATTAGTGATTATTATAATATATATTCTTTTAATACACCTCAAAATATGTTTCTTGACATTTCCAAATCTTTCTATTAATCCCTTTACACATTTTGACCTCATGAGCTTGTTTTATCAAACCCTAATTTTTCTTGACTAGCTAACCTCTGAGACAAGATAGTGAGGTATATCCCTCTTCCCAAGGAAAATTTAATATTTTATGAGTTTTATTATTTCATAATGAGACTTTTTACCAAATTAATTAGTTTAATTCACTCATTAAGGAACCAAACCAACTCAAAATGCCCAAAAACTGCCTCAAAAATACTATTTTCTTGCATGTTTTCCTTTTTCCCAAGATGGCTCCTCAATGCTAACTAATAGGTTTTAGAAGAGATAATATAGATATTTATATCATGAAAAAATAAGTATAAAATACATATATAAATTATTTTGATACAAATACTATTATTTCTCACTCTCTATATTCTATTCACTGAATGATTCATTCTGAGATATTATACATATATAGGAATATTTCCTATAACTTCTCTCCTAAAATATCTCATACCTAAATATTATAACTAATAAAACATAAATATGATATATTTTTATACCAATATAAATAATATATCCTCTAAATATATCTATTATCATAATATTATTTATGTATTAATATTCATATATAGAAACTAACTATATTTACCTCTCGTTAAATATCAATCATAGTAAATAATAATTTACTTTTTACCATTCTATAAATAGATATTTTTTCCTAATGTGAAAAACATTCTCAACATTCCCCCCCCCCCATTTTTTTTACATGGTACAATATATCTCTATTTCTTATTATAGTGTGCTCCACCTCCATGTGCTCATGATCTTCTTTGTATACATGTGTCATCACACATCTCTTCCATCACACTCATCTAAAATTTGGTATTAATAGGTTCACCAATAACCTTCCAAAAAAAAATCATAGGTTAACCAATAACCTTACAAAATGGTTTTCTCAGGTTCACCACTAACCTTATAGAATGTTTTTCTCAGGTTTACTAATAACCTTATAAAATGGTTTTCTCAGGTTCACCACTAACTTTATAAAATGGTTTTCAAAGGTTTAACACTAACCTTTCATCATGATTTCTACAATTATTTTTAGATCAACATTATCCACTGTAGATATACAAAATGGTTACATGGTAATATCATAAGTGAATAGGAATAAACTTTTGTTCTTATTTTTCACACAACTAAAAATGATAGTAAATACCACATTAGAAAAACTAAAAATAACACACCACACACATCAAAAAACATTGATGTATCCCCATCATTAGAGACTAACAAGAGGTAGCTAAAATACCTCCTTCCTTTATGTAGTCTCCATCCTCTAGTACAGGATACTACTTACTCAGGTGATATGTTGATGAGATGCTCTGATGGTTCTGGTAGGTTCTTTATTGGTTGCTTCCATAGAAATTTGAACACCCTCATTTTTTGGAGATCACATACAAGTGATAATCTATTTGTAAGGAAATTTTATTTTATTTTTACAAATTTGAATTTTGACTAATGATGACACAACTAGATATAAAACTAACTATTAACACTCGACTCAAAAAATAACTTGATTCTAACTAATGCTCAAAAAATAATTTATTAGATAAATGATATTAACCTTTTTAATTATCATAAAAATTTATATTGACCATAAACTAAAATAGACCTTTGACTTATAAAACTAAATGTTTACAAAACCTAAAGGATTTAAAAATTACAAATTTTAAAAATATTATAACAAGATTAAAATAGTATAAACTTTTATACTTTTTAAGCAATAAAACTTGACTCATTAACCAATAATTGAGACTTGAATGCATGACAATAGTATTAACATAAAAAGTGACCCGACTAAAAATAATAAACAATAAAGACTATATAAAAAAACTTTTCCAACTTCATTAATCCTAATAAAAGATTTAATGAACCTAAATATATAAAAACACATACAAACTTAACCAAAAATAAAATACTCAATGACATCAATCATATACCAAAAAACTATATCCTATCAAAGATAAATTGATTTGACTCACTTTGCATGGAATTATGTACAATAGAAATCTAAGAGATGTTTGCTGCATGTAGACTACATAGATAAGAGAAATCAGAACTCCTCAAATCCACCAGATACATAGCTTGGTCCAAATTATGACAAAAAAAGTTCCAATCCTCAATTCAAATCCATGGATGAGTATTTATCTCAAGAACATATTGACAAAATAGAATCTAGCTTGATATCTACACAATAGGTATCAATATACCATGGGTCTATGCTATTCAAGATATGCCACACTCTCAAGGAATAATATCATTGATGCAAAATAAGATCGACTGGTATTTCACTAAGTTTTGTGCTAATGATTTTTTAGGGATAGCAAATTATTAGTACTGGGGTGAGTTGGAATGTAGAGTTGACTCTGCAACATTAGACTTATATGTGCTTGTATAGTGAGTGGTTGGAAAAATGCATGGAAGAGATATAGATGTAGTGAATGAAGATTTTAGATCTAGTATGAATGATGTTACCAATAATCTCTTCATTAATCCAATCAACAGAGCTAATTTGTATCGGCCTACAGCCTTGTCTTTTCACTATTAAAAATTATGAACAATTGGATGTACCACGAATGAAGATGCATAGCCAAACTAAATCGATTCTATAGGAAGGCATAAGTAAAAGATCTAAATCAATCTTCTCATAATTAGTGGGTAATATGGAATTAAAATCTTAAAATCAAAACATGCTTCACTAATCTCTTACAAATTAACTCTCTAGAAAATCTTAACTAAATTCATCTCTGAGTCACATCCATAGGGACAAAGCTTATCGTAGCTGCCCCTTGACTAATTTCAAATTTCCATTATAGGTATAAGACAAATAATTGATCTGATACCAATGATAGGTTTTAGAATATCTAATACAAATATTCATCTCATGCACAAAGAAGTAGAAGATACACAGACAAATTATGTCAACACAAATACTATTATTTCTCACTCTCTATATTCTATTCACTGAATAATTCATTTTGAGACATTATACATATATATAGGAATATTTCTTATAATTTATCTCATAAAATTTCTCATACCTAAATCCTATAACTAAGAAAACCTAAATATGATATATTGTTATACCAATATAAATAATATATCTATTATCATAATATTGTTTATGTAATAATATTATGATATACAAACTAACTAACTATATTTACCCTCAATAAATATCAATCATAGTAAATACTAATTTACTTTTGCCATCCCATAAATACCTATTTTCACCTAATGTGAAAACTATTCCCAACACTAACTCTAAGACTCTTAAGATTTCCCAACATGTTACTCATTTCAAATTCATGTTAATGAAGCTTTACATTCACCTAAAACAACCCTTCTCTCTTAGAGTCTTCATTTCTACCCATTGAGCAACATGGGTTTCCAAGCTCACCTATATTAACCACATTTTTTGGGAAATAGGAAGAGTGGGTGATCATATTTGAAGGGGTCCTAGAGCCTATATAAACATGTTCTTGATGAATCATAATAAATTCTAAGTTGTTATCAAACCATCACTCTCTTCCTATGCAAGTTAATCTCTCTAACCTCAATTCATACCCAAGACTATAAAATGACTATTGTAGGTGAATTCATGGCTATAAGAGGATTGGGTAAGTTCATTTCATCATTCCAAGAGTTCATGGAAGTGATAATGATATTAATATAGGTATTCAAAAAATATCTCATCATGTTAACCATGATTTTTCCCTTCCTATGCACTTGAAATTATCAAACTGAGTTCTCTCTACCTGTTGACTGAGATACTTCACCTTTTGACTATTGTAGGTACACATGAGATTTTTGGATTTGGTTTATGATGTTAGGAGACCTTAATTGAAGCTTGGTAATCACCTAAAAAATTATCATTCTTGGGTTTACCTTTAATGGGATAAAAAACCACTAAGGCACCAAGATTATAATTATGTCTCCATACTCAGTTGTAGGTTCTCTTATTTTCCATAAGATACCTGTAGGTGTCCATGATGATTGAAATACTACATTCCAATATCATGCTGATGAAACCCATTCCCATTTTCACATTATTCAATCAATAGTTTCATTATAAATATGAGGTAATACTTATTTTACTATTTAAATGTCAATTGTCACTCACACCTCAAAACTGATAGATAAGGAAGTAGGGTTTTGGTGTTTTTTAGGGCAACTTTGAGGCCCCAAACAACCTCTCTCCACTTATCTTCTGACTCCCATATTTGGTATAGGTATTTTCTATGCTATAGGCAACAATATTCACCTCTTTATATTCCTTTAAACCCTTATCAAACATGTCATAAGAGGTCTACAAAAAAACCTTGGACCTTTGTTTGCACTTTTTGGGGAAACTTTCCTAGAGTTTAATCTCTTGTCTCTTCACCATGATTACACTTCCTTTTTTATACATGATGTTTCAAATAGGTTTGCCTTAGGATTTTATATATGTTATTATTTTAATATGGACTATATCATGTTCTAAATATCCCATTTCAAGGTCTCCAAAGTTATGAGGTACCACCTAAAGGTTGTCATTGGTATACATAGGTAATAAGGGAAAATGTGAATAATGTATATGATTTTAACCTTTAATGAATTGTGAGCCATTCTCAACATTAAAAATGTACTCTTTTTTTTAAAATGATTTAAACCTCTTCACTAAGATATTCAACCTAGTATGACATCAACAAAGGCTCCTGTAGGTGATTATTGGTTGTAGATATGCAGTGAATGTGGAATGGGGTAACAATAGGTTGATTAATGGCCTAAAAAAATCAAACTCAAATTTAAACCTTTAAAATAAATTATTGTTATCAAGGAGGCCTTAAAACTATCTCCATAACACTATTCTAAAATGAAAGTCTCTTGTACACATCTAGGATAAAGCAGATAGGGGTCTCTAGAATGATTGGTTAGTATCATGAGTGAAATTTTAACCACACTTGTCTCTTTATTGAAAATAAAATTAATTCTCTTAAATTCCTAATGGTTTGAAAAAACTAATATACCTTGAGTACAACTCCATAAACAAGCTAAAAAACCTTATACATGTGACTGCAAGTGGGGAGGAGTGAAGAGTTGACAATGGAGAATGATAAGATGGAAATTTACTTAAATCATGATATGGTGGAACCAAAAATTGGATTATGTGATCATATGTCCCAAATACATATGTAACACCATATTTATCTCACATGAAACCTCTATAGAAGACCAACATTTTGAAATAAGGTAGAATTGATTAAAACTTCATAGTGGTGACACCTTCCTGCAACATGAGACAACTTGCCCATAAAAACACCATGAAACATGAAAATAAGTATGTATATTATATAATAAGGTATCAAAAATAATTCAAAGTTAACATCACCAATTGGTTCATATGGATTTGACCAAAATGGAGCAAAACCTATAGGGTACATGAAAAAACTAGTAAAAAAGTATAGTCAACTTCATGAGGATAGTTCATAAAGAAAAATTGATAAAACCTTGTACTCTTAATATAAAAATTAATTTATCTAAGTGTAATATCACCTCTCAAAATAATTTGCCTAAAACCTCTTGTGTTATCCGTACTAAGCACAAATCTGAAGGTCACTTCTATATGTCTAGGAAAGCAAAGGAGCATAATAGTTTTAGATTAACAATGGCACTTCCAGAGAAAATAAAATATTGATATGAGTGTGAATAATATGAATAGACATTCCATGATCTTATTCCATGTGGCACACTTCCCCATGGGTCGTATAGGTTCTAAATGTTCCCTTTTTTAATTGGTTTCTTGAATTTTAGTTAGACAACCTAGAATATTCTATTGTAAATAACATCCCTAATAAGGAATCTAACCTTCTTGATGTTTTAATGTAAAAAGGACACTTAATCATGTTGGAAACTATGACACTTGCTTTTTTGATGCTTAAAATCCCATTAAATGACTGAAAATGATAAATAAACCTATAAAACCATGACTAAGGCTAAACATGCATTAGCTAACCTCAATTAAATCATAACATAGCCTAAGATAAAGATTTATACCCCTAAACATCTAAAAACCCAATTTTTTGCCTATAGGGTTCCAATTTTAACTTAAAATTCAAATTTGGTCAACAAAACTCTAATCAACATCAGAAAATAGGTGCTTAGGACAATGACTAGCCATTAAAGATAAGTAGCTCCTTTTGAATCAAGTAGCATCGAGAAGTGGGTGCATGGGATATCAACTATGCATTAAAGATAAAGCATAGTGGAGATGGTAAGATGTGTACCTCCAGTGTGAGCTCAACAATTAGAATGCTCCATTCCCTATGATCCTAGGATGCTCTAAAGCCTATAAAAAGAAGCTAAGTTTAGGTGGAAAAGAGAGACAATTTAGAGTAGCAAAGCTCTAGTGACTTATTTCTAGATGGTTGTCATTAGGATTTATAACTTAGCTCAGGATGTTATTTGATTCTCCCCTTTCTAATTCCCAACCTTGGCTATGATCTTGGGCCTTTATCAGTTTACGTTAAGCATTTATGTAGTTTATATAGACTATGCATGTATTGTTGTTGAACTCCATTAATGAAGAACAATATTTGAATGGTTATTGATTGCATGCTTTATTCTATCAAATGTATGGTTGAGTTATCACAATTTTCTAATTTGACTCATTCATGGTAAAACTATAGCTAGTAATGAACCTTACACCTATGATAAGAAATGTATGAAGTATGGTTAAGACCCTACACCAAAAATGATACCCACACCTTAGTGCAAGACCATGCCTACATCCCCTAACCAGATAACTAGTTTCACTTCATGTACATGAGTACCATTGATCCCATAAAACCCAAGGCTTATGCCCATGAATGCATAACCATCACTGTATTAACCCAATCCCTTGAATAATAGAGTTGCATCATGGCACAACTCACCCAACATAGACCCTAGTCTTTTCTCCACTATACTTTAGGTGAGAACATAAGGTTTGTACCTTATGTATATTGATGCTAGAATATTTGAGTGTTAGATATTGAGTGACTTAGGATAAATCAAGGCTTGAACCCTTCTATAATAAGCCTAAATTTGACTTGGATAGCTAGGTAAACACATGACTAGGCCCATGACTATAAAGTCTACTTTTCTACAACATTTTGGTCTAGTTGCCAAGATGTGTTAAAAAAATTTATTACAATGGTGTACTAAGATAATGTTTAACCTTCCATTAATAAAATTGAGTGCTAGCTAGAAAAAATAGAATATATATTTTCATTGAGGCATCTAACTTGTAGAGGTCAGAACCTAAATAAGTGGGTCTAGAACCACTTGTATATTGCCTTATACAAGGTTTTCTTTTATAAACTACCAGAAGAAGTGTACCATTGGTTGGCTACCTATGTGAATCATAGAAGCTAAAGTTATAGATAGAGCCATGAGTGGACAATAGAGTGATTAGAGAGGCTTGATATCTTATATGCCATTTATACTAGAGCCATAGACAAATGGTGGTAAGGGGTGTTGAACAACTACATGCTTGAGTTCACGATATCGACGTACTCCTACCCTAAAGAAGAAAAGTACCCATTCTTGCATGATCATAGAGGCATATTTTTTAAAATAACTTAGCACCAAACTCAAGAAGATAATGGTATATTATGTATTTGAAATAATAATTATGGAAGGCTAAAGTCCTCTTGAATATGATCAGCACAATGGGGAAGAAGGAGACATGTAGGTGAGGTGTAATTGAAGGAGACGAGTAGATTGATAATTGAGAGATTAGGAGATAGGCTTATAATAAGAGAAGGCATGGGTTGATAGAGTATCTAAAACCTAGAAGTACATAGAGGACCCATAGTGAGTGTGAATGGCATGGGGAATGATCTCTTGAATGAAATCCACTCCTAGAAGAAGGAGCCCTTGAAGCCATCAAAAAAGCTCCATAGTTAATGGGTGAATGCTTGAGGTCCCTTCATAAATTGACCATTGAAGATGCACCTACCCCCTTTAAACATGTGTCATGATATAATGCACCATATTCACCAAAGGAAAATAGAAGATTGATAATTGACCTTGTTATTGATGTAAACTTTGATCATCTTGCAAATTTGGACTAGAACTTTGTGATTGAACAAGTTATCCCATAGAGGAGAAAAGTTAAGATACCTATAGACTTTAAGGTTCTATCCTAACTAGATATATTTTGAGTTTAATCACCCTAATTCATCCAATGTTAGTTACATAACCTAGGCAATAGCTCATAGGAAGTGGCCCTACACCACTAGTTAGTATTACAACACCATCATCTTCTATGTCACCAACAATAACCACTAGACCAACACTTGGCCTAGTTGTTGGAGGCTTTGGAGGACCAATTTTAGGACAAGCACTAGGAGGATAAGTACCTTATAAAATTGATGCTCCCCAGTCTTAGATTTATTATGAGATGTCCATGCACCTACTAGAGTATTGGGGCATGGAAAATGCCATAGAGCATGTGCTCAAGTGTGAGTTATAACAATGCACTTAGGGAATAACCTAGTCTAAGTGCAACGAAACATAATTTGTGAAAAAAAATTCTTGATCACACCTATAATTGGTATAATAATTTTTATCTTAAATAATATATAATTGATTATGACACCCTAAAGGAAGCCTTCTTGAAGGAGTCCAATATACTTGAGTTTGAGTAGTATATCATTACTACATTCAAAAAGATGAACCAGAGGTTATCAGAGAGTGGGAATTTATATGATGCTAGATTTAAGATGCTCCTCTCCAATATTAGTTAATAAATTCACCCCTCCCAACATGTATAATGGTTTATTGAAGGATTGTTAGTCCTTTCATAATGGCACTATCCATGAAAACATTCATAGACCCTCAAAAAGTGCTTAAAGCCATGCTCAGGGCGAAGGTGGTTAAGAGCAATGATATAGCCATTAGCCCATTACTAAAGTCACAAACTTCATCTATGGCCTCTCAAATTTAGAAGCTAACCACTAGTTCATTACAAGATGCTTGAAGCAGGTTGTGGTGCACCAACTGTGAGATAGAGGGGCATAATAAAAATAACTACCCTCAGAGGAATTTGTGCACACTACCTCTTAGATATGAATTTTATCATGAGGTGCATGATTTTAATATCTAACCCTTATTTTAATGCACCATATACTACAATTTTTTCAGTGCCTACACTCATAACATAGTTGGCTACTAAGTAATTTATGAAATGCACTAGATCATGGAGAGAGGCACATGGTAGGAAACTACAATAGCCAAAGGTTAGGTAAACTAGGGAAATGAGGGTTATATTTAATATAATGTTTTCTATGGGAACCAAAGAGGCACCAGAGGGTGAGGTGGAGGATGTTGTGGAGGAAGATTCCCATCATGATCATGTTACAAGTGTAGGTTGATTGAGTACTATCAGTGAGACTAACTAACACATGTAATGTGCAGGTATTGTGAAGGACAAAATATGGTTGAGGAGTGCCCTTACTTATTTAAGAAATTTGACCTAAGGTAAAATGGACATTGACAAGGGTGTAGGGATGATCAAGCATGAGCTTAAAAATATGAAATGGGCTCTAAAGGTACAGCTAACATACATGGAGCCAATCATGGTGTAGGAAACCATATGGAGTGGGTTCACCACTAAGCCACCAACTATGCTAGTACAAGAGTTGTGCCTAAAATATGGGGAACCAAGCCACACCAAGTGTATCACATGGTTTGAGATAAAATTTTCAACCTACCCTTACCCAACACATCAAAAAGATGTCCTGTAATAAGCCATGAGTGTATTATAAAAATTTTAGGGACAACTTTAGCTAGCCAAAGATCTAAAAGTGTAGGCTAACACCTCATTTATAAATAAAGATAGATAAGAGGATAAATTATAGGTGATAATATATATCTTGAACCTCCTATAAATGGATGGGATGTTCTACCTACTAAAAAAATTTCTCATAGAGTACGTAGGGAGAAAGCCAAGTGAAGTTGTTGATATCCATATAATTAAAGTTGTTTCATTACATATGAAGTATGTGAATGAATTAAGGCATAATTAAAATGTAGATTATAATCAATAGTTACTCATAAATTCCACCATTGATGGATGGTCCATCTATGAGGTGTTAAAGGACACTATCAGAGAGCTCGATATCTTGACTAAGAATGCATGGGAGAAGATAGGCAGGCTAGCCTTAAGGACTTTTCCCCATGTACTTTTCATGGCCAAAAAAACCCAAGTGTAGCTAATCAAAATTATATAGGGTACCATTTTATATATTATGGGTAATTAATTCCACACTGACTTTAAAGTTATCAAGTTAGCTGAACAAGATAACTACCTAGTGCTTCTAGCATGGCCTTGGTGTTACACTAATAATGCAGATATGTACTTTAAAAAGTGATGCATAACCTTTGAAAATGGTAAGGAAAGGGTATTAATCCCCAATTTAAGTGACCAAATACCCCTTATATGTAGAGCATTGATCTAGAGGATAAGATCAACCATATTTATAACATCACAATGCAAGGCATCAAGAATTTCCATACTTCTGATTAGGGAGTGATTTCCTAGGAGGATGGGTAGTAAACCTTAGACACCACCAATGTCACCTGTGACTGATGGGTTAAAGAGTATTATGAGGCCACTAGTAATAAATACCAATTGGTACATACAAAGGTGTCAAAGCTCATGAGGACTAGCTGAGTCTAAATTGATTGCACTCTAAAATAATGGGTCCTACACTAGGAGAAGAAAGGAAAGAGGGTACTCTACTTGAGCAAAGGAAAACTTGAAGCACTCCCAAAATTTGAAGGGATAAACCCAATGTAAAGGTATGTACATGACCTTGAAGCATTCATTCCTAAGGAGACAGACAGAATGGGTACACTTGTGTATACCTTGAGGAGCACTATCACACATTAGTGGGCAATGTAAAGGCCTAATTTGTTGACTTGGTAAAATGTAAAGGTGTCCATGTACACTATATTTATGAGGATTAGTGATAACTTGGATATCTTAGCATACTTTGGCAACTCTGATCCTATGGTGTATGTGTGCCTATGTGAAGAGACATGGACTGATTACGGTATGACTTCCCTAGAGAACTTATGGGTGCAAACCTTTTACAGGACTCTAAATACATGGGTATGGGTATGGTACGTGGAAAATGAGATGTGCAAAGAGATAACCAATTCGGAGGCCCTTACGGATAATTTTATGCAAACCTTCTCCTTTTTCTTATAGAACTTATAATTGGTTAAGCCATTACAAGTAATTTGGAGGGTAGTGTTCAAAGACACCACCATCCTTAAGGAATGCTTGAAATACATGTTTACATAAAAGGGGTTGGCACTCCTAACCTTATTTGAGTAATAAATGCTCAATAGTGACTCGAGTGAGGAAAATGATGAAATATGAAAGGAGAACTACTAGAAAATGTTGATTACCATAAGAAAGTTCATGCACCAAGTAGATGATAGTGATCTTGGTGAAGAAGAACCCACTCATATTTATATTGAGATAATAGAGGGAACTCAACAAGTCAAGGACTCACACTAGGAGAAGAATGAGCAATACCTCACCCTATTTAATACCATCAAAGTAGATATTAGTGTAGAAGGGGATCCAAAGATGGTTACTCTAGGAACTTATTGGTCTAACGCTGAGCTGGTGCAAATCATAGACCTCCTGAAAGAATTTCAAGATTTTTTCCTTCGGACTTATTGAGATATGAAAGGTATCTACCCATGCCTTGGGAAGATGAGAATAAATATAATCATTGGTACAAGACCAATAAAAATTCACCCTTATAGGATGAATCCCAACCACCATGCCAAGGTCAAAATAGAGATTGATGTTATGTTGGGCACAGGGGTCATTTACCTTATGAAAGATTCTAAGTGGGTGAGCCTAAGGGTAATAATTATTAATAAGGATGGACCCATAAAAATTTATGTAAATTTCACAATGTTGAATGCCACCTATGTAAATGACCCCTTTCAAACTATGTTAACTAATGAAGTCTTGGAGGTCATCACAGGCTATAAGATTTACACCTTCACTGATGGGTTCTCTGACTACCACCATGTCCAAACTGAAGAGGAGGACAAGCCTAAAACAAACTTTGTGATTAAATGGGATTTTTTTGCTTATAACATGATTCCTTTAGACTCAATAATGTACTAGCTATTTTCTCCAAAATAGTGATCGCCAGATTTAAGGATTTCATTCATAAGTTCCTCCAAGTTTATCTAAATGATTGGATAGTGTATGGCCTCATCAAGGACCATTATGAAAACTTATACCTAATGTTTGAGAGGTGTAGGAAACTTTATATATCCTTAAACCTAAAAAAGTTCATCTTCACAACATCTTTTAGAACCTTAGTCACATCATCTATAAGGATGGTTTACTTGTTGATCTAGCAAAGATCACCACATCATTCAACTACAAACTCCTTCCACACAGAAACATGTTCATGCCTTTCTTGACCACTATAGATATTATATAAATTTTATAAGGAGTTATGCAAATATTATGGTGTCACTAGAAGAGTTTTTATGTAAGTGTGGGCCATTATACTAGGGTAAAGTGTAAAAGGATGCCTTTGAGACCTTGAAGCTTAGATTATATGGTGCACCTATCTTATAATTCCCTAACTAGATAACACCTTTTCATGTCCATGTCAATGGTTTTGGCTCTATGATTAACATAAACTTGGTGCAACCTAATGAAGGCAAAATGGATCATCCTATCTCCTTCACTAATAGAAATTTGACCTTGAAAGAGTAAAATTATACAATGATAGAGAATGAAGTACTCACCATGGTCTATGCCTTGAAAAAATTTAGATAATATTTGTTGGAAACCCCATTTATATTTTTCACCAAGAGGTTCAGTTCTCAGTTGTGATTAAGACTAAAAAATAGAACTTGGGGCCAAACCATTTGTCATGCATTGATTCTAACAATGTGGTAGTGCCTATTGAGGATGACATGTTAAATACGTAGATGTATATAGTCCAGAACATCCTTGAGGATTTGGTAGAGATCATTTCCTTTCTAACATCTAGAGTTATGCCCTAAACTATGATAAATAAAGAGAAGAAATAGCTAGCAGTTCATGTTTCCCCCTTTAAAATTTTATTTTGAGAACTATATAAGCTAAGTAGAGATGAATTACTACATAGTTGTGTCATGGATCATGAAATATACTCCATCTTATAAGAGGTGCATGAAGGCATACTAGGAGGATATGGCACTAGATATGCAATAGCATGAAAAGTGTTATAGTCAAGTTTGTAGTGGCCAAGCTTGTTTCAAGATGCTAAGGCATGTGATATATGATAGCAAACAAGGAAGCCTAATCATTATTTTGATATTCCCCTCATCCCCATTCTTTATTAAGCACCATTCAAGAAATGGACCATTAATTTTATTGGGTTGATAACCCCTGCATCATGATGCATAAGTGTAAGGCACATTCTAGTGGCCATAGATTATTTCACCAAGTGGGTCAAGGCCATGTTGATAAAAGAATACATAGTTTCCACATATATGTGCTTCATCTATAAAACATAATAAGCCAATATAGGTGCCCACTTAGTCTGACTAGAGATATGGGCACTCACTTTATCAATGAAATAGTGTGCATCTTATTGGTTGAGTATATGGTGGTGCACCATAAAATGACCCTTATCATCCATAAGAAAATGACATAGTTGAGGTATTTAACAAAATAATGGGAACATGCCTCATAAATATATGTGATATTGGTTTCAAGGATTGGGATGATCAAGTGTTGGTAGTGATATGGTCATATCACACAACCTACAAGCACCTAAATAAGGCTACACCATTTTAACTAGTGTTTGGCATTGAGGCAATCCTACCAATGGAATTTGTGGTACTATTGTCCCCCCCAAAAAAATGTCACTCTTTTTGGGACAATGTATGAGCCATTTTGGTCTTGCAAGACCAAATTTGCCTCTTCCCTTTTCAAAATTTCTTCTGAGCTTTCAAGTTCCTCAATTTTCAAGATTTTCTAGAAATCTATGAACTCAACATGCTTGAAATAAGCAGGTTCAACTATTTCAATGGTTTCTTCAGACGATTACAATCAAAAGGGGTGAGTTCCCAACACTTGGGCATTTTTAGGATTGGCTCAACACCTTGGTTCAACCAAAAATGGGCTCATCAGCAAGCTTCTAAGTGAAGATTGAACTGTTGAACCTTGAACCACTTTGGTTCAATGGTTCAATGGGTTCGAGGTTTAACATCATTAATAGGGTTAAAAGAGTTAAGCACTTCAGCTAGATTAAACCATTCAATGACGTCAATAAGACACTCAACCACTTTGGTAAGTTCATCAGCTTTCCAAAAGACTAAGCTTTAAGGAAGGAATGAACCATTGAACCAAAGTTGGTTCAATCGATTGGTTCAAAGGTTCAATGCGGTTATTTAAAAGCAAAGGTTCAACATAGTTTAGAAACTATTTCAAATGGTCAAGACTTAGCTAAAACAAAGACATTGAACCATTGAACCAAAGTTGGTTCAATTGGTCGGTTCAATTAAAATGGTTCAAAGGAGCACCCTGAAAAGAATGAGTCAAGTGAAAGTTGCCACATGTCATCTACCGAGCCCCATTTCACTTTGTTTCTAATTGCAATAGAAGATGCCACCTATCCCTGCTAAAGCTTGTTAGAAGCCTCCAAGTGTCTCCATCTGAAGATTTGAAGTTTCAACAATTATGAATTTCAATGCGCAGGTATTTCAATTTTATGCAAGTTTTTGTCTAAGTCTCAAGAAGCTGTAGAAAGTGCCACATGTCCCTTGCAAATTTTGGTGCAAGCTGATAAGTGTCAATCTCTACAATTTCTCCCTCCTGCTTCTTATTTTCATAAAGACTGTGGTGGACCCATAATGAGATGTTAAAGAAAGTGGAATGTGCCATGTGTCATCATCTGCCTGACTCTCTAAAGATAAGTGGAAGCCACCACCTATTCATTCATAACTCTACAGAGAGTGACACGTGTCTACGTCTGAGTTTTGAATAAGTTTATAAGCTTCTCCTAAGAATTTTTTAGAGCACAATAGAGACCACCACGTGTTATCATCCACATGAATCTAAAATAAGTCTTGAGTGTTTTCAAAGGCTGCTAAAGTGTAGTGGAGACTGCCACGTGTCATCTTCTGCTAGACTCAAAAAATGTTTCTAAAGCCTCTAAGAGCAGTGGAAGCTACCACATCTCCTCACTGATTTCAAAGCAGATGCTGCCACATGTAAAATTTTTAACAGAAAACAACCAAAGAATAGAGAAGCAATTTAAGGACCCAATTCAATAGCTAGAAAAGGAGTTGCCAAAAAGGATGACAGACCCTTAGCCATCAAATTAGGGGCAATCAATTAGCTGTTGGCTTTCAAATGATGGCAGACCCAAGGATGCCAAATTGGTGGCAATGAAGTGTCTGTTGATTTTTGTAGACTTAAGTGTGAGATCCCTAATCTCTATGAAGTGGAGGAAACAATATGAAAGATCTAGAGTATCAACATAGTGTTTAGATCTGATAGACCTCTTGAACCTAGAAATGTGGATGTGGATTTCTTGAGCCTTTAAAAGACATGACTTGTCCAGGAATAAAGGCAAAGTGAACAATGGTGCAATCAAGAGAGGAAACTAAGAGGATCATCTAGTTTCATGGGATGATAGTCAAGTTAAAACATAGAACTCAAAGTGCATTCAAAGCATGGCATGCACAGCATGAGCTATTCTATGGGATAAACATGCCAAACCTCTCTCAACCTCTATATATTGTAATCTCTCTGATTGTTATGAAGGATCTTTTCCTATTATATAAGTAAAAACTCTGCTCAAATTAAAAGGCATTTACTAAGACTTTGAGCTCAGATTGTTAATCATTTTTATTCATTTGAATAAGAAAGCAAGTGACCTTTTTAGACTTTGTGCTAGAAATAGCCTGTGTTATTTAGGAAATTGTTCGTATATCTATTTCCTAGAAGCATTCTTTTTTATCTGATCTAACAAGCATAATTAGTGGAAGTGGTTAGGAAGGTGTCCTGAAGACCAACTGTGGGATGACTTTGTGCCCCCACAAGTACTTTTAGTGTGTTTGTATTTTCTTTTTCCTATGTAAAGGACCTTGGGATGACTTTGTGCCCCCATTGTTCTTCGTATCTCTCTCTTGGGCAGTTAAGGTGGAGACTTTGTGCTGCATCTTATATTGTTGGTTACTTTATACTTTGGTTACCAGTTACTTGTTCCTTGAAAGGACTCCTGTTGTTTCCTGCAAGAATACTTCTAAAAGAAGAGAAATGCCTTTAGTGTTTCCCAAGATTTCTCCTCTATTTTTTAGCATCATCTCTAAAAAAGAGAGACGGATGGTTTGTCATACCCTTGTGTCTTATTTTCTACATATATATATTATATAGCTCCATATACTTAATAGGGAACCTCCCCTTTTGATGTAGTAAACCTGCACATCTAACTGATCAATCTCCCTACTGCTATGGTGATAGGACCTATTTTGCTCACCAATTAGCTGGTCAACAAAATATTCACCCAATAGTTTTTGTCAACTCTACTAGGGAAAGAGCACACAGTTTGAAGCCTCAAGTTTTAAGTTGAAACAGGACCAGTTCTTTCCTATTTTTGTTTAACAATCTAGCAACTTCATGCTATATCATAAGCCAAAATTCCCAAGGTGTTGTTGACCCTATTTTTGAGTTGGTGTAGTAGAGCAATTTTGAGTTGTTTCCTCCAGAACCTCACCTCCAATGCACTAGGAATCTTCCTCCTACCAACACCAGGTCACCAACACAAGGTAGAGCTACTTTTTTTGCTATTAGTAGAACTTTGCCTATACATACACCACCCAAATTTATTATCACTACTTTCAATAATCCATTTATGGTAGTTTAAGGCCCCTGGGGTAACTCTTTTGGCCCATTCAATCTTACTCCACCCCTGCATGAGCTTCCATGTAGTTCAAAGAAGAATTTCCCCAAATTATTTGGTGATGGAAAGGTTTACCCTAATGAACACATTACAGCCTTCAACATAGCCTGCAATGTGATAGGCATGGAATTTGAGGATGTGGTAGTCAGACTATTTGTGGAGACATTACAAGGTACTATTGTGGATTGGTTCTACCATCTATAGGCTAGATCAGTGACTAATTGGGACACACTCAATGCCAATTTTGAATCCAGATTCAAACCTACAGAAGATGCACATGCCCTTCTAGCCCACCTCACACAAATGAAGAAGGAACCTCATGAACCAATGAGGGATTTCATAGCCAAATTTGATAAGTTAAGGAATAAGATCCCTACAATCACTCAACCAACCCCTAAAAACCTCAAGTGCTTCTTCATCAACTCACAACTACCTGAAGTGAGTTTTCTACTGAGACGTGCTGGCCAGATAGACCTTGTTGAAGCTCAGGACTTGGCTACTAAGGTAGAAGATGACCTTATCCTAGCTGGAAAGATAAGGAGAGATCCAAATAGAGGTAAATCTTATTTATCTTTTGATTACTCATCTATAGCCACTACTAATCCCATGGTGTAGAAGCTGGATAATGAATTGCTGGCTCTTAGAAGACAAATGGCCCAAGGGACATCATCCACTCCTACATACAGAGATATCCCAAGTAGAACATTCTAGAATCAGACATACCAAGGCAATGTTTCTAGGGGTCAATGGTAGCCAAATCATCTTCCTCCCCCATAGAGTAAACTTGTCATTAAAGCACCTCCAACCAACTTAGTAGTTGGATATCCTAAAGCTAACTCAGGTTTCTCATTTTAGCCTGAGTTGAACCCTAAAGATGATGTTAATCTCTTCACTGAGGAAGAAGAAGAATTAGCTGGCGACTCCAACATTGGTTTCCTAAACTATCAAGATGAACCCAAAAGTGAAGGTAATGCAACGGAGGGATTATATGTTGTGTTTACCTAGTCTAAGAATCAATCAGCTCAAGAAGTTGATAAAGAGAAGATGGAGGAGTGACCTTAACCAGCAATCTCAATTGCTAAGCATGGAAGTACTCTGCCCTTCTAGCTAAAAGATTTGATGACTGCAAGAAAGGTAAGTACACCAAATACCCCTACACCTTCTACTTCAAATCTGCAGTCTAGTTCTCCCCTTACCAAGAATCAAAAGGATGAGCTCCCATCCTCTATTCCTAGATCATTTTAGACATTTGACATTATTGATCATATAAAGAAAGCCAAAGTTCAAATGTCTAAATTTGAATTCCTACAGTTTAACCTTGATCAATTGGATAAATTGGTTTAATGTGTGAAGAACCAAAACATCCCAGCAAGACAAGAAGCTAAGAAAGCAACTCATGATCCCCCAAGGAACATGTCTATCCCAAACAATCTTGTCATTGCTCCTCCTGCTACTCCTGAGAAAATAGAGCCTTTCTATGTATCCCTATTAATAAATGGATATCAGCTAAACAATTATATCATTGATTCTAGAGCTTCAAACATTTTCATGGCTGCCAAAGTGGTTGAATCCCTTGGCCTTACACTAACCAAGACATTTGGTAGATTTTTCTCCATGGAAAACAAGCAAGTACCATTATTGGGGCAAATTAAGGATGCCCAATTTTCATTTGTAATGTTCCCAAATAGAAGAATCAAGATGACTGTCTTGGTGGCTGACGTCCCAGCATCTTATGGCATCCTTCTTGGCTAAAATTTTTGCAAAGATGTTGGTGGCAAATTAAACATGGACTTGTCTGAGGCAAGATTCTCAGTCAAAGGCATCATGAAAAGATTGCTTCCTGAAAAGGAAACAAAGTATGTGGTCACCCAATCATCAGCACTTAAAGCTCAAATTTTGTTTGAATCTTCAGGCATGGGTAACTACTTTCTATCCACTGAAGAAGTTCATGAAATGCTTGTTAAAGCTCTCAAAGGTGACAACCTGAAGGTTAGTTTAGCTAGAACTATGGAAGAATCTCCACCTCCAAATGAGGAAGAATCCAAAGGAAAATCAGTGTCTAATGAGGTATGGATCCTTGAATTTGATGGTAGTTGTTCCTCTATCAGTTCAAGAGCTAGGGTTGTGTTGATATCTCCTCAAGGAGATATTTTTCCTTCATCCTATAAGTTGCAATTCATAAACACTAATAACACAGCTAAGTATGAGTCCCTATTGCTTGGATTAAAGGCTACTCAAGACAAAGGTATCAAGCTTCTTAATGTTAAAGGAGATGTTAAACTAGTGGTTTGTTAGGTAAGAAACCTATATCAGACCAAAAATGAGAGATTGCACCATTACCACAATCTAGTTTGGGACCAAATTAAAAACTTTGATGCTTTCAGCATCTCTACAGTCCCCAGGGAATTCAATGATAGAGCTGACACTTTGGCTATCTCAGACACTCTTCTACTTCCCCACTCAGACTTCAAAGGAGACAGGTACACTATTAAACTAGTCTCTCGACCAAGTGTACTTGATAATGCTAGTCATTGGTAGGTGTTTAATAATGACAACCAAATCATTTCTTTCTTAGAGCAAAAAGACAGTTTTGAACGGTTGCATTTTGAAGGCAGTGAACCTCAAGAGCCCGAACTGACCCCTGAATCAAGTTCAAGAATGGATGGAGAGTTCATGAAACTTAAAGGGAATAAGATTCCCAAAAACCTAATCTCCCTTGAGAAACTATTTGATAAGCATGACAGATTCATCAAATAGCAGCAAACAGAGGCAAGCTCCTCTCAGGGGTTTGATCAAGTAAATCTAGGTAAAAAAAGAAGATCCCAAGATGGTGAACATTGGGAAGTGCTACCTCCTAAGGAAATATTCAAGTTCACTTCTCTACTTAGATAGTACATGGATGTTTTAGCATACTCCTATGATGACCTGAAGTCACTCACGCCTGATGAAATTTGACATGACATTCCTCTGAAGGCTAACTCAGTGCCTTACAAGCAAAAACCTAGGTAGTACAATCCAAAGATATCAAGTACTATTCTGTCTGAGATACAAAAGATGTTAAATGCTAGGATCATTTTCCCAATCCATCATTCCACATGGATTGCAAATGTAGTGCCTGTGAGGAAGAAGAATGGCAAAATTCACCTTTGTGTGGATTTTAGGAATTTGAATCAATCATCCTTAAAGGATAACTATCCTTTACCAATCATGGATCAAGTGATTTAGATAGTGACTAGTTCAGAGATGTTATCAATGCTAGATGGTTTCTCAGGATACAATCAAGTTGAAGTTGGTGAAGTAGACCAACATAAAACTGCGTTCACCACACCTTGGGGCACCTTCACCAATAAGAGAATGCCTTTTGGCTTGATAAACACTGGCACCACCTTTTAAAGAGCAATGGACCTCACTTTCAAGGATGAGATGGGTAAGTTCATTGTAGTTTATCTTGATGACTTGACTATTTTCTCTAAGCATCATCCAGATCATGTGCACCACTTGCAACAAGTGATGGAATGATGTCGTCAAAATGGCATTTCCTTGAACCCCAAGAAATTAGTTTTTGGAGTAACAGAGGGAAAACTTCTCAAACACATTATGTCCAAAGGAGGCATAAAAATTGACTCAGACAGAGTCAAGTCTATCCAACAGCTTACCTTGCCTACAAGTAAGATTGTTGTTCACTCTTTCTTTGGAAAGGTGAATTTCTTACGAAGGTTCATCCCCGAGTTTGTTGAGAAGACTAGACATATTATAAACATGATGAAGGGAAAGCCCACATTCAGCTAGAATAATGAAGGCAAGTCAACATTTAAAGATATCAAGACTACCATTGCCCATGCCCCATTTCAAGTTTGTCCAAACTATAACAAAGAGTTCACCATATATAGTTATGCTTCAGAACACACGCTTTTAGCAATTTTAGTTTAACATAATAAAGAAGGTATGGAGTCTCCCATTTCTTTCATGAGCTATCCTCTCAAAGCTCATGAGCTAAAGTACTCAAATATGGAAATGCATGCTTATGCAGTGGTGAAGGTGGTAAAGCATTTCCACTTCTACATCTTGAATTCATGTACTACTGCCTTGGTTCCTGACACAACTGTCAAATCCATAATAACTCAGCAACAGTTTTGCATGAAAAGAGGCAATTGGGTTGCAAAGATTCAAGATTTTGATTTGCTCATCAAACCAACAAAGCTGGTTCAGGGAAAAGGCTTATGCCAATTAATTGCTGATAATAAGCCAGAAGGAATAGAGCATCAAAAATTAGAAGAAGTAGAAGTGCCAACAGTCTTCTTTGTCTCTACCACTGATGAGTGGTATTCAGGTATTGCTCATTTCCTTACTTATGGTGAATGTCTTGCTCACCTATCTTATAAAGAGAGAAGGACTATCAAGTTGAAAGTGGTAATTTTTTTCCTTTCGGACAATGGCCTGTATAAGAGGGGCCTTGATGGAGTGTTCCTTTGTTGCATGGACAAGGAGCAGTAAAGCCAACTTTTGAGATCCTTCCACAATTAGGCCTGTGGAGGACATTTTTTTGCTCCTGTCACAGATATTACTGGCCTACTCTTTTTCAAGATGCATACAAGTGGGTAAGGAAATGTGAACTATGCCAATAGTTTATTGGAAGACCCAAGTTAGTTGCCCTACCTCTCAAGCCAATAGTCATAGAAGAACCATTTCAGCAATGGGGCCTCAATTTTATTAGTGTTATAAACCCATATTCAATTGCTAGACATGATTATGTCCTCACAGCCATAGACTACTTCACCAAGTGGGTGGAAGCAATTCCAACCAAACATGCTACTTCAGAAGTAGTTTGCAATTTCCTGAAAGAGAACATCATTTCCAGGTTTAGGGTCCCAACTAAGATTGTCACTTACAATGTAGCTTGTTTCACTTCCCAAGAGATCACTCAATTCTATTTCTACTATGGAATTACACTCTCCCACTCATCTGATTACTTTCCAAAAGGGAATGGAAAAGCTGAATCAAGTAATAAGAACCTGGTGACTATCATCAAGAAGCTAGTTGATGACAACCAAATAACATGGCACAAAGCATTGGTTGATTCTTTGTGGGTAGATAGAATTACACCCAAAAGGACAACTGGTATGTCTCCTTTCCAACTTCTTTATGGTATCGATGTTGAGATACCAATCACCTTGGAATTGCCAGCATAAAATTGGTCAAGGCAATTGAAGATCAAACGTATGAAATCACCCTTAATAGGAGAATCATGTGCCTGACTAAGCTAGAAGAGCAGAGAATTTTAGTAGTAGAGTGAATTGTAGTCCATCAAAGCTTGGTGAAGAAACTCTTTGACTAGAAAGCAAAGAATCGAGATTTCTAGATTGGAGATCAAGTCCTACTGTGGAACAAGAGAAGAGAACCAAAGGGAATGCATGGAAAATTTGATTCCCTGTAGAGAGGCCCTTTTACTATCCATGAGCTCAAAGGTGAAAATAGCTTCTTGTTGAAATATCAAGATGGCACACCCTTTTCTCTGCCACACAATGGGCAGCATTTGAATCACTTCAACTCTTGAAGTATCAGATGAAGTTGTCTGTACATATGTATTTTTGTTTAGTTTTTGTTTCTTTTTGTGCTTTTCATTATTGTTCATTTTTTTTGCCTTTCTTTTTGGGTAGCACGACTCCGTAGCCTAATGGCACACCTCAAGGCACTAGAGATTCTAGTTTCTACTTCCCTTAGCTATTCCAAGTTATCATCTAAAGGAAGTTCCCCAACAAGAGCCAGCTATTGTCCCCCCCCCAAAAAATGTCACTCTTTTTGGGACAATGTATGAGCCATTTTGGTCCTACAAGACCAAATTTGCCTCTTCCCTTTTCAAAATTTCTTCTGAGCTTTCAAGTTCCTCACTTTTCAATATTTTATAGAAATCTACGGACTCAACATGCTTGAAATTAGCAGGTTCAACTATTTCAATGGCTTCTTTAGATGAGTTCAATCAAAAGGGGTGAGTTTCCAACACTTGGGCATTTTTAGGATTAGTTCAACACCTTGGTAAAAGGGCTCATCGGCAAGCTTCTAAGCGAAGATTAAACTATTAAACCTTGAACCACTTTGGTTTAAAGGTTCAATGGGTTCAAGGTTCAACATCATTGATAGGGTTAAAAGAGTTAAGCGCTTCAGCCAAATTGAACCATTCAGTGATGTCAGCAAGACACTCAACCACTTTGATAAGTTCATTGGCTTTCCAAAAGACTAAGCTTCGAGGAAGGAATGAATCATTGAACCAAAGTTGGTTCAATCATTTGGATCAAAGCAAAGGTTCAAAGGTTCAATGCAGTTATTTCAAAGCAAAGGTTCAATGTGGTTTAGAAACTATTTTAAACGGTCAAGACTTAATTAAAACAAAGACATTAAACCATTGAACCATTGAACCAACGTTGGTTCAATCGATTGATTGAATCAAAATGGTTTAAAGGAGAACCCTAAAAAGAATGAGTCAAGTGAAAGCTACCACATGTCATCTATCGAGCCCCATTACACTTTGTTTCTAATCACAACGAAAGATGCCACTTATCCCTATTGAAGCTTGTCAAAAGCCTCCAAGTGTCTCCATCTAAAGCTTTGAAGTTTCACCAGCTCTAAAGTTCAATGCGTAGGTATTTATTTTTTATGCAAGTTTTTGTCTAAGTCTTAAGAAGCCATAGAAATTGCCATGTGTCCCTTGAAAATTTTGGTGGAAGCTGACAAGTGTCAATCTCTATAATTTCTCCCTCCTGCTTCTTATTTTCATAAATATTGTGGTGGACCCCTAGTTAGCTGCTGAAGAAAGCAAAATGTGCCATGTGTCATCATCCACCTGACTCTCCAAAGACAAGTAGAAGCCACCACCTATTCATTTATAACTCCACAGAGAGCGACACATGTCTGCATCTGAGTTTAAAACAAGTTTATAAGCTTCTCCTAAGCATTTTTTAGATCACAGTAAAGACTGCCATGTGTTATCATCCATGTGAATCTAAAATAGGTCATGATTGTTTTCAAAGGCCACTAAAGTGCAGCAAAGACTACCACATGTCATCTTCCATCAGACTCATAAAAAATGTTTCTAAAGCCTCTAAGAGCAGTGGAAGTTGCCACGTGTCTTTGCCTATTTCAAAGTGGATGCTGCCACATGTCATTTTTTTAGCAGAAAGTGACCAAAGAATAGAGAGGGAATTTAAGGACCTAATTCAATAGCCAGAAAGGGAGTTGCCAAGAAGAATGATAGACCTACAGTTGTCAAATTAAGGGCAATTAATTAGTCATTGGCTTTCAAACAATGACAAACTTGAGGATGCCAAATTGGTGGCAATGAAGTGTCTATTTATTTTTTTAGACTTAAGTGAGAGAGCCCTAATCACTGTGAAGTAAAGGAAATAATATGAAAGATCTAGAGTATCAACATAGTGTTTAGATCTAATAGACCTCTTGAACCTAGAAACATGGATGCAAATTTCTCGAGCCTTTAAAAGACATGACTTGTTCAGGAATAAAGGCAAAGTGAACAATGGTGAAATCAAGAGAGGAAACTAAGAGGATCATCTAGTTCCATGGGATGATAGTTGAGTTAAAATATAGAACTGAAAGTGCATTCAAATCATGGCATGCGTAGCATGAGCTATTCCATGGGATAAATGCACCAAACCTCTCTCAACCTTTATATATTGTAATCTCTCTGATTGTTATGAAGGATCTTTTCCTACTATAGAAGTAAAAACTCTACCCAAATTGAAAGGCATTTACTGAGACTTTGAGCTCAGATTGTTAATCATTTTTATTCATTTGAATAAGAAAGCAAGTGACCTTTTCAGACTTTATGCTAGAAATGCCCTGTGTTATTTAGAAAATTGTTTGTATGTTTGTTTCATAGAAGCGTTCTTGTTTATCTAATCTAACAAGTAGAACTAGTGGAAGTGGTTAGGAAGGTGTCCTGAAGACCGATTGTGGGATGACTTTGTGCCCCCACAAGTACTTTCAGTGTGTTTGTATTTTCTTTTCCCTATGTAAAGGACCTTGGGATGACTTTTTGCCCCCATTATTCTTCATATCTCTCTCTTGGGAAGTTAAGTGGAGACTTTGTGTTGCATCTTATATTGTTGGCTACTTTGTACTTTGGTCATCAGTTACTTGTTCCTTGAAAGGACTCCTGCTATTTCCTACAAGAATACTTCTGAAAGAAGAGAAGTGCCTTCAGTGTTTCCTAGGATTTCTCCTCTATTTGTTAGCATCATCTCTAAAAAAAGAGAGATGGATGGTTTATCCTACCCTTGTGTCTTATTTTTTGCTTATATATATATTATATAGCTCCGTATACTTAATAATGAACCTCCCCTTGATGAGAGGAGAGATTTATCCCCTTTTGATTTAGTAAACCTACACATCTAGCTGATCAATCTCCCTATTTCTGTGGTGATAAGACCTATTTTGCTCACTAGTTAGATGGTCAACAAAATATTCACCCAACAGGTACCATCATTACACATCATGTGCATGGGTTAGTTAGATGACCAAGAGTGACTGAATATAAGGTTAGAGAACTTAGAATGATTAGATGAGATGCACACCCAATCCAAGTGGAACTAATAGATATAAAAGGTGTATTAGAAGCTTTGACATGATAAGCATATAAAGAACAAGGTGCTAGTAGAAATAGAATTCATTTTGATCTATGACTCCAAGTATTTCAAGTACCTAGGAAAACTATAGATAAGGTGGATGATCCCCTATATCATCCACCACATATTAAATATATGTGCATGTAAGTTATATACATTGACTGGTGAAATGCTCCTTGGGAATTTCAATGGAAATAAGTTGAATCCATATCAATAATAAGATGGAACATGTGTCATGATACCACTAACTTATTAGTCACTAGTTAGTTTGAGTTGAGATGTCTGAAATAATGTTTAGCATAAGCCAAACAATTTTGTTTTGTTTTGTTATTTAGGTAGTAGTGTAAAGAGTGTAGAAGTGGTGCTTTGAATCCTACCAAAAATCTTTGCTAACACTTCACTCATAATTATATCTAGGTGAGTCAAGAACTTACACTATTTAAGTTATTGAGGCCAAACACCTAAGTTAATCACTTGCACTTTATAAGAACCTAAATCTAGACCTAAGTTATGGGTGAGTGAGGATTGCCAACATCAAACAAGGGAAGTGCACTAGACCACTGTACATCAAATCCCAAATGTAGGGTGTTTTCAATCCCCTAAGTAGACATTCATCTAACCTTTCATTCATAAATCTAGCTAGGTGAGTAAAGCCCTTATGATTTATAAAGTGATTGAGGTTAGACATCTAAGTGGTGGGCACATGAAACTCTCTAGACTCAAGAAGAAGATGAATGAAATCCATATGTGAAAGAGTTAGATTGTAGGGCCTTGGAGGTCCATGGAAGAACTAATCTAGTGTTTTTATGCATAATGTTAGGCAAGTGATTCAAATCCATTTACTTTATAAGAACCTAAGGCTAGACACCTAAGTTTCTAGGTGCAAGAAGGTTGCTAGACTTAGATGAAATAGGAGCCAAGTGAAGATGCACGACATGATCATGCATAAGAAAGAAAGTGAAGATGCACAATATGATCAGGTGCAAGAGATTTGGAAATGGAAAATCAAGTAATATAGGACTAGTGTAAGGGATTTATATAGGGTAAGATAGTTTAAGGCAAGATGAAGTGTAATAAACCAACCAAGATAGATAAACATGTTTGACATAAAATCATAACAAGAAGAGAAGATGCAACCAAGGAGGTTGAATCACATGTATGTGAGGTGCTACACCTAGATTACCATATTGAAGGTGAAAGTCATACCAAGAACAAAATTTCAAAAGGGGAATCATCATAGATAGCTAGCATTCACCTATATTTAAGTGAGAAGTGATCATTTGAACCACAAGTCACTTTACCAAAATATCATTAGTAGTATTGATTGAGATGATGGTGGAGGCACAAAGATCTGCATTAAATGAGTTTTTGGTAGAGCATTTTTTGCAAATTTCATGGAATTTTATGGAGTTCAAGAAATATAAATGCCACTACACCATTAATTCACTTACATTAAATATGGTAGATGGAAGTAGGGTATAAAATGTCATGTTATAGACTAGTTTTGGTTACAAACTTTGTGTGATCTTGAGATGTCAAGAAAACCAAAAAAATTAATGAACCAGAGAGCCAAAGTATAAAAACCCTATTTGATTAAGAAATTGAGAACCCTCAGACACTTAAAGTGAATAATTATGAAGCAAGATAAATTATACTCATATTTAGATTGGTATAGAGAGGTGTGGGAAGCAATTTCTATAGGAACTAGTTGGCAAAAATGTGAGTTGCCATCAAGGCTGCCATTAATAGCCCATAAAGCTTGAAGCTAAAGGTATAGTCATAGATCTCATGACTATGAAGCACCATTAATAATTTAAGGTTTCAGCAAACCTAACCTACTATGTTTTAACATGAGTAGGTTTAGGATGGGCAAGAAGTGGAAGGGATTGGGTCTGCAATAACAAGATCCAAAGTGGGCATACATATTGGTAAAATTGGCCCTTATAAGAACACCAGTAGCATTGGTAGAAGGATTCAATGTCATGTAGGTTGACACTGAGGTGTTGATAAAGATGTATTATCAAGTGATGTAATTTCCCCCAAAAGTCTTAGTAGGGGAAAATTGGCATTCTTTTATACACACCTACCAAATCAAGGATTAAAACCATCATACCTCTATCCATGTGAAATACCTAGCATCCGATTGTATGGTTTATATAGGGAACAAGATGAATTAAGGTGCATCATTATTTAATGTCTCTATTCAAGACAAGTTGATGGCCATCGATACAACTCAACTTTATGAGTTTCCATACTTTGAAAAGCCAAAAAAAATTATTCAATTCCTTATTTTATGAGTCCATGAAGATTGCATATACTTTATAATTAGGAGCATTAATATATTGATGTACCTCATAAGAAAAATAATCGGGCTCCCAAATTCTAAAAAATATATCCATGAAATGATGATTGATGATAAAGAGGTGGAACAAGTGGAGAAGATCCTAATATATTACAAGGGGGGATTCAAAATCCCCATCAAATACTATAAGGACCCTAGCGTGATTTCAAAATTTCACCTTGTAAGCTTAAAACTTTACCCTAATAGTTGATGGACCGATGTCACAAAATCTTACCTCTGTGTCATCTATCATTCGGCATAGGGCATAAAATTTAACATTAATAAATTTATTATTGAGTAGTTTGTGAAGAATTAATTGGAGTGCCACATGACAAAGGGGACCATCATATGCGGGTCCATTCTAATCTTGATAGTCATGGAGGAGATCAAGATACTAGATGGGAATGAGGACAATCTCTAGATTTTTTTAGAACATAATGATTCCCTGATGTAGAAATACAAGGACTCTACTTTCCCTATTTCCATTGATGAAAATTTGCATGATGGGGTGGTGAAATAAGTATATATAGGAATTTAGGATAGAGTGGTGCATCCCCTAAGATCTCCCTAAGAGCATGTGTGGGATGGAAACCTTTGGCATTATATAGCATTTTTGCATAGTCTTCTTGGCACTACTTGATGGTAATAAGTCTAACTGGTTGAATCTCCCATACACTTTCTCAAATAATTATTTGATGGATGTGCTTATAATTATCCCCAATTCACAACAATTATATATTTTGATGAGGGGAATAGACATGAAAAGGAACATGTTATGGTTCCAATTCATGTGCCTAGATGGAAAAGTGACAAAGGATGAAGAGGATGATTTAGATTACACCAACATCCACCCTCTTCAATAAGTAACCATACTCAGACATATCCATAGGCTATACTATGAGATGAATCTAAGGACAAAGGGTCCTAGTGTTGAGTAGACTAATGACCCTCCCATTAGGAATGGTGATGAAGAAATGTCAACACTAGATAAAAACAAGTCTCCTAAGAAGAAAAAAGGGGAGGCACTTGAGGAGATAGAGGAGCACATCAAGTTTACAATTTCCTTATGAAATGAAGCCTCTCCATTAGCCCCAACAAAAAATCACATGAATTCCATGCCAAAGACTTCTCTTATCTTTAAAGGAGAAGCATAAGAAGCCAAATTATCCATCTATAATGTCCAACATCACCCTAATAGACATAAAGGCATAGGGAGAATTGTATAAGGAGGTAGAGTTGGGGAAGGGCATGTACACTATTCCCAGAAAAGATGACTACTCATCTAACAAGGAAATTATCCCACCACCTTAAAGTGAATCAGCAAGGTAGGAACAAGTATGGAGAAAGCTTGGCCTCAGTGATGTGGATATTCAAAAGGCTCAAGAGCTACAAAAAGAGAATTAAAAATAAGAAAGGTCAACATGATGGAAGAAGGGATTGAGATAATCGAGGCTAAATAAAAGTGTAAGGCAGAAGGATAAATAGAGGAAGAACCCAATGTGTCATAAATACATGAGTATTTATAAGGTAGTACTATTGTCATACATGGGGAAGTAGGACCATCAAACACACCAACAAAAAAATCATAATGTAGCCTCCACAAGATGAAGAGTTAAGGTGAAAATGGGAGAAGATGGCCTTGATCAGGATCATATTAAATTAGCACTAGAGTTTCACTAAAAAAGAGAGTCCATGAGGTCTAAAGTCATGACCTACGAATAAATTTATAAAGTTGAGGCTGAAGAGATAAGGGTTGAGGAGGAAAAAGCCATCATAATCATGAAAAAGAGGAAGGTGGAAATAAAGAAGGCCCAAGAGGAGAAGGCCAAGAAAGTGAGAGAAGAGAATAGGATTGACATAAGCATGGAACCCATAAAAGATAAAGTAGTAGATGCACCTATCACCTACACCAGCCTAGCAAAGGAAGTTACATAACAAGTATACCCTAGTACCAACAGGATGCCTAGGGAAAAAAGAAGGTGATGCTAGAACCTTAAAGGAATAAATTGAGAAGATAAGGAAAAAGTAGGATATCATCGAGAAGGAACCTAAGGAATTTCACACCAAGGAGCCATAAGAAGTAGAATCAGATTAAGGGGACAAGTCTAAAGAAGAAGGAAGTATCACTATTGAAGAGGAGTAGGAGTAGCTAAAATAGGCCATCAAAAAAGAAGAATTTGAGCCAAGCTACCAAGAAATGGCATAGAAGTGGTATACCTAAGACAAGTATTTATACATGTTTGAGTACATGCCCTCCATAGCTTCAACAACATAAACATGCCATCAAGTGTCCTTTGTATTTGATTTCTACATGGATGAGCCTCACTTTGAGATAAAACTAAAATCAATCCAAGGCACTAAAAAACTAGAGGAGGGGCATTATTACCAATTTATAAACCCCCAAGATATGAATCCAATAAGGTTGGCTAATGCCTTCCTTAAAATGGCCTTCGAGGTAGCATGAAAGAACATTTTCAATGATGTTCATGACATAATATGAAAGTATATAGAGTTTAAATTAGGGTAAGAACTTAGCACCATAAATCTCAAGATCTATTAGTTAATTGAGCATGTGGAAGAAGCATATCCATCCCTTTTGGATGGTATTGACACTTATAATTTTTTAAAGGTTGGTAAGGTCTGCACACTAGTAAAATAAATGCTCCCTCAGATGAAGCTAGTGCCAAAAGAGGAAGAAGACCCTTGTGAAGCCATCAAGAAAGATCTCAAAAAAAATCTCGGTGAGTTAGAATACCTATTTTTAAGACTAGAATAACATGTAGATGGTGTTGATGTTATCTTCTACAACTTTTCTACTAAGGCATCAGTTATCAATGCACACTTACAAAATGTGAAAGGGGAGAAGGATGCATTGATGAAGCAAGCATTTACAATTATCAAGGTTGAGTGCACATAGATTATGTTGTAGATCAACATTTTGAGTGCCTAACTAAAAACCTAGGAGTAAGACTTGGAAGAACTCTTTCATGCCTTTTAGACAAAGGTGAGAAAGCAAGGCTCTATCCTAGATGGTGGAGTCTAAAAATTGAAGGAAAGGATAGAAGCCTTTAGAAATAATTGGATAACACTAATGTGCTCATGATCAAGGTTTACTCTAAAAATATTAATGGCACTATTGAAGAAATCAAGCTCCCAATCCAAGGCTTCAATGACTTCAAGGTAGAACTAAAGCAGAGCATGCCCAAATTTTATGTAGCTAAGGTGTTAGAAGGATAGTCTGAGGGTAGATTAAATTTTTTTATGGGGTAATGTTTGGCCCCATTTTTGTGCTAAGTAGTAGATTCATGATAACTCAAAAAACACCTAGGTATAAGGTAATCATGGAGGATGATTATTATTTTGTCTTCTAGTAGTGTTAGCTGGCTGGTAGCTAAGTAACTCCAATCAGCATTGGGAAGTGGGCACACAAGATAACAAATGGTCATTAAATACAAGAGTATCTTTTTTAAACAAGTAGGTGCATGGGGTAGTGACTATGTATTAAAGACAAGGCATAGTGGAGATAATAGGATGTGTACCTCCATCACTAGCTAAGTGATCAACATGCTATATTCCTCATGAAGCTTATAAAAAGAACCTAAGTTTTGTTGAAGAGGAGAGATGATTTGGAGTAGTGAAGCTCTGGTGAATTATTGTTTCATGGTTATCATTAAGATTTATAACATAGCTTAGGATGCTTTTTGATGATCCCCTTTGTAATGCCAAAGTTTGCCTATGAGCTTGGGCCTCTAGTAGTTTATGTTGAGCATTTTCATAGTTTATATGGATTATGCATGTATTATTATTGAACTTCAATAATTAAGAACACTATTTGAATGGTTATTGATTGCATGATTTATTTTTTAAAATTTATGGTTGAGTTCTCACAAGTTTTTAACTTGACTCATTCATTATAGACTTGTCATTGGTAATGAACCCTATACCTATGATGGGAAATGTGTCAATTATGGTTATAACCCTACACCCAAAATGATACCTATACCCTAGCATAAGACCATGCCTAAGTCCCCTAACTAGATAATTAGTTTCCCCTCACACACACTAAGTGTTGTTGAGCCCATGAAACCCAAGGATTGCACCTATAAATTCATAACCATAATTTCACTAACCCAAGCCCTTGAAGAATAAAGTTATGCCATGGCACAACTAGCCCAACATCAACCTTGCTCCCTTCTTTGCTATGCTTCAGGTGAGAACATAAGGCTTGCACTTTATATATATTGATGCCAGCATAGTAGAGTGATAAATTTTGAATGCCTTAGGATTAGTCAAGGCATGTTCCCTTCTTTAACAAATCTAAAATCTTACCTAGATAGCTAGGTAATCATGTGACTAGTCACATGACCACAAACTCTACTTTTTTACAACAAGGCCTAGAAATGAGTCAACCTATGTCTTGAGTACATAAACTCACTTTGGTCACCCTCACATGTTTTTTGAAGTGTTAAGAAAATTCAAAAGGAGAATCATAGGTCATCATGTCAAGGTAGCAAGTCAAGTGAGGTGTTATGTCAAGGTATGTTATGGTGGTTGTCTTTTACACCATGTTTGAGCTTGTGTCAAGTGATCTATTTATGATTATTTATCTATAATGATCCATAATAGGCCTTGGGGTGGTCTTAATGTTCTAAACTTACTCATGTGAAAGATGACCCAATGTTTCAACTTATGACTTATCATGAATCCATCTAAGTATGTTAAATTCTTCCATGATAGGGATATATCAGAGGGTTAAATATGTCATAAAGAATATTTGGAAACCTTTTTTAGGTCATTAACATGTTTTAAGGTCCTTTAATTGATATTAAGATCACCTCTTTTTGAACCTTCACTTGAGATCATATTTATTTCTTTCAAAGTGGGTGTTTGACCATAAATGATGTTAATTTCACTCCAAGATGCAACTAAAACCATCAATCATGCCCTTAAATGCCTCTGTGATTACCATAATCAAATGGTTTCAAATGCAAGGGTTGTTTCTTCATAAGTCAAATGCTTTTAATTTCAACTAAAGGGGCCCACACATGGGAAACAATGGATCTTCCACTTCCCCCATTTTTAATTCATGTTTTGAATTGAATTTTGAACCCTTTTTCCCTCCTCATACCCACCAATAATGTTTCAAGGACTGAAAACCTATGAAAAATGTAGGAAAATAGTGTTTTCTAGGTGTTTCTAGCAAGTATAGATCTGTATAATATGGATGTGGTTATTAAATGTCAAGAATATGTAGGGAGAGATTAGTACAAACACCATGTAATAAAATATAGGAGTTTCAAGTCAAAAAGGGTAAAAAATCAACCCTTCTCTCCATCCTCCTCCTTGGTAGCCATGGATAGCACCTCAGGTTCTTATTTAGCATAGACAAGAAAAATAAGATGGTGACCTAAACTCTTGGCCAGAGGAAGGGGATTTAATTCCATTATAATCCTTGGAATTTGTTTTAAAATGATGTACCATGCTTTAAAAATAATGGTTAATAATCTAAGGTAGTTATTATCATTCTACATCCACATAGGGTCAAGAATGGAATGGTTTCAGTGTGTTTATGTCTTGATTAAAGAAAATAGCAGTTGTGTGTGCTTTATAAAAGTATTCAAGGTACTCTTGTTTCATTCTCCACACTTTTTTCAAATGTGTGGGACCATGGGGGGAAGAAACCTCTAACTTATCATAATTTGTAGACTATAGGCATTGTTTTCTTGATAATGTAGGACCTCCAATGCATATATCTGAGAATGGATAGTAGTTTGAGGTTCTACAATGGTTCCCTAGAGTTATTCATATCTTATTACTTCCTTAGACCAAGTGTAATGATTTTGGGCCCCTTTTGTGTTACTTAGTGGACTATGCCAATTTAGTATATCTCAATATGAGGTAATCATTATGATGGTTGCTCTTTTTGTACTTTTGGTGCCAACTGGGAGGAACCCCATAGATCCTATGCTAGCTAGTATGTAGTTTATTATCACTTGATTTTAAAGGATAATCTCATTGAGTGGTTACATGTGGTAGTTAGAGAGTGTGGGTGTCAAAGTAGTGGAGTTGATGGCATAATGACCCCTAGCAACATATCAGTACCTAGCATACACTCATCTAACTTGGTAAGAAGATGCTCCTCTACCTATAAAAATGAGCTTAAACCTAAATAAGGAAGAGGAGACATTAATGTAGCAAAGTTCTATAAAATTAGTTCTAGGATCATACACACATTTTGCATTAAAACTAGCATGAATACTCTAGAGAACCACCATATATCTCCCAAGCTTGCTTGTGAGCTACTTGGCTTGTAGTAGAACTTAGAAGAGTGTGTGATTTATTTCAATTAAACTATACTCTATGTTAAATAACTTTGAGTTAATAGGAATGGCATTGCATATTTTCTTTTTTGTTGAATCATTTCATATAGTTTATAACTAGTATATGATTACAACTTGAATTCTAGATGAATAATGATATAGTTTTCATTATTTGAATGTATTGTGACATAAAGGTATATTATATGTCCCTAATGGCATTGTCATGCCATATAAAGACTTCAACATACCTATAAAATTGATTAAGTGTTTAATGATATAGTTTTCATTATTTGAATGTATTATGACATAAAGGTATATTATATGTCCCTAATGGCATTGTCATGACATATAAAGACTTCAACATACCTATAAAATTGATTAAGTGTTAAAATTGGCATGCATCAAGGCCCTAATAACCATTCCTAGAGCACTAACTTGAAGAGTGAGTAAATTAAAATGAGCCATTCCCTTGACTTGGCTAAGCACTTGAATGACACTTAAATTATTATCCATATGGCTTTTGCCACTAAGAGTTATACCTAGCTAGACTTAAACTTGTAGCAAAATACTTATGCCCTTAAATAAGCTTGCACCTCCCAATATTATCCAAGATGGAATTCACTGATATACCACCTAAGCCCATTTTAAAAATGAATAAGTCCCATCAAGACTAAGATTGTGCCATGTTTCAAATAGCTTAATGAAAGCCTTGGTCCCATCACTACTGTGCTTTAGGTGAGCATGCAAGTTTTGTGCTTTGTGTGAAATTAATTTCAACATAGTAATGCATTTAGATGTTGTGTACCATAGACTTTTACTATGCTTGTGCTTAGATGTATCAAGTATAAAACTAACTTAGATTGATTTCTAAGTGCATGAATAGGCACATGAGTTAATCAAGGAGACTTTCTTCAACATTTTAGTTCCATTATTAGGATCCTATTTAATTTTATTAATATAATGGTGCAATAGAATTATGCTCTAACTATCACTCAAGAACATCAAGCACTAGCTAGAGCAATCAGAAGATATTTTCATGCAAAACCATCCAACATCCCAAGGGTAGAATCCAAGAGAATGGGTGTAAACCTACTTATATTATGCTCTATATGAGGTTTTATTTTACAAACTACCCAAACATGTGTACTAGTGGGTGGTTTCCTATACCACCTATAGAAGATGAAGTTATGTCTAACACTTCAAGTGGACAAAGGAATGCCTAGAGAGGCTTGAAAGCCTAGATGATGTTTGGATGCATGTTGTAGATAAGTGGTGGAGTGACATGTTGAATATCTACATATTAGAATTCATAATGTTGACTATCTCTTTCCTTGAAGAAGTAGAGTATGAGTTCTTTCATGGACCAAGGGGCACATTCATAAGAGGGCTCAACACTAAACTAAATAAATTATTGGTGGATTACGGTATTGAAATTGCAAGAATGGAAGGCTAAAATCCTTGTGCATATGAACAAACATAGAAGGTGAGAATGGGAAGTATAGGTAAGTAATGATGGAAAGGGATGAGAAACTTGACACTTGAGATATCTAAAGGTATAAATATAAAAATCAAAGGCATAAGATGATAGAGGATTTGGAACCTAAAAGTGTCAAGAGGTCCCATAGTGAATGGTAAGGGCATGGGGAAGGATCCCTTAAATTGTAGTAGAATGATGAAAGAGAGGAAAAATTAAAATACCAAGCTTAGTAGTGAGGTGTATAATGCCTTAGGTTCCTACAGGATGTGGTGAATGAGGATGCACTAGAAATAACTACCCCCTTTAAACCTGAAGTGCAAGCTCATGTAATGAATTCTCCACCAAAATATAGAAGAATGATAACTAACCCTATTATCGACATTGAATTTGATAGACTTAAAACTTTGAACCAATACTTTATGATAAAACAAGTGATTCCTTACAAAGGATTAAACTAGAATACCATGAAACTAGTGAATGCCTACCCAGAAATCTAGAACAAAAGTGTAAACATTCCCCCTTAGAGAATGTAAATTGTACTAACTAGGCAATAGCCTATGGGAAGTGTCTTGGTGCCAAAAGTGAGAATTACTATTCCATTGAGCTTGATGATGAAACCTAAATTAATAGGGTCAGTGTTCAACCCTATATCTAGAGGCATTAGATGACTACCTCCAACATAGGGTGACAAGTACCTCAAACTCTAGCACCACACTCTTAGTAAATTTATTATGAAATGGTGATGCACTTGATCAAGTATCATGGTGTAGAGAATGCCACAAATCATTTACTCAAGTGTCAACTTTAATGGTGTGTTTGGGGTATCACCTAATTAGAGCATAAGGTGACTCAGTTCATGACCACCTTACTAGATCATGCCCATACTTGGTATTGAAAATTTGATCTGATATAGGCTATGGTTGATTAAGATATACTAAAGGAGGATTTATTAAATGAATTTGATAATTAATGATTTTGATTAACAGAGCATCATAACTCTAGAGGAAATCAGCCAAGGATTATTTGAGAGTGTGTGCTTGTAGAACACATGGTTTAAGACACTCCTTTAGAAGCTTCCATATGATATCCAACCCTTATAACAAGCACAATGGTTTTTTGGGGGAATTATGGTATCTTTAAAGAGAGAATTATCCATCAAGACATTAATGAACCCCCATGAATCAATTGAATCCATGCTCTAGGTAGAGGTAGTAGATAACACCAATAGTGAGATCAACCCTTTTATGGAGGCCAAAATCATGTCAATAGCCTCCCAACTATAAAAGGTGAATGCTAGTTCAATGTATGATGCTCATAGTAGATTATGGTATACTGACTATGAGATAGAGGGTCATAACAAGAATAACTACCAATGAATAAATGTATGCACCTTACTACTCAACTGTGAAGTTTGTCATGGGCCACATGACTCTTAGAACTACCCTTATAATAGTGTGTTAGTCAAGTAAACACCACTATCTATTGTAAGATGTGTGAAGCCTATAATCATTCAATAATGGAATTTTTATTAATTGATGAGATTCAACAAAATATGGAGAGAGGAATGTGGTAGGCAATGACCATAGTTGATGGGTAGGTAGGCCAAAGAAATGAAGGCTATGGCTAGAAAAATACTAGCTATGGGAATAAATGAGGCATGCACAAGTAAGGAGGAGGATGAAATGGAGTAATATTCCAATTTTGATCATGTTATAAGTGAAGGATAACTAATCATTACCAGCATGACTTCCCATTACTCCTAATGTGTAGGTATTGTCAGGGATCACATGCTATCGAGGATTGCCGAGCCTTTTACAAAATGCTAACTCAAGGTTGGCATAGCATATATAATGGTGCCACCATGGTTAGGCATGAGAAAAAGGAGGTAAAATGGGCTCTGAAGTCATATAATACTTTCAAGGATCCACCTAAGGTGAATGCCATAACTTGGACTAGATTCACCACATAGCCACCTACTGTGCCGATAAAAGAGCTATGCTTGGAATATGACAAGTCAAGATACACCAAGAACATAATGTGACTTGAGCCAAAATTTATACCCTATCCTAACCCATCATGATATAGATATGTATTTCAAAAAACCATGAGTGTAATACAAATTTTTGAAGTAAATCTCTAACTAGCCAGAGATCTAGAGGCACAGGAAAGCACATCATGTAGGAAGCAAGATAGCTAGGAGGTTAAAGTATAAGAGTTGAATGAGATCATACACCTCTTATAATATAAAGGGATGATACCCATTGTGAAAAACTTTCTTTTAGAGCATGTAGGGAAGATAACATATGAAGAGGTTACACCTTAGATGATTGAAGTTATTGTATTGCATATGGAGTAGGCATGTGAAGTAAGACATACTCAAAATGTAGATTATGAGTAAGAACTACTAATAAGTGCCACCATTAAAGGATGGTATATTTTTAAAGTCTTTATGGACATGGGAACTGAAGTTAACATTTTGACCAAAACTACCTAGGAGAATATGTGATGGCTACCCTTAAAGCCCTCCCCTCGTATACTATTTATGGCCAAAAAAACCCAAGTGTAACTTATCAAGATCTTGAAGGGAACCATTATACATATTACGGGTGACTAATTTTGATTTTAATTCAAGGTAATCAAGTTGGTAGAGAATGATAAGTATCTGTTGATCTTAAGGAGGCCATGGTGTTATGCCAACAATGTGAACATGCACTTCAAGAAGTTATATAGTAATTTTGAGAATGGTAAAGAGTGGGTGGTGATCCCCCTATCAAGTATTAAGGGCCTATATATGTGGAAAGTGTTGATCTCAAAGATGAGATCAACCAAATTTATAATATCATGGTGTAGGGCACCAAGAAGTTTATCCCAAGTGACCAAAGAGTTATTGAATGGGAGAATAGATAATCAGCTTCTAATATAGCTAATGTAGCCTATGACTGATGGGTCAAAGAGGCTTAGGAAGTTACTGGCCAAAGATTCTACCTAGTATGGGCAACTAAGACAAGTCTATCTAGAACATGACTAATCATTATTGATCACACTCAAAAGAAATGGTTTCCCCATACAAAAAAGGTAGGAAAAAGGGTGTTTCAACTAAGTAAAGGGAAGCTTGTAGCACTCCCAAAATATGGAGGGAGTCAGCCTATAGATAACTATGTCCATGAAATTGAAGCATGCATTCCCAAGGAAATAGATAGAATGGGTGCACTAGTGCATACCCTAAATAGCACTTTTACTCATTAGTGGTTAGTACAAAGCCCTATCTTGAAAACCTAGTAGGATGTGAAGATATCAATATGCACTAGGTTTGGAAAGAGTAATGATTACTTACACATACCTACTTAGGTGATTTTGACATAATCATGCATGTACACTTGTTGAAGAAACTTAGACCATCTATGATGAGAATGCACCCAGAAGCCTATGGGTGCATGCCTCCTATAGTACTTTAAAAACATCGGCATTAGCATGGTAAATTATAAATGAAATGTATCAAGAGATAGGAGACTAGGAGGTACTTAATGATAGGTTTGTGTACACCTCTTTCTCTTCACAAAACTTAGATCTACTGGAGCCACTATATGTCATTTGTAGGATAGTGTTTTAGGACACTATCATCCTAGAAGAGCACCTTAGAGACATGTTTGGAGACAAGGGACTATGACTCTTGACATTATTTGAAGATAATGCACTCAATAGTGACTCTAGTGAGGAGGAGGATTAAACTTTAAAGGAGCATAATTGGAAGGCTCTAACAAAAATACAAAAACTTGTGTGTCTTGTGGATGATATTGCCCTAGATGAAGAAGATCTGACTCATGTTTGATTTAAAAAAATTGAGGGGATAAGGCAAGTGATTACTCTCATTAAGATAGTAATTAACCTTATTATGTGCCACTCAAGACCACTAAAGTAGACATCAACATAGAAGGTGAGCCAAAGATTACTATTGTAGGGACTTACTAGTCTGAGGTAGAGATGGCATGAATCATAGACCTCCTAAAAATGTTTTATGACTTATTCTTATGCAACTATCAAGACAACAAGGGAACCCACCCTTTCCTTAGCAAAATGAGCATCAATTTGGTGGATTGTGCAAGGCCTATCAAGAAGCACCCATACAATATGAACCCTAATCTCCATGCTAAGGTAAAAATGGAGATTGATGGAATGTTGGCCGTTATCATCATCTACCCTATACAAGAGTTTGAATGGGTGATATTTATGGTCATAAGCATCAATAAGGATGGGTACATATAAAACCATGTTGACTATAGAATTTTGAACAATGCCTACATCACTGACTTGTTCCTAACCTTATTCACTAATGAGGTCCTAGATGGCACTGTAGGTTGTGAAATTTATACTTTCACTAATGGTTTCTTGGGTTACCATTAGGTGTAAATCAAGGAGGAGGATAAGCCTAAGATAACATTTGCAACTGAATGGGGTTATTTTGTTGATAATATGATGCCCTTTAGACTCAAGAATGTGTCAACCATATTCTCTAGAGTGGTGATCACTACTTTCAAGGACTTCATCCATAGTTTCTTCCAATTCTATCTTGATGATTAGACTATGCATGGCCTTGTAAAGGACTATTATGATAATTTTTGCCTCATTTTTGAGAGGTGAAGGTAGCTCTAGATAAATTTAAACTTGAATAAGTATGTCTTCATAACCCCCTTTATAACATTACTTAGGTACATAGTCTACAAGGATGGTTTTTTGGTTGAACCTACAAAGATATCCATCATAATTTAGCTTCAAAATCCTTCAATGTAGAAAGATGTTTTCACCTTTCTAGGTGATTATGGTTACTACAGGAAGTTTATAAATAGATATGAAAATATTATAGTGCCTTTGGAGGAGCTCTTACACAAACATGGCCTATTTTATTGGGGCAAGGCACAAGAGGAGGCTTTTGAAACATTAAAGCTAAATTTGGCTAGTGCACCAATTATATAACTCCTAGAATGGACTATTTTTTCCATGTCCATGTCAATGCTTTTGGCTCTACAATTGGTGCCATATTGGTGAAACTAGGTGAGGGAAATATGGACCATCCCATCTCCTTCACAAGTAGTAAATTGATGCAAGCATAATATAATTACACCACCATCGAGTGTGAGGCACTGATAATGGTTTATGCCTTATAAAAATTTAGGCAATATATATTGGTGACCCCATTCATATTTCAAATTGATCATGAAGCACTCAAGTACCTCATGAAAAAAGCCTATTTTACATAGGCACATATGAAAATTCTAGGAGTTCTAGTTATCCATTATTGTTAAACTTGGAAAGAAAAACTTGGGGCCAGAGCATTTGACCCACAGATTCTAGCAATGTAATGGCACCAACTGAGGATGACATGCCAAACATGTATCTATATAGAGTCCAGCATGTCCTTGAAGACTTGGTAGAGATTGTCACTTTCCTAATATCTAGGTTTACACCCTAGACCATGTCAAATAAGGAGAAGAAACAAGTTTTTGTTCATGTTGCCCCATTATAACTCATTAAAGGGGAGATATACAAACTAATTAGAGATGAATTCCTATACTAGTGTTATATAGAACATGAAAGGGAATCCATCTTACAAGAAGTACATGAGGTAATCATAAGAAGCCATTGTGTTAGAGATGCAATAGTGCGTAAGATATTGTAGTTAGGTTTGTAGTGGCCAAGCTTGTTCCAAGATTCAAAGGAGTGTGCCATGGCATGCAACATATGCCAGCACATCAAGAAACCCAACCACTTGGATGAAATGCCTCTTAACCCCATTATTTCCAAAGTTCCATTCAAGAAATGGGCCATTAATTTTATTGGACCAATAACTCCCATATCACAATGCATAGGTGTAAAGTATATTTTGATGGCCACTAACTATTTCACTAAGTGGGTCAAGGCCACACCAAAAAAATATTATATAGCTATGATATTCACATGCTTCATTTGGGAGAACATAATTTGTCAATATGGGTGCCCACTAAGTTTGACTAGTGATAGGGGCATTCATTTTATCAATGAGATGGTGTGCATCCTCTTAACTGAATACATGGTGATGCACCACAAGACCACCCCATATCATCGATAGATAAATGGCATAGCTAAAGCATTTAATAATATCTTTAGAATATGCTTAACAAATATATGTGACATTAATTTCAAGGATTGGGATGATCACATTTCAGTGGTACTATGGGCTTATTGTATGACATATAAGCACCTAAACAAAGCTACACCCTTTCAATTGGTGTTTTGCACTAAAGTAGTTCTCCCCATGGAATTCCTAGTGATATCCTTATGCATTGAATGGATTAGTCACTTAGATGACCAAGAATATTTAAACACAAGGCTAGAATACTTAGAGCACTTGGATGAAAACCATACCCAAGAAATATGGAGTTAACAAATCAAAAAGGTGCACTAAAAGCTTTGACATGACAAGCACATCAAGTGAAAGGAGATAACTGAAGGGGCAATAGTGTTTCTCTATGACTCAAATTACCTTAAGAACCTAGATAAATTATAAATAAGGTGGATGGGTCCCTACATAATTCACCACATACTAGAGATAATTAAATGCAAGTTGTGTATGTTGTCTAAGAAAATGACCCTTTCAATGGCAATTGATTAAAGCTGTATCATCATTAAGATGGCACATGCACCATAAGAATACTAAATTCTTGGTCACTAATCAGTTTGAAGTTAAACTAACTAGAATATAGTTTCACACAAGCCAAACCATTCTTTTTCTTTTTCTTTTGTTCCTTGTATAGTATAAAGAGGCAATAAGTGGTGGATGGTCACCACAAAGACATATCTACTAACACTTCATGGATAAGTCCAACTAGGTGAATTGAGCACTTACACTTCCTAAGCACATGAGGTTATGACATCTAAGCTATGGGTACATAAATCAAACTCAACTCTAATGAATTCATCTGGCCTCTCACACATAATTCCAACTAAGTGAGGCAATCACTTACATTTTATAATCACTTGAGGTTAGACATCTAAGTATTGGGTGCATGAGACTCATCAGACTCAAAAATGAATCACATAGAACCTATACACAAGGTTCCAAATGAAGGGCACTTCGAAGTCTATACAAAAAATACTCTAGGCTTTCATGCATAATTCTAATTAGGTGAGTTGAGTACTTGCACCCTCTAAGTGAATGAGGCTATACATCTACATGGTGGGCATGTGAAACTCACCAAATTAAAGTAGAAGATGCATAATACCCATGTGTACAAGGTGAAAATTATATATCTCTTGGAGGCCTAAGAATGAACTACTCTAGAGCTTCTGTGCATAATACCAGTCAAGTGAGTTGAGCCCATTAGCTTCTAATCACTTAGGGATATATGCTTAAGTTCTTAGGCATGAGGAAGTTGCCAAAAGTTGAATATTTGAGAATAAAATGATAAAGTAAATAAGTGCAAAGGTAACCTTTACACCATAATTAGATAGAGGTGAATCAATTGATCATGTACCAAAGACCAAAGAAGAAGATGAAGATGTTCAACATGATTGGGTGCAAGAAATAAGGTGAATACACTCAATACATGTGGGTACAAGCAATAAATTGAAGATTCATAAACTAACTATGTGTAAGAGAACCAGAAGAGAAGATAAAGGATTAGAGGGCTAGTGTAATGAATTTATATTGGGTAGGAAATTCCAAGGAAAGATGAAGCACAAGAAACTAACAAAAATAAAGAATCATGCTTGAAATGGAAGTAAAAATAGAAGAGAAAGTGGAATTGAGGAGGCTAAATCATGTGCATGTGAGGTGCTACACCTAGGTTACCACAAGGAATGTGAAGGTCATGCAAAGTGAACAAGTGTAGGAGAAGAATCATCTAAGATATCTAGCATCTACCCAAGATTGAGCAAGAAGTGACTATTTGAATTACACTTCACTTCACTAAATTACCATTAGAGAGAATTCAATGAAGTAGTGAAGGCACAAAGATATACATTTAATGCATTGATGACAAAGGATTTTCATGGATTTCACAAAACTTTGCATTTTCTAAGAAATATAGGCACAACCACACCATAAAGTACTTGCAATAATCATGGTAGATAAGGAAAGGGTATGAATTAGCAAGTAACAAATTAGATTAGATTACAAAATTTATACTAACTTAAGACTAAGAGTGAACCTAAGTGAAAACCAAAGAGTCAAGGTATGAAAACCCTATACCAGTGAGAATTTGAGCATTTTTAGGCACTAGAAGTGAATGATTGCATACTAAAAAGGATTTCATTCATATTAATAGTGATTTTGAGAAGTGTGGAGAAAGTTTTATATAGACACTAGATAGTTGGAAGAGTGAATTTTTGCCTAGGCCACCATTAAAGGCTAATAAATCTTGAAAGCCAAGGGAACAATCACATATCCCATGACTATAGAGATGCCACCACTATTTGAGGCTTTAGTAAATTTCACCTACTATGCTTTAACACTAGAAGGCTTAGGATGGTGGAGAAATGGCAAGGATCAAGCTCCAAATAGGTGTATCAGGACCTAAAATGGGTGTGTATAGTGATTAAATAAACCATTGTAAAAATAATAATGTAATGAGTAGAAGTAGTGAGCATAGAACAAGTACACATCGAGGCACTCACCAAAATGTCCTACCAAGTAATTCAATTCCCTCTAGACGTCATGACAGGGGAGTATTGGCACTCCTTTATACACATCTACGAGCTAAAAGAATATAATCACTTCATTTCCAATCATTTACAAAACCTCACATAAGATTGGATTATGGACACAATGTAAAAGATGGTGCAAGGTGATGCCTTATTTGATGTCTTAATCTAAGATAAATTGACACCATCTGATGTGACTCAACTTTATGAATTTCCATGTTTTAGGAAGCTAGAAGAGTTGATCTAATTCCTACTCTCGTGCATCCATGAGGACCACATTTACTTCACAAGAACGTACATGAATATTTTAGTGTAATTGATAAAAAGAAAACTAGGCTTCTAAACACCATTAAGGACATCCATCAGATGATGGATGATGATGAAGAGTTGGAATGCATAGCCAAACTCCTAAATTATTTCAAGGAGGGTTTCCCTTTCCCCATCAAGGAGTGTAAGGACTCCAAAATGAGGGTGATGGTTCACCTTGTAAACTCCAAGCTATGCCTAGGTGGTCAATGGACTAATATGACTAAGTCATACATGTGCATCACCTATCACATGGTATAGGTCATGTAGTTCAACATTACCAAATTCATCACTAATGAATTTTTGAAAAATATACAAGAGTACCATAAGATGAAAGGAATATTTAGGTGGGGATCCATTCTCATTCTCATTCTCATTTTCATTGTTATGGAAGAGATTGGGATTCTAGATAGGAATAAGGATAACCTCTAGGTCCATCTAGAGCATAAAGACTCCCTAGTGTAGAAGTATAACGACTTCATGAGCCCCCTCTTTCAGTGCCAAATATAAGACTTGCATCATGGGGTGATATAAGAAGTACATAGAGGCCTTTGAGATATAATAGTGCATCCCTCAGGGGATCCCTCAAAGTATGTTTAGAATGAAAACCTTTTTGTAATGTAGCACTATAGTGTAGTGCACTTATTTCTAGCTGATGGCAACATGTTAGGGTGGATAAATCTCTATTATTCCTTCTCAACAAGATAATTCAAGGATGTGTTATGCAAGATCCCTAATACATAATATTTAGGCATTCCAAACAAGGAACTAGATATGGAGAATCACAAGATGAGGCACTATTTCACTTATACATATGGGAAGGCCATTGAGGATGAAGAGGATGAGTCAAATCTCACCAACATCTATCCTCTCTAAGAGGCAACCATAGTTGGGTGCATCTATAGGATCTACTATTAAATGAAGCCACAAAAAAAGGGCCTTAGTTCCTAATAGAGTGAAGACTCTAGATTGGTGATGAAGGAACTATGGCACTAGTTGAGAAGAATTTTCCCAAGAAGAAGATGGGGAGACTTTGGAAGAGATAAAGGAGTGAATAAGGCTCAATATATCCTTAGAAGAATAAGCCTCTCCTTTAGCCTCCATAAATAATTACATGTGATTCACACCAAAGGCTTCCCATAGCACAAGGGAAAATAAGAAGGGGAAGGTTCCTCCTATGGCACCCAAGATAATCTTATCTAACATAGAGGAGGAAGAGGAAGAAGGGGAGATGGAAGAAGAAATAGCTGAGAGGGGCATATACATTGTGCATGAGGAAGATGACTCCTTGTCAAGTGAATGGACCCCCTCTTCATCCCCTTAGACTTAATTGGTGAAAAAGATGTGAATATGGAAGAAACTTAGCCTCAATGATGCTGATATGTAGAAGACACTAGAATTGGAGGAATGAAGAGAAGAAATGACAAAGGTTGGGATGTCAAAATAATCCATTGATATGGTCAAGGTTGAAGAGTGAAATAAATAAGTGAATAAATTAAATACATGGGAGATGAAAGGGAAGGAGGGAGGAATAGGTGAGAACCCTAGTGAGGCAAAATCACATGAAGAAGCAATACCCTCAATCACACCAACTAAATAAGATTTGAAGTGCAGATGGGAGGACATGGGCCTAGACCAATATCACATCAATGTGGTGCTATATTTTCATAATAAATTATAGGCCATGAGGTCCAAGGGCATGAATTACGACAAAATTGATTAAATAGAGGCTAAGGAGATAAAGGCTAAAGAGAAGAAATGTAAAACATAGGACAAAAAAAGGCCAAAAGGAAAGAAATAAAAGAGAATATAGCCCAAGTAGAAAGGGATATAATTATGAAAGAGAGAGGAAAAGTTTTCCACTATCATGAAACCTATAAAGGAGAAGTTAATTGAAGATGTACCTAGTACCCACCCCAACCTAGTAGAGGAAGCTACACAATAGGTGCACCCTAGTTCTGAAAGGGTACCTAAAGATAAAGAATGAGATGTTGGTTCCTTAAAAGAAAAAATATAAAAGGAAGTAGAGACCCTATTGGGGAAAAAGGGAAGTAAGGTTGGAATAAATGAGGTTCATGCCAAGGAAACATAATAAGGAGAGGAAGTGGACAAGGGGGAAAAGTATGAGGAATAAATCCTCTAGAAAGAGGATGGAAAAACTAGCACTGAGGAGAGAAAAAAAGAAAAAAAAGGGGATAATTTTGATGAATAACCCCTAGTTAACAAATAAGAAGAAGAAGGAGAGGAAGAAAGCACTAGAAAAATCACCAATTCCAGTAGAGAAGAGAAGGAATTGGCTAAGGAAGAAGAGTACAAACTGAGCTATAGGGAAAAAACATAGAGGGGGTTCATTGAATACGATGAATTTTAAATTATGGAGTACATACACCCCAAAATTGCCACAACCCTAATTCACCATCAAGTTTCTTGGGCTCTCAATTGATATATGGACAAATCTCAATTCAAGGAACCAAATAAGACAATCTCAAGTACCATGAAACTAAAAGAGGGGCATGAATACCATCTTGTAAATCTTAGGGATATGAACCCTATAAGGTTGGTTAATTCACTCCTTAAGATGGACTTATAATTATAACACAAGAACATCATCAATGATGTTCACACTATACAAATTGCATAAGAGGTAGAATAATAACTGAAGGTAATTAAGCTCAAACCCATCAACTAGTCAAGCACATCAAAGAGGTGATGCCATCCCTTTTGGATGGTGTGGATACCTCTAAAATTAAAGAGTTTGATAAATTTTGAATGTTATTAGAACAAATTCTCCTCCAAATTAAACTGGTGATAGAAGAATAAGAATACCCCTATGAAACCATCAAAAGAGAGCTAAAAAAGCTCGATATGGTGGAGGACCTCTTTGCCAAACTAGAAGAGGGCATAGAAGAAGCAAATGCCATATTTTACAACTTCACCACTCAAGTGTCAATCATTTATGCATACCTTTAAAAGGAAAAAGAGGAGAAGGATGTTCTAATGAAGCATGATTTCATTATGGGTAGGACCGAGTGCATGCAAGTTATGGTATAGGTCAACACCTTGAGCACCAAGTTGAAAACTTAGGAGTAAGACCTGGAAACACTCTTTTGTGCCTTTAAAACAAATTCATGTGAGCAAGGGGACATTTTAGATGGTAATGTGAGGAGAGTTGAAAAAGGACCAAAATCCTTTAGAAAAGAAATGGATAACATAGATGCCTCAGCATTTGAGGCCATATTAACAAAAGTAGATAACACAACCAAAGATATCAAGATCACCATTCAAGGATTCAATAATTTTAAGGTAGATTTATAGTAGAATACACCCAAATTTTATGCAGTAAAGGTGTTAAAAGACTAGTCTAAGGGTAGACTAGCAATTTTGCATGGGGTAACATTGGGCCCCTTTTTGTGATACTTAATGGCCTGTGTCAACTTAGCAAATCTTAGCATACGGCAATCATTGTGATGGTTTCTATTTTTGTACTTTTGGAACCAATTGGGAGGATCCCCATGGATCTTACACCAACTAACAAGTATTTGCTTAACACCCAGGTTTGAAGGAGAAACTCATTAAGTGCTTGCACATAGTAGTTAAAGAGCATGGATGTCAAATTAGTGGAGTCAGTGTCATAATGACCCCTAGTGATAGCTCAGCACTTGGTGTGCACCCATCTAACCTAAAAATAAGATGATCATTCACCTATAAAAATGATATTGAACATGAAGAAGGAGGAGGAGAAATTAATATAGTGAAGCACTATAGAATTAGTTCTAGGATCATACAAACATTTTAGTTTAAAACCAAATTTGAATACTCTATAACACCATCATGTATCACCCAAGCTCACCTATGAGCCACTTGGTTTGTAGTAGAACTTATAAAAGTGTGTACTCTATTTCATATAAACTATACTCTATGTTAATGAACTTTGAGTTAATAGAAACGATGTTGTATATTTGCCTATCTATTGAATATTTTTATATAGTTTATCACTATCGTATGATTCAAACTTAAGTTCTATATGGATAATGATATGGTTTTCATTATTTGAATGTATTTCAACATAAAGGTCTATGTCAAATTTCTAATGGCATTATCATGCCATATAGCAACTTTGACATACCTATAAAATTGACTAAGTGTTGAAACTAACATGCATTGAGGCCCTAGTAACCACACCTAAAGTTCTAACTTGAAGAGTGAGTACCTTAACATGAGCTATTCCATTGACTCAACTAAGCACCTAAATGACACTTAAATTTGTATCCCTGTGTCTTATTCCATTAAAAGCTATACCCAGCCAAACTTGAACTTATGCCAAAATACTTTTGCCCTTGAATATGCTTGCACCTCATGATATTATCTAAGATGGCACACATTGATAGACCACCTAAGCCCATTTTGTAAATGACTAAGTCCCATTAAGAATAAGATTGTGTCATGTTTCAACTATCCCAATATAGGCCCTGGTCCCTTGACTATTGTGCTTTGAGTGAGCATACAAGGCTTGTGCCTTATGTGAAATTGATGTCAGCATAGTAGTTTGGTTAAATGTTATACACCTTAGAATTTTAATATGGTTACACCTAGCTATGTCAAGTATAAAACTAACTTGGATTGGTTTTTATGAACATGACTAGTCACATGAGTTAACCAAGGAGACTTTTCTACAACAAGTGATTAGATAGACATTTGACTCTCCCAAGATTTTGCCTTCAAATGAATATGACTATGTAATTGATCTTCAATGTAGATATGGACTGATTATTCCATGGTGATGGTTATTGGAAGCCATCAGGACACCATATATGCATCATAAGTGTCATGGAAACGTATGGAAGAATCTCTCTTTCATAAAGATCAAACCACATTATGACCCTCATAGGCAAGGAACCATGAACTAGTCCCCCAATGCTTTCATAGAACTATTTAGTAGAGGTTAAGGTTCATTATCAAAATTTAAGGTATTCTTAGAATCCTAGGTTCTAAATTCTCCCTTCATATGTCAAAGTAAGCAAGTCCAAATGTCTTGACCTATTGAAGTGTGTTAGTAGGCATGTCTAGGGTCCCCAAAAGTGAAATTGATCATGAATTAATAGTTCATATTAAGCTCTTAAGTAACGTCTACCATCTAATGGTTTCATCAAGGAAATTCACTTCATAATAGGCTCTAACTTCCAAGTTAAATATCCATAGGATCCTATAACCATTACTTATAGTTTAAACCCTTTTTCCCAAGCCCAAGGCATGGAAAGGTATAAATGTTGCATAATACTACCAAGATCCATTGAGATTATGATAAAAGGGCCCAGTCAAGTATAATTACTATTGAGAAACTATAACAAATCTCATAAGGTCAACTCAAACTCAATTTAGAAAAGGGTTTTCCAAAACCATTATGTAAATAAACCTACACAATGCAAGGATGATCCATGTGTTACAAATATGATCTTCCTCAAAAGTGTGATTTGGGTTTAATATAGACCAATTTTTCCTCAATAATAGCATAGAAGTAATACTTTTAATCACGGGGTTGTTTAAAGACCCCCTAAATAGTCAACATGCCTAAATCACTACCTACAAACTATAGGTAGTCTACCTTCAACATTGAACATGAAATGCTATATATATATAGAAGGAGAAATCAAAGCATATATTTTATGGTGTTGATAAGTAAGGATACTTGAATATTTCCCCTTTTTGATGGTATTCATCTTCCTTAGTATTTCCAAGGGTGTGATTAAGCCAAGCAGCTACCTGGTCTGAGTTAGACACCTAGGACACACAAACTTTAGTGCCTAATCATATAGGTAAGACTTGATAGCATGTTACCTAAGCCCCCTAATTATATCACTAAAGATAGCTAGAAGAGACTACTCAAATCTCCAACATTAATTGTTTCAAGCATTTGACATGAGTAATGATGCTCATGGTAGGCCTACATGAGAAAGAGACAAAGATGGTGGTCTGGGTAGATGAGGTCAAGTACAAATGGTGGAAATTAGATGTATAAAGATGATAGTATAATGTTGAGGTCACAAATAGACCTACAAGTGGCTAAGGTTTTAAATCTCAATATAATCCTATAAGACCTTAAGTTATCCTTGACCCACAAGACCCCATCTTTACCTTAATGGTAGAACCAAACCCCCAAGTAGACTTAAGGACATGAGAAGATGTTTGGTTATGATTCAAGTCATGAATAAGGTGTCTTAGACATAGGAATATAAGTAAATGGATATTTTTTCCTACCATCCCTCTCAAGGTCCATTGTCTTAATCTACAATGTCAAGATACAACTCAAACACTAATATCTCACAAAACCAACATGATGAATTAGGATCAATGATCTTAGGGGTATGTGGGGACCCATATGCACTTAATATTCATGGAAGAAAGAGTATTAGTAAGGAGTATACCTCTATGAATAATCCTTAACACTACAACCTACATAGAATGCCTAGAAAATAGATTAAAGGTCACCAAATTCCACTTATTACTCATCATAAAATATGCATGGGACTAGGAGATATTCATTATATTTAAAGCAGTCTATGGTATGAAATCCATGGAAAAAGGTTTTGGATTTGAGGCTTTTATTCTACAAACCATCATTAAGATGGTAGGCCACCAAAAACCTCTCTAAACCCTGATTAAGACCTAATGAGCAAATTTCACCATAAAATGCTTCCAAATGATGCATTTGTGCCTTGAAAAAATATTTATAGTATATGCATGTCACATGGACACCCAAATGGTCTATCAGTTGGCACATATAGGGTATGAAGTATATAGATCAAGCCTGAATAGAGATTTTCCAAGTCTATAATCAAGAGATTAGAATAGGTCTACACATTTTATATTTTTCTAAATATGGATAGGGATATAAAGATCTCAAATAGTTTCATTATGACCACATATAGAGGTCTCCATGTCTAATAGTCACTTGTAAATATGTCCAGGTGCTTAGTTAGAGGATTTTGTGTTCATAAAGGAGAATTAAGTGGCTTACCCATGCCAAAACAAATGATTTTAGGGACCTAAGAGATGAATTCCATACCAATAATGGTGTCCAAGTGATTCATTTCTCTAATTTGGAGTCAAGATATAGGAACTCTACCTTTAGGCCTATTGGCTTAATAACCTTTTCAAGGTAGTGCTACTTGATGACTAAAATGGAGGAGAAAAAAGGATTAGATAACACCTCAAACCATCATGTATATGATTTTAAAGTAGTTTTATATGTGTAGGCAATAGTGTTTTATATAGGAAAGATTAGAATTGGTCATTTTGGCCTAAAAATGCCTTGAGACTGCATAGAATGCACAATTATCACCCGAGGAGCAACTTAATGAGCTCAAATTTGTATGAAATAGTAGCATGGGATTCTAACAACTTTAATAAATTTGAGGGGCCTTGTATAAAATAAACAAGTGGAATTTTTTAATAGGTTAAGGGCCTAACCTTTATGAACCATTACTAAGAACCCAAACCCCCCTTAAACCTCCCTAAAACACTAATAGTGACCTGATGGAAGATATATTAATGAATTTGCATCCAAATTCATTGGAATTGCTTGGGATGAACCTGAAACTAATTTTTCACAATGATGATAACCCATCCATGGCATTAGTTTGTACATATAGCTATACAAACCCATCAAAAATATTATTTTAACAAGTTTTAAGGATAAATCCAAGGCGAAAAGCTTGGTGAAAGGTTGAAAATAATTTGGGAAGGTATTATGAGATGTATTATAAGTTTTCATGCCACAAAATTATCACAACACTTCTTTTAAATGCCTCTTCAATTCTTCACCAAAGAGCTAATCTACAAGTGCTAGTGAGAGGTGACCTAGTCATTTAAATGACCTAAGATTACAGATGTATACTAATTAGAAGACATAATTTTGAGTATATTATGTTTTTTCATACTTGATACAAGCTCACTCATTAATCTTTAAGGTTATATTCAATCTACATGGTCATCCAAGCAATGAGCAACTAATTAGTTAGGCTTAATTGCCTAATAGGCCTAATTGGTCAATAAATGGAGATGTTAATGGATGTAGAGGGATACTATGGATTAAATTCAGATCTTGAAACTTTTTTAATTTCCTCAAATAGGTGAGAAGGCCCATTTTTCATCCATCATGGAGGATGGGGCAATTTCCCAAGTCATATTGGCATGTAAAAAGGGGGTAGGCTACTAAATGCTTCATGGGGAGGCATAATTGAACCATTTTGATGACTTGTAACTATAAAACTCAAAGTGAATTGATTAATTTTCCATGCTCATCTTGTGTATGGGGTCAACCATATCCAAAAATAGACATCCAATACCTCAAGGGGCTCATTGAAGATCACTCATCACCAAGGCAATACATGGGAGAAGTGAGGAAGCTATTTGTAACTAACTTTTGAGTGAATGAGGTTTATTCATGGCATATCCATGAATTTTCCATGCCATATTTACCTCTCTTTCTCTATTCATGGTCTAAAAATTAAGTTTTTAAGGCCATTGTATTCATCCCTTGGCTAGGTATGATGAAACTCTACCCAAATTATATCTTGTAGGACTTGTGAATCAATAAAGAAGGACTATTTCCAAATGTCCTTGCTATCTTAGTGTGTTATGTTATTTTTTATTTTAAAATTTTTTATAGTTTCATTATACTTTTTAGGTCTTTTCCAACACCTACTTTCTAGGATTTTATTCTATATAGGTCATATGGTGTGCCAAAGTGTAGGTGACTGGTTTGAAGAGTAATCTAGTTGATAGTGTTTTGAACAAACCTATTATCCATTACCTTTAAGATGCATACATCCATCATATCCTTCACATGAAGTACTTATGTTTAGGAAATCATTTTAAAACTTGTTTTAGTCACTAGTCTTTCTTTGGTTCACAAATTATTGATTAAAGATCAATTAGAGTGGATAAGTCAATATTTCTGCATCACCTCCCTTATCTTAGATTTTAGTTCATGTTTCTCTCTCTCTTTTCACCTAAAAAAATTATTATTCTTAGTAATTTAATTTTATTAATTCACTAGGGAATCTAGACCCACAAACTAGAGGTTTAGTCTGTCCACACGTCACCCATAGCCCTTAGACTAATCCCATGTCATCCTAAACTTGGAGAAGTCTAAACAATCCTCTCCTAAGGGTAGAATTGGTGATTTAATAGTTATGAAACACATAATGGGACAAATATTCAAGTGAGTTAGAGTATTCACATATAGTATTAGATGATATCAAGTATCTTCAAGTACTCTAGTGACAGATCTATAGTCAAGTTTCATGACAAAAATGGTCATAAGGTCTTCATCAAAAGGTAAGGAAGCTGAGCTTGTTGAGTTATCTTTTGAATTTAATAGGATAAAAAGATACCCTAGGTCTAAGACTAATTCTAAACCCCCTAATTCTCATAATGTTTCTCAAAAGAATATTGTTACAAACCCTACACCTCTAATGGCTAGGCCAGTGGTAGCCCCTTAAATTTGAACCAATTTGATGATTTACCTATTACTGCACTTAAGAGACTTCCCTATTTCATAAGAAAAAAATCAAACACCCCTATCTAACATATTTTATACATAGCCAACCTATGATCATTTCATAATGTGATCCAAGAAAAAGTGGCTATGAGGTTATTAACTACTTCCTTCAAGGGTAAGGCACTTCAATGACATAGAGGTTTAACACCTACTTCTATCAATACATGGGATAAATTTTGGGAACACCTTTGCAAACATTTTTAGGGTATAAGTTATCATTTATCTTTAGTGGAGTAACTCACCACAATCAAAAGGGATCCACAATATTTTATGGTAGACTTCAATTATAGGTTTCAAAAAAATTGGGATAGGATCCCCACAGTAGTCAAGCCCACCCCTAATTATGCCTTTTTGTACTACTTAAGAGCCCTCAATTTTGATGTGGTAGTCATGATACAATCCATGGGAGGGAAAACTCTATCGGATGATTTTGAAGTGGCCATAAGGGCATAAAATTGTCTAATACAAGCAAGAAAGCTTAACCCAAGTCCCCATATGCCTTTGTTCCTAGAGATATAATCCTCAGTTCTTACCATTACTCCCCTACCAGCACCAACTAATCATGATCATGAAGATGTTAATCAAGTACATATATTAATTAAGATTAAAGGGTTACTCAAGACACAAAATAATAAGATAGTAGCCTTGGATAGGCAGAAATGTATACCTCATATACCTTACCAAGTAACCTATCAATCCCCCTATTAGCCTTATCAATACAATAGACCTCCATATCATCCTAATCCATAAGGTCAAGAGTAGATCACTCAAGTAAGGCTCTATAATGGCTTCAACCCCAATTTTACTATCACTTTTATAGAATTAATCTTAACTCAAAATAACTATGCTAAAGAAGGTCAATGGCCTACACAATGGGGGAAACCTCATGATATGTCAATCACTCCAAATGGTGATGCTTGTCAATCCTCTCTCATGCAATATAATTATTCTCCTCAAACACATGATAATTATCCTACTACATATCACAAAGAAGGTCCTTATATACAACATGGAGAAACTCCCTTCATGACTCAATCTAATATGTCAAATCAATAAGGGATGAGTGGGATCAAAGCACCATTTGATACCACTTTTTTTAAATTTTAAGGAGAACATTATTTTAAACAATATACATCCAATTAGCTTAGGGTTATATCCAAGGTATAAATTACTAATACAACCCATACAAGGGATAAAATAAAGTCAATTGGTGATTATTTAAAAGTTGTAAGAACATCCCTTCCACCATCTCAACCATCTCAAGAAGCTACTAGACAAGGTGTAGCTCCTAAGACTCCACCAACCTAAAAAGTTCAAGATTGGAAATGGCATAATTATATAGGTCAATTCATACCCAAATTTACACAAGATCAAATTAATATTGTTACTCCTATGTTATATTTAAATGCTACCAATTCTCATATTAGCATTGTTAATCAAATTAACAAGGCCCATGTTACCATACCTATGTTGGATACATTTCTCATTCTGGACAAAAATATCTCCTCTAAGACAAGTTATCCAAACTCCACATCTTACATAAGTAGGCAAAAAATGTGGATGTATTCCTAACTAGTACCAATCAACTTCATGAGTCTCAAGTACCCAATGTAAACAATCCCCCTCCTTTCTATCTATCTATCATTATAGGTGATTCCCTAGTACATTATTGTATGATAGATAGTGAGGTTATTACTTTTGTCATGCCTAAGTCCATAGTAGATAATTTGGGGATAAATTATGAACCTAATTCTAAAGAGGTCTTACAACTAGATGGGTTTCCTATTAAGACTGTTGGTTTACTTAAGGATCTAAAAAAATTATTATCTACTTATCCCAATGTTTTAACAATTTTGGGAATATTTATGTATTATTCCTAATTTAGTTAAAGGGTTTGAGTTTTTAAATTATTAAATAAATAGACATTAATTAAGCTACTAATTTATGTAAATTAATTACAATTTAGACTTTTTTAAAAATAGTAATGAGGGGTAAAAAATCAAACTTAGCTAGAAACCAACTGATATGATTGAGATAGGGCCTGATACTCACTATGCAAGACTAGGACAATATCACAAGCTAAGATCTAAACTTCATTTTTTGATTGGATAGGATTGTTATAAATATATAGGAGTGGCATCAATGCTATAATACACCTTTGTTACTATTGTCCTAAGGATCTGAGATTTCTAGGTTTTGTTTGTTATGTCTATGTGACCTTGTCTATAAAGTTTTGATAGCTAAAAGATAGTAGATCTTAATTTAAATAAGATTTTCTATTCAAACCCTATGTTCCATTGTGATTTGACCAATTTTGAGAAATAAGGGGTTAGTGTGTGTAATATTCACTAGATTTGGATCCATACCCCTTTTATGGGCACATTGCCTGCATACCAATACTTTGAAGAGGGATCAAGCCATATGTAGTTATCCCATTTGATGTGCTTTATGTAATTATGTGTATGAAGATGTATAATGCTAAACTAGATGTGCTTGAGGTGGCTAGGGACATGTGTAAGGATTTGAATAATCTTGTAAGTGTGTTGGCTTGCTGTATGTAGAGAATAGGGAATATTTCTTGAGTAGTCTTTCTTGTATTCTTTATTTCTTAGTGATAATTGCTAACTCTTTTCAAATGATCTTTGAATGGGATTTTATAGGGATCTATTGGTCATGGGTTGAATGTACTCACATCAGGCTAACAAGGAGAAATATGGGGAACTAGAACAAATTGACTATTGGGGATAAAAATGGACTTGGACAAGAGCATCAAAAGTAGATAGGAGTGGCACTGACACTATATTCCTAGTGTGGTGCTATTGTCCTGAGTAGATGAGACCTAGGGGGATGGATCTATCATGGAAAGAAGAGTTTGGATTATCTAGGATCAAGTATAAAAGGCTATGGATGATTGGGAATTAGTGAAAATATGCCTATAAGGTTTTAGAGAGTAAGAAAGAGAGACCTAAGGGTTGGGTATCATTAGCCATGCTCAAGTCACTAATTTTTGCATTTTATATGAATACATTTACCCCTTTTTATCTAATGATACAGTAAAGTGAAATGCTAGGATAAAGGAAAAATAGAAAGCGTACCTAAAGTTGCCTATAAGGGTGAAGTTCATGAATTTGTGTGATGCTAGGTGTGCATAGAGAGAGTATGTTGTGAATTATGAAACTACAAAATAAAACAAAGAGTAGATCAATTCTTACTAGATACATTATACATAAAATAAAAACATAAAAATTTAGGTAAGAGAGAGAGGAGGGGAAAGGAATGAATACACTTCATTGAGTATATAGACTAATACAAAACCTATTATGATGTTGAGTGATGCTGAGTAATGTTGAGTAATGTAGGATGATGTTGTACCAAGTTTAATATCACAAATGGAGCTAAGTGTTTAATTCCTTGAGAGTGGTTCAAGAATGTAAAGGTTGGACCTTTGGTTCCATTTTCTCCTACTTAGTGAATCTATGTGATAATGAATGTGCTAATGTATGTTTAGATTGTGTGTCCAATCCCTCTGAATAGGTGGCTCAAGAATACAAAAGCTGGCTATTCCTTTGGCTCCATTGTTACCCCATGAATTGATACCAATATTAAATGTGTGTTATATGAGATGGATATTTAATCCCATGAATTTATTATGATATAAAAATGTTAGAGTGGATATCTAAATGTATGCTAGAAACTATGCCACTCTTGCCACTTTGAAAGATGGAGATTAGGCTTATATGCAAGCCACTTCAAAACTAGTGCACTAGGCTTATATGAAAGCCACTCAAGAACTTGGGAATATGGAAGTTATGATTGTATGAAATAAATTCCAAAATGATTCCAACCACATATAGATGGAATAATTTATGCAACTGTTGAGAAAGGCCTGGGTAATACTGAACATGGAAAGGAAAAATAAAACAAATGTGCTACACACATTGCTCCCAATCACTAGTGTCTAGAACATGGATTCTAATCTTAAAGTTATACCAATTATCATGTCTAAAAATATAATTGAGATCCATCATGCCATGCATGATGCCCCCTATATCTATATTCTTTGAGTAAAAGTGAACTAAAAATTGTTGATTCTGAACTGTTTTGATTATATAGAACTTTAGTTGAACATACTTTTATGCCTGCTCATAGAAAGTTTTTTTTTTTTGTTTTTTGGACAAGGGCATTGAAAATGGATTGTATTAGCATTGGTTTTTTATTCCAAGTTCAATACTATTGTCCTAAACTAAATATGGTAACTATTCTAACATTTTCACTATCTATCTAGTCTATGTTGATTGGTTTGATGTTTGGTTACTATTCTAGGTGTTCTAAATGTTGCTTTTTTTATCTTTAAAATCTCTAATCTCTATGAAAAAACCCCTATTTGTTTCCCCCTCTTATAGAGGTAGGAAATAAGACCTTACAATGGCTGCCCTTAGAATAAAGATCCCTAAAAATGTGTTATGCTATAAAGATACATGATATAGCAATGATAATTGACAAGATATCTAAAAATATAGCATGATTTTAATTGAGATACTTTTAGATCAATAGGGGTATGCCTAGATGAATATAATTATGTAACAACATGTTCAATGTACTAAACTAGAATAGGAAGTTTGGTTAGTTGTTAACTATTATTTTTTAGTTATTAGTTGGAGGGATGGATCATGATGTCCATCATGGCATCCAAGAAAGTAAGATAAATGCATGATGTGGATCATGGTATTGCAAATAATGAGAAGAAAATAAACAATAATCACACAAGGCAATAATCAAGAAGCATATAAGGGTGTCTAAGGGGCCACATAAACAAGGGACATGGGCACATGTCACTCATACTAGAAGGCATGTTCAAACTCCATATACACATATAATTAAAACAAGAAAAGCTGATGTGGAAGCCACAATCACATAAAAGAGTACAAGAAAATGACATTGGAAAATGTCTTAAGGCACACACAAGACATAGAAGCAAAGGACATTAGAAAATGTCCTAAGGCACATGTAAGAGACAATTAGGAATAGAGAAATACAATCATATCTAGATACATAAATAAATAATGAAAATCATGTAATAACTAAAAATACAATCACATCTAACTAATCAAAGAAAGAGGCAAAGTATGTAAGACATGTTAGTATAAGACTAGGTATATGCTAGGAAATACACAAGTGTTATATACTAGTGAGATGTTGATATAGTAATCTATGTAAGCTATTAAATAATGTACATCAACATGATAACTAGAGTGTGTGGTGTAGGAATGACATAATATGGATGGTGTAGTCATTTTGAAGATGCCCCTAATGGTAGATATATCGATGTATGTCTCAAATGTAGAAGTAGTATTCCTCCTAAATGGGTATATTGAAGCAATCAAATATTTAGATGTCACTACACACACTCAAATAATATCAAGTGAATCATGGTAATGTAGATAAATCGATAAACAATAGCATAGAATAGAAAATGTAAGTCTAACATGATAGTAGAAATGTAAAGCATGGATGATGCATATAATCAAAATGTTTTTAGTTTTTTGACATATTTGAATGTTTTTGTTTTTTTGATATGTTATATTGTTTTTGTATTTTTGAGATGTTATGAACTATGTATAATCAATCACATGAAGACTATGTAAAAGAAATTGAAAAGAAGCTATATACAAATATGTAAAAAGAAACTATGTACAAGTAAAAGTAGGAAACTATGTATAAGTAATCATGAGAAAATAATATACAAGAATATGAATAAAAGGCTAGGTTGGAGGGGTTAAAGGGTCTAAGGATGGATTTTTCTAGGGATGGAGAGTGAGGAAGGGATTACGACCATCATCAAATGACTCTAGATCATCATCATAAGTATCATCATATGATATAAAAGCTATGTACATGGTGTCATCCTATCTAAGGCAAACTAAAGGTTGTTCTAGTGATGGAGAAAATGATTTTCCTTTGGGATGTTTAGATCTAGTAGTAGATTGCTTTAGTGGAAGTGAAGAAGCTAGCGTTGGTGGTCTTATAATTTTAATAATACCCTGAACCTATAGTTTATATAATCTCTTCTATAAAGTTGTACATGAGTTTGTATCATGGCCTATGAACCTCTAAAAAAGACAAAATAGGGTGATCATCCTACTGTGATAATATGCTAATAGATTTATGTCATACTATAGGTAATGTGATTAATCCATGATCAAGTAACATCTATAACATAATCTATGGTTGATTTTATGTGTTGCCTTCCTGAATCTAAATGACTAGATCTATATCCATAGAGGTAACCATGCAAATTTTATGTGTTGAGTGATCTATCTATGGCCACAAATGTGGAGTAGATTCTATGAGTGTAGTGTGAAATGCAAAGAGTGATGTAAGATGTGTAATGAGAGCTCTAGATTCATCTTGGTACTCTCCCCAGCCTATTGGTGTAAAGTTCAACCCACAAAAATAATCATCTATGAGTTTGGGTATCATATCATCATCTAAAGAAGCCCAGGAATATGTATCAATATCATGTACTTATGGTCACTTATAATTTACCACAAGGGGTAACTATGATATATAAATCTCATCAATTATAGTAATGGAAGATAATGGTATTTTAAGAGTGTCTATAACTAATGGAGTAACTATATCTTTAGAATCAATTAGTACTACTATAACTACTATCAGTGAATGTATAATTATAATAGGTGTAGGAATCATGACTGATGGAGTAGCTAGAGTGACTAAAGCTACTATGATTGGCTAACTATCTAGAGCTAAATACATAGCTATAAGTGGAGGAGTGTAAGAAGTGATAGTCTATGTAGCCTCATATGTATGTATCTAATCAAGATGAATGCAATGAGGTAGTCGTTGAACTATGATATAAGGTGTCCCATCTGGTGAGATAGTCAAAGATGACTTTATAGTTCAATAATATTTGAATGGGTGGTTATTTGTTAGACATGTGTATATGTATTCTTCATGGAAAAACTTAACACATTGATGAAGATTAGAAGTAACTACCCCCATAGAATGTATCTAGGGTCATCCAAGTAAAATATTATAATGCAGAGGACTTGGCATGACCTGGAAGTATGTAGATAGGGTTTTAGGTCCTACCATGATATACAAAACAATGGTGCCCAATGTTTGTCATGGTATATCATCAAACCCTTGAATGTTATTATATGATTTTTTCATGGATTCCATGTCTACACCCATGGTCTATAAGAATGTAATATTACATATATTAAGTTCAAAACTAGTGTCAACTATAACTCTCTTTATTGCACTAGTTTTGATTTGAACTTGCATGAACAGTGGTAAATTTTGATCAATAACTATCTGAGAAGGCATGTCCTCATGATAAAAATAAATTACATCTTATATTGTTTTTAAAGTGTTTATCACTGATGCAAAATAAGAAGGCTCTAAATTAATGGGTATAAAACTCTAAGTGAGTACTTGATAAATAATATACTTGACTACATTGGCTTTCTAAAGTAGTTCTAACATAGAAATCTTAGCTAGAGTGTTTCTCAACTGATCAACAATATCATATGCCTTATATGGATTTGCTTGTGTAAGCGGGTTGGGCATGGGATGAAAAGGAATAAGAGGGTGACAAGGCTCCTGACTAGGTGGTAGAGGTATGGTGGCACATCAAGTAATAGCTATAACTACATTATCTTCTATCTGTATAGGGCTAGTAGTAGCTATGAGAGGAGAGAAAAGATAATTGATATTTCAAGGTGGTGTAGGTACAAAGGGTGTCAACTAGGATCTCTGGCAATGGATAGTGACTTAGGGAAGAGGAAAATGGACCATGCAACATGATTTGGCATGGGATAGAGGCTCTAAGGGAGGTGATGCAAAATACATATTAACATCATCCCATTTAATGAAAAATAAACATGAAATGCAAATAATGAAGCTTTGTACTAACATATGATATACTTCATCATTCATGTACATGATAAGACCAATGATGGTCTCCTTGTTGTTTACAAGAAATGTAAGAAAAATTTGTAAATAAGTGAGATCCATTTTTGTAATCTGATTATAGATGTAAGGTGATACCTCAAGAAGCAATGGGACCTAGTATAGGAAAATAGGTTTTTGAAAAATAAATATTTTGACAAAGTACTACAGAATTTTGAAATTTAAATTGAATTTCTAAGTTACATATGCAAGTAAAAATTCATAAATTTATTATAAAATTAGTGATTTAATGGGACCTAGTAGATGCCACTAGGGTTTTGAAAAATAAATGTTTTTGAAAACAACTATTGAATTTTGAAATTTCAATGGATTTTCTAATTTGAATATACTAGTAAAAAATCAAAAAATTATGGAAAAGTACTGGGACCTAGTAAGGGTAACTAGGATTTAAAAGAAAATTATTTCAAAATTACTACAAAATTTTAAAATTTAATGCTAATTTTTTATTTTATTATGTAGGTAAAAAATCAAAAAATATAGGATAAATCAGTAATAAATTTACCTTAGGGTTTCTAGGGTTTGTATGCACAAATGAACTAAGTCAAGTTCACCAAATGATTTAATAATTTTGGGAATATTTGTGTATTATTCCTAATTTAGTTAAATGGTCTGAGTATTAAAATCATTAAATAAATAGACAATAATTAAGCTACTAATTTATGTAAATTAATTATAATTTAGATTTTTCTAAAGATAGTAATGAGAGGGAGAAAATCAAACTTAGATGTAAACTAACTGATATGATTGAGATAGGGCCTAATAATCATTGTGCAGAAATAGGTCACTATAATAAAGTGAGATTTGAACTTCATTTTTGATTGGATGGGAGCACTAGAACTAGATAGGAGTGGAACCAACACTGTATTCCACCTCTACTACTATTATCTTGAGGATTTGAGCTTTCTAGGTTTTTTTCACTATGTCTATATGACCCTATCTATAAAGTTTTGATAGCTAGAAGTTTGTATAGCTCCCTATAGATCATATTTTCTCTTCAAACCCTATGTTCCATTCTGCTTTGACCAATTTAAAGAAAGAGGTGAGTTAGTGTGTGTAATATTCACTAGATTTGGATCCACACCCCTTGTGTGGGTATGTTACCTATATACTAATACTCTAAAGAGGGATCAAGCCATATGTAGTTCTCCCATTTGATGTACTTTGTGTAATCATGTGTATTAAGATGTAAAATGCTAAACTAAATGTTCTTAAGATGGCTAGGGACTAGTGTAAGGATTTTAATAAGCTTTTAAGTGTGTTGGTTGGTTGTATGTAGAGAATAGGGAAGATTGATTGAGTAGTATTTATTATATTCTCGCTTACTTGGTGATAATTTCTAAACCTTTATAAATGATATTTGAATGGGATTTTATAGGGATCTATTGGTCATGTGTTGAATGTACTTCCATTAGGCTGACAAGGAGAAGGATGGGAAACCATAATAAATTGACTATTAGGGGTAAAAATGGACTTGGACAAGAGCACCAAAAGTAGACAAGAGTGGCACTAGTGCTATAGTCCTAGTGTGACACTATTGTCTTGAATAGATAGGACCTAAGGGGATGAATCTATCATGGAAAGGGGAGTCTGACTCAACTAAGATCAAGTCTAAAAGGCTATGGATGATTAATAATTAGTGAAAAGATGCCTATGAAGGTCAAGAGAGCAAGCAAGAGGGGCCTTAGGGTTGGGTGTCATTAACCACACTCAAGTTACCAATTTTTGCATTTTATATGGATACACCTAATTGCACTATATCTCAAGATGTGATAGTAGTTGACCTCACTCCTTACTTTCCTTTATGTTTGTCTAGGGATTTCACTACCAAGATAGGTGGATATCTCTTTTATTACTAGTATTATATGGTATTTAGGACTAGGTATGGAAAAAAGGTCACCATAAGGTCTGAGCCTATCTCTAGGTTTCATTTAGAGCCCTACATGCCTAATTTGTCTAGTGTCAATTACACTATCATAGATGAAGATGAACTATCTACTAATTAGGATCTAATTAAACTACTTGAAGGTTTATCATATTTGCTTCTATATGAATTAGGGTTAGATAACCATGGATATTATCCATATAAGAGCATTGAAGAGGTAGGTTTAGGGGTATATTATATGCATGAAGAAGGGTGTTTCATACCAATTCTCACTAGCCCAAGCCAAGATCATGAAGGATTATAGACTTTTTTCTTTGATAGCTCTTGGACCAAGAATGAAAGTGGGGAACATTTCATGAAAGTGGGGAAGGATATTTTTTTGCCCTGAGGTCTCAATTCATCTATACATGTAACACATTAGAGTTGAGGCCCTCATCCATCAGATGTAATGGGCAGAAAGAGGGATAAAACTCCTATAAGCCATGGAAGATAGTGATTTATTAGTACATGAGGTGAAAGGGTAGAATTCAGTCAAAAATACACTCTTGAAGGAATATAAAAATAGGATTTAGGACCTCTTATAAAACTTTGAGGCCTTTGACATTCACTCAATCCCAGGAAAGGCCAATCAACATGTAGACTAGTTGATAGCCATAGGATCACATTATTATATTCAAAATGGGGTCAAGGATATTAAATATTAGTCTCAAATCAAGGTATTATGTAGACCTTAAATCCTTGATAATGATTTTATTTATTAGGTATTTGAAAATGACAAGTAGAAAGCATGCTTATTATAGCAAGAGGTAGAATTTTGCTCAAGAAACTAAGATAGACTACAATAGCAATATGGGGCCCAGATTGTCTAATTGAGGGAAAAAAATATACCTAAGGAATTAGTGACATTATAAAATATATTGAATTAAGATGATCAACTAAGGAAATAAAAATTTATCATATACACAAAATAATATCATTATGAGAAGGTTATCATTTTCTAAGATAGGTTACTCAAACTAGGAAAAGTGAACACAAAGGAAGAGAAGGCATCCTTCATAAATTTATGTCAATAATTTGTAGACATATTTTCTTGGGAATAGAATTACTTAAAGGGGTTTTACCCTAGTTTGGCTTAGCATACCATATATTTAGAGGAAAATGTTAATCTTGTGAGATAAAAATAAAGACCAGTCAACCCTAAGATTGAGATCCTTATGAAAAAAGAGTTGACCAAGATCATTAAATCTAACATCAACTTCCCCATCAAACACTCTTCACTTGTAGCTAATCATGTACCAATAAGGAATAATAATTGGGATATAAGGCTATGTGTATACTTTAAGGACCTCAACAAGGTGTCACTAAGAGATCACTACCCCTACCATCCATGGATCAGATTCTTCAAATGGTTGTAGGTTCATAGTGTTTCTCCTTTCATTATGGTTACTCAAGGTAAAATAAAGTGTTAGTGAAGTATGATGAACAACATAATACTACCTTCACAACTAATTTGGGAACTTATGATTATAATAATATGCCCTTTGAACTATCCAATGTAGGGGCTACCTTCTATAGGGAAATCGATGTAGCCTTCTAAGGACTTATCAATGAAATGGTACTCATCTACCTTAATGACATCATATTATTCTCCAAGGACCCTAAAAAATATTTGAAACACTTGAGGCTAGTATTTGATACGTGTAGGTAGTATGGGGTCTCCTTCAATCCTAAAAAGTGTATTTTTATAGTCCATGAGGGTAGACTTTTAGGACATGTTATGTCAAAATAAGGCCTCTCTATAGACCCTAAGAAGATAAATGAAATCCTTGATTTATCACTACCTAGAGATAAGAAGTGATTGTGGAGTTTCTTAGGAAAAATAAACTTTATCATAAGGTTCATACCCAAATTTGTAAAATTGGTAAGGCCTCTAAACCTCATGCTCAAGAAACATAAGGATTTTTTATGGACTAAGGAAGGCATAAGAAGATTTGAATCCATAAAATAGGCCATTACCTAATATCCCACCCTCCTCAACCCTATTTTTTCAAGGGACTTTTTCTTTTACACCTTCTCAACCAATAATACTATTTTTTCCATGTTTATGCAACAAAATAGTGAGGGTCTTGAGTAGGCCATAGCCTTATTTAGTCAAGCATTGGAGGGGTATTAAGAGAGGTATTAATTTGTGTAAAAATATGTAATTTTAGTCATTATATTTCTCAATAAATTTATAAACATGAAATATAATAACAAAATCTATGTCATGGTGGTTTACCCTAGCATCAAGGACTTCATCCTTAACAGGGACTTGAGTGAAAAAAGAGTTAGTTGGGTAACCGAATGCATGGAATATGACATAGAAGTGAAGTTCATGAAGTTGGTTAGGGTTAGAGGACTATTTTAACACTTTTCATCAGATGTTAAGGAGGATAAGGAAGTGATTTTTTCAATACAAAGTGATCAATAAATAGTTGCACTTACATATCCTTCTAACTAGACTCAAGACATGATGAGATTCCTTCAAATGGGAAAACATCCTATAGGAATAATTAGGAAAATAAGGAGGTAATTTAGACTTAAATCCATTATCTATGTCTTAATTAATGGTTGATTTTTAAAATGGATCTTGGTGGCATGATTTCGAGGTGTGTAATAACTATTTAAATTGACAAGCTCCTAGATTAGTTTAATGATGGGCCTATAAGAGGGAACTTTTTAGAAAAGACCATAGTATAAAGTATCATAATAATAGGATATTTTTGTCCAATTTTATTCAAAAACCATCATTCTTTGGTTATCATGTGCCAAAAATGTTTTATGTTCATAAAAAAGCAAAGACTAGTTGCCTTGCCCCTCAAGCCTATTCAAGTGGAACAGCCCTTCATGCAGTGGGGCCTAGACTTTTTAGGTATGATTAAAACTCCATATATTGTATTAAATAAGTGTTTATTAACTTCTATGTACTAATTTAATAGGTGGGTGGAGGTATTTTCACTTAAGGAGGAAAATGAGAACTTAGTTTTAGAGTTTTATGACAGTCTAGTGACTAGATTTGGGGTCCCCTCTACCATCATATCAAAAAATGCACTATCCTTCAATAGTGTAAGATTAATTTAATGGGATATTAACCATTTCATATACCTTATTTATTATCCAGTTACTATCCATAGGGAAATGGACTTGTAAATTCCACCAATAAGAATCTAATTAGGATCATAAGGAAAACTATGGAGGATAACCAAAGGGAGTGGCATACCAAGCTAAGGATAACCTTATGTGAAAATAGGATTACTCCTAGGAGGGATATTGGTAATTAACCATATCTTATTTTCTATGGAAAAGAGGAAAGTCTACCCACATCACTTGAACTACTAGCCTTGGAACTTACACACCAACTTGAACTCATGGAGAATGATGCAATGAAGGTAAGAATGAATAAATTGAGGGAGGTAAAAGAGACAAGGGATGATGTTATGCATGCCATGTGTTCCCATAAATATAATTTCAAGATATAATTTCACAATAAATCTTCTTTAAATACATTCTAATAAGCTGACATTATACTCAAGTGAGATGAAGAACATGCTAAACTAGGTAAGCACTCTAAATTTGATAATCTTAGGAGTGGACCATATGTTATTATTAGGTGCAAAGGGAAAAATGCCTTAAAATTGTCCAAGATGAGTTATGATGAAATCCCTATCCATATCATTGGGTTTTTCCTTAAGTATTGTTCCTAAGAATCATAAATCCATCTTTATATATAGAAGTTTAGTATTCCTTCATCCTAGTATTGTGGTACATGCTTTGCTAGTTAATTATTTGGTTGTGTTATTGTTACTTTATATTGTGTTTATTGTGCCCTTTTGTGTGTTTTTTAGATATTTTTACAATCCCTAAATTCTAAAATTTATTTATCATGAGGTGTCATTTTAGTCAAAGAGTCTTCATATAGGCATGAGTGATGCATAAGAGATCATGGGTCCTCTTGACTAGCAGGCAGGTCAAGCCTTGAAAGTCACCATTAATGTTGACTTATTCCTATAAAAGAATAAACCTATTTCATAATTACCTAAACTCACTTTGGTCTCTCTCTCATGTTTCTTGAAGTGTCAAGGCAGTTCAAAAGGAGGATCACAGGTCATCATGTCAAGGTAGTAAGTCAAGTGAGGTGTTATGTCAAGGTATGTTATGTTAGTTATCCTTTACACCCTATTTGATCTATTTTCAAGTGATCTATTTGTGATTAATTACGTATAAGTAACCATAATAGGCTTTGGATAAATCCTAATGGTCTAAACTTACTCATATGGAAGATGACCCAAGGTTACAACTTATCACCTATCATGAATCCATCTAAGGATGTTAAAATCTTGAAAGATAGGGGAATAGTATATTTTTAAAGATGTTATAAAGAATATGTGGAAATTTTTTTTATGTCCTTAACACATTTTAAGGTCATTTAATTGATATTAAGGTCACCTTTTTTTAAACATTCACTTGAGATCATATATATTGCTTTTAAAAGGTGTGTTTGATCATAGAATGATACTAGTTTGACTCCAAAACACCATTCATACCATAAATCACACCTTAAAAGGCCTCCATGATTACCATAATGCCATGATCAAGTGGTTTCATATGCAATGGGTGTCTCTTTATAATTCAAATTCTTTTACTTTAAACTAAAGGGGCCCACACATGGGAAACAATGGATCTTCAACTTCCCCCATCTGTACTTCATGTTTTGAGTTGAATTTTTACCCATCTTTTCCCTCCTACACACCAATAACATTTCAAGGACTAAAAACCTAAGAAAATGTAGTAAATTATTGTTTTATATGTGTTTTCAAGCAATTATGGATTCATACAATACAAACATGGTCTGGAAATGTCAATAATCTATAGGGGAGCTCAGTTCAAACACCATATAAGAAAATCTAGGAGTTTCAAGTCAAAAAAAGTCAAAAACTGACCCCTTATTTCCATGTTCCTCCTTTACAGCCATGGATATCACCTTAAGTTCTTTTTTATTATGGATAGGATAGAGAATATGTAACCTCAGATGTTGACTAGAGGAAGGGAGTCTAATTACCTTTTAATCCTTGGCATTCATTTTTATATTGATGGACCATGATTTATGAATAATGGTTAAGAGTCTAAGGTAGTCAGACTATCCTTTTACATCCACATAGGGTCAAGAATGGAATGGTTTTAGTTAAATTATGACCTAGTTAAAGAAAATGATGGTTGTGTGTGATTTAAAAAAAATTCAATGTATTTTTATTGCATTTTCCACCCCTGTTTCACATGTGTGAGTCTATCATGGGAAGAGACCTCCAAGTCATCATAAGTTGTAGGCTACGGTAATGTTTTCTTGATGATGTAGGACCTTAAATGCATATATCTAAGAATTCATAGTAGTTTGAGGTTCAATAATTGTTCCCTAGAGTTATTTAGATCTTATTACCTTCTTAACTCAATTTGAGTGATCATATGGACCTTTAACTCTCCCAATATTCTACCTTCAAATGAGTATGATTATGTAGTTGATCTTTGACACAGATATGGACTGAGTGTTCTATGGTGATGGATATTAGAGGCCATAAATAAACTATAAAGGCTATAGAGGTATCATGAAAACATGTGGAACAGTTTCTCTCTCATAACTATCAAACGTCATTATGGCCCTCATAGGTAAGGAACCATGAACTAGTCCTCTAATGCCTTCATAGACTAGTTTAGTAGAGGTTAATGTTAATTATCATAATTCAAGGTATTCATAGAATCTTAGGTTTCAAATTATCCTTTATTTTTTTTGAGTAACCAAATCTAAATGTATTACCTAGTGGAAGTGTGTAAATAGGGGTGTCTAGGGTCCCCACAGGTGAACTTGATCATGAATCAATAGTTCATATTTACCTCTCAAGTAAACTCTAATATCTAATGTTTTCATTAAGATAATTCACTTCATAATAGGCTCTGAGTTCTAATTTAAAGATCCACATGATCCTATAGTCATTACCTATAGGTTTAAACCCTTATACCCATGCCCAAGGCATGGAAACAAGGTCTAAATGTTATATAATACTATCAAGATCCATTGATACCATTATAAAATGGCATATTAAAGTATAAGTATGTTTAAAAACTATAACAAAGCTTAGAATGTCAAATCAAACATAGCCTAGAAAAGGGTTCTCCAAAACCACTATGCAGTTAAACCTACACAATGTAAGGATGATCCATGTGTTACAAAGATGTTCATCTTTACGAGTGTGATTTGGGTTTAAGAAATACTAATTGTGCCTCAAAAATAGCATGGAAGCACTCATTTTTATTAGGATCCTATTTAAGGACCCCCTTGACAATCAACATGCCTAAATCATTACCTACAGACTATAAGCAGTTTGCCTTCAACATTGAACATGAAATGTTATATGCACACATAATAAAAACTTAGAGCATAGAGGTAATTGTTTTTAGAAGCAAGTAGACATTAATATTACCCCTTTTATGATATTAATATTCCTAATGGTGTGATCAAGCCAAGTAACTACCTGGTCTAAGTTGGACACCAAGGACACACAAACTTTAGTGTATGATTATATAGGTAAGCCTTAATAGAAGAGTTAGGAAGGCCAAGAATAAAAGGATATGGTCAGATATTTATAAAATCTTACATAATTCCCCTAATTCTATCTCTGAATAGATCTATAAGATACTACTTAGGTCTCCAACACTAACTATTTCAAGTACTTGACATGAATAATGATGGTCATGGCAGGCCTACATGAGAAAGAGATAGAGATGGTTGTCTAGGAAGATGAGGTCAAGTAAAAATGGTGTAAATTATATATATAAAGGTTATAGTATAACATTGAGGCCATAAACACACCTACAACTATCTTAAGGTTATAAATCTCACTCTAAGCCTATAAGACCTAAATTTATCCTTCACCCCCAAGACCCCATCTTCATCTTAGTGATAGAACCAAACCCCCAAACAAAATTAAGGCCATGAAAAGAAATATGGTGATGATTTAGGTCCTAAATAAGGTGTTTTGGATATAAGAATATAAGGAAATGGATTTTTTGGTCCTATCACCCCTCTCAAGCTCCATTATCCTAATTTACCATGTCAAGCTACCAACTGAAACACTCATACCTCACACAACATTATGACTCAATATCAATTATTTTATGGGGATTTTATGACCCATATTCACTTAATATTCATGTAAGAAAGAGTTATAGTAATGATCCCACCTCTATGAACAATCCTTAACACTATAACCTACACAAAATGCCTAGAAAAGTGTTCTAAGGTCACTAACTTTCACTCAATACTCATTGTACAATCTACATGAGACTAGGATATGTTCAAAAAATTTGAAGGGGTATATAGGCTAGACATACATGGAAAAAGGTTTTGGTTTTGAGTCCTATACTCTATGAACCATTGTTAAGATGGTGTTATCACTCTAACCTATACCCTATAAGGAGGTTGTTTAGGCCTACCTTTAAGTCTGGACTAACATAAGATTGGCTTAAAATTTATGGATAATATAAATTAAGACCAAACCTCTATTTTATGTGGATAGCTCCCCTAGTGAATCTATTTTTATTAGTTCACTAAGACTTACTGATTTGGGTTGAAAATATATAGAGAATATGCATAAGGAAAACCTACTCTAAAGGTGGTGATGCACCAATATGATCATTCATCCACTCAAAATGACCTCTAACAACACTATTGGACTAGATAATAATTTGAAAAACCATCTTTGAAATCTCATATGCAAAAGTGTTTCATATATAGGTTCTGTTAGGTGCTAGAATATGATGGCCATGATAAGAAGGTCTAGTCTAAGGTTTTTTCTAGTCAGGTTCCACTACATTTTTAATCATTTAACACTACTACACACCACATGACATGCATAAGGCATTTTATTAGCATCTAGGTGAGGTAAGGACCTAAAAGGGAGAGAAATACACCACATATTCATATCAAAATAAATATAGCACACTACATATTAAAATGAAGGAACTAAAATAGTTTATTCATCAATCTAAGAGGTTTACAAAGTACCAATCCAAGTAGAGTCTCCTCAAACCTAGGTGAGGGATCTAAATCAAGGCCTTAAGGCCTAAATATATAGAAGCATGAGAAGAGATAAAAGTGGAGAAATATGTAATAGAGGTGAAAATAAGAGGTCATAATGACCATAACCCACTCATATTATAGTTACAAATAGCTATAGTAGTCCCTCCAACTCCCTTCATGCATTAGCCTTCAAATCGATGGTCTTGAATGAGCCCTTAGGCATTGAGGTGGAGTGGTGGAAGTTGTAGTTAACTTATTCAAGTTATGTCCATTCACAAAATGGCCAAGTATCTCTCCTTTAGTAGTTACAAACATGGATATGGCTCAATTAAGTTCCCTATGACATTTATCAACCCATCTTCTCTTACATGTTGATTAAGACAAGGGAGACTGATCCTATCTCCCATTATGACTATGAATTACCTTTATCACCACTATCATCAGTTACATGGTGTAATAAATCTATGTTAACCCTCCTATTAGTACCTCAACACCAACTTTCATTTCTCTTGGTTGACCAAGTAGGTCTACTATGCTTAGTAGGCCTAGTTACTTGACTATATGTGTTTGGTGGTCATTAAAAACCTATATGAGACCTTGATAACATGTGTATAAGTGATTTTTATGTTTGAATCAATGTCCTATATCATGAAATAGGTCTATCTAAGAAATAGACACCTGTAACCTTTCCAAACTAGGTGACTAGGTCACTTTGTATTAGGTCATTATATTGTAATTGAATGTTAATTATTCACTATCTTGTCAATTGGGCCATTACTAGGGTTTAAGAAGGGTTTTTTAGGTATACCATCTTAACAATGGTTAGTAAAGATCAAAATTTAAATCCTAAACTTATGGTCATGGATGTTTTTTCCATATACCCCCTAAAACTCCTAAAAATATTTGTGTCCCATGCACCTTGTGTGTGGATATATTAGTGCAAGTTACTAAACCTTGAGTTCTTTATAGACCTTATGTACATGGTTGTAGTCTTAGAATTCATTAATAGAGTTGGGCCCCTGAATATAACTCAATCCTTCATGGATCTTGAGTACATAGGGGTTCCTAATTTCCCCTAAGATAATTTCCTAGGTCCCTTTGTGGTGAAAGATACAAGTGTTGAAAGATTCAACTCAAGTTTACTATTTAGACTATGGAGTTTGAGATGGGATTCTAAGACAAAATTTGGAATTTCATTGATTTCACCTATTTTAAATACTCATTTTATGTCCTATACCATCTTCCCACACCTCTTCATGATATTATATTTTCTTGGGGGGTTTGGTTATGCTACTGAGGTGAGTATGGGGCTTGAGGCCTTAATAATGGATTTTAGGCTTATAGGCCTAAACTAATTGTCATAGATATGAGGCACATGTAGATGAGTTTAGGGATTCACCATTATCATTCCAAAACTTTCCTACCTATCCCCAACCTTTCTACCTACCTCTAAATGTCTAGGCTATTACGTCTACCCATTCTATTATATGAGCTTACCTTGAAGGTCATTGTTCACTATTAGCCTAAGTAATTAGCAATAGGTGATAGAGACATGGGTGTTCTCTTCCTTATTCCCTATGTTTATGTAATATAAACTAAAATTTTATGACCTTAGGCCCTGACAAAATTTATACGATTAGATATTCCATCAACATTATGTCCTTTATATACCCTCTATTCCCTAGGATTTATGCATAATCAGGTCTATGTAACCCTTGGGTCTGAGTTTAATGTTATATCTACCTAACATAAGTCCCTTAACATCATGGAGACATTTTATTTCCTTTATAACTCCCTATTTAGGTGTTCTTATACTTACATTAAACTCCTAACCTACCTAAGCTTCCAATTCTAACACACAAGCCTGTTTGGGCCTAATAGGCCTATGTGGACCTTTAGGTTCTTTCCATGTAAAAGGAATTATTTATATATTCTTATAAAAAATTTTAAAATTCATCACTTCCCTCTCTTTATATTTTTATATACCTCTATATAACCTTAAACCTACATTTTCCTTCAACTTCTCATGTACATGCTCGTTTAGGCCTATTTAGGCCTAGTAGGTCGATGTAGGCAATGAATCCCTTCTTGTATTAGGGATTGAAAAATATTAATGTGAAATAATATATTATTATTATTTTTAAAATATATAAACCCACCTTCACTTAATACCTCACTTCTCTATAGGGTTCTCACTCAACTCTCTTTCCTTTAGTCCTGATTATAAGTGGTGATCTTGGATAATGACTGTGTGAAAAAGAATAGAACTTGCCCTTATGAAAATATTTCTCCATTTACCAAAAAATTTTACCCATTTCATGATTTTATCAACCTTAAATCATTCTTCTGATCCTAAAGGTTCCTTATATTAGGTTCATGCTCAACTATTTTCCACCTATAGTTAGGCCTATAGGTAATGGCCCTAAGTTTATTGATTGTGTTGTAGGTGTAAATGACTTCCTTCTTGGACCTTGAATTAATATTAACCTTGTGACACACATGATATTATCCCATTATAATTTTTTAATTCTTTCTAATCTTTCCAACTCAAATTCTTTAGGTCGCCATCTTTATCATGCGCTCAAGAGGTGAAACTATCTCTAATTTCATATGTAGGTTTGTGTATGCATATCTTAGGCCTAATAAGATTAATTAGGCCTTCAAATGTTTTGTAAAAATCATAATAAAACATTATTATGTGTATAATGAGGTTTTTTAATAAATAATTAATCAATCCTTAACTTTTTCTCAGTCACTTCTTATGCAACTTCAAGACACTTAGCTCTCCCTCTCATAGCTCTGACTATGTGTGATAAATAAGATCTGCCTAACTATGTGTTTGTGGCAATTGAGAAGGTGAGTATGATTATCCATCCTTTACCTTAGGTGTTCTCATTTTGATAATTATATTTTTTTCTCTTTCTATTCTTATTAACTCTTCAAAAATTGATCATATTGTTAGTGTTCCCTCACCCTTTAGTCACAACTAGTGTCTCCCAAAATCTAGACTAAGTCACTCTCTTAGGGAGAGTTAAGAAGGTATTGAATATATATACCATGTTTCCTATATTTAAATTCTTATTAATAGGCTCATATTACTCTTCATTTATGTCTCTCAACCTTCTATACTCCATACTAACATCCGAATTCATCTCCTTAACTTTTACAACTCTCGTAGGTGCCTGAATAAAGGGTTGTCTTTAAAGGGCCCTGAGATGAGAATTGGCCTAAGAAGAGGGTAGTGAGGGAAATTATGTCAACATAATAGATCATGAACATCATATTATGATATTTCACATTACAACCTACCTTGATTTTTCTTAAACCCCCTTGTTCACACTTGTAAGGGATGAAACATTATGCACATGATAGTCACACTAAATTAAGATTTGAAGGATCTATTTGATCATCTAGTGGCCTAGATGAGTTTGAGAGTTTTAAAATGTTTTAAAGGATTAAATTATCCAATTATATATTTGAAAACAGCATTCACCTCTATTTTCATGCACTGAATAATCTACAACCATGAACAACATTGCTTGTAGTCTACAAATCAAGAGAACATGAATATTTTCTTGCTCTCCCACCCATACACATGTGAACAAAGGGTGAAAGAAGATGGATATGGGATATCAAGACCTATATAACAGACACAAAGTGTTGTTTTTAAAAAATACTTCAAATATGTACCAAAACCAATGTCATTTCAAATCCTTGCATGGATGAAGAAGATCATTTAATTGCCTAGATTATTAGCATTTAATCATAAGTATAGAGCATGGATTTGTAGAGAAATTACATGAATAAAATTTTCAAGAGACCCCCTTCCTCTCTCAAAATTCCTAGGTCTTGATCTTCTCTCTCTTATATAGATTGAGTGAAAATTGAAAGCTTATCTAGACTACCAAGGAGCTTAGTAGAGAGAGGAATGGTTTCAGGCCTATTTTACATCTTTTAACCATGAAACCCCTCTAATAAACCTAACATGAGATATTATGCAACCTTATAACCTCCCTTGTATGTAATTTATCATACAAGTCTGTATAACCTACAAAAAAAATGCTGAAAGCCCTCTATTTTCTACATTTCTTCAAGTTTCTAATATTTAAATGCCATTAGAAGGCATGAGGAGGTAAAAAAATAAGTCAAACCATATTCTAAACCTAGTGTTATCACAAGGGGAGCTAAAGAGGCACACTTTTCTCATGTGTGGGACCTGTTTGTTTAGTGGGGAGTGAATATGAGTCTTAAAATGGACCTTTTATGGTATGAAATGAATAGTCATGACCATATGCTGAGAATGGTACCTTTTCAAGACCTTTATAATGCATTTTTTATGAAAACACACCCTTTAAAAGGTTTTCAATGTAAATAAACTTATATTATGGATTTAAGGGTCTTAAAAGGGGTGATCAATGCTTAAACAAAAATGTCATGGAGAATGGATTTGAACACCTCACTACACTTCACATTAGGACCCAATATTGGTTTAGACACATTTCCCATTGCTCAGCAAGGTCCTTCTCACAAGGAAAATATTGAAATAGGTCTAAAACCATAAGGATCATTAACCTTAGAATATCCAAGTTACCTTAACTTTATCAAAAGATCCTTAATCTTATCAAACCATATTTAAACCATCTTCAAAACCTCAAAATCACTTGAGACTCTTTCTCTCACTCAAGGACCACCATGGGGATATAGTGCATCATCCAAGGGACCTCAAATAGGCTATGAACATGGATCTCCTAAGAAAGTTCTTAACACATACATGAAACCTTAATCAATGTTTAAAAGGTTCAAAATAAGACCAAAAAAGACATAACCATGCAGGAAGACTACCATACAAGCTTGGGTCAGTGCTATGGAAAGTTTTTGGTTATAGGGGTTGGAATTTATCCTAGGAGGCTAAATTGTCAATAAATGGTAAGCCACTAAAATCATTTTTAAACCCTAATTAAGACCCAATGAGTAAATTTAAAACTAAAATTCTTCCAAACTAGGTAGTTGGGCCTTGAAAAAATCTTGATAGTTTCCCCATGTCACATGGACACCCAAATGGTCTAATAGTTGGTACATGTAGGGTATGTAGTGTATAAATTAGGCCTAAATAAAATTTTTCCAAGCCTATAATCAATATATTGGAAGAGGTATACACATTATATATGTTTTTAAGGATGGAGAGGGATCTAAAGGTCTCAAAGAGTTGTATAGTGACCACCTACAAAGGTCTCATTGTCTAATAGTCACTTGAAGACATGTCTGGGTGCCTAGTTAGAGGATTGTGTGTTCATAAAGGAGAAGTAAGTGGATTACCCATTCCAACATATATAATCTAAGGGATATAATATATTAATTACATACTAAAAATGGTGTCTAAGTGATTCATATCTCTATTTTGGAGTTAAGATACATGAACTCTACCTTTAGGCATATTGGCCTAACACCCTTCTCAAGGTAGTATTACTTAAAGATTGAAATAGAGGAAAAAATACTATTATATAAGACCTAAAACCATCATGGATATTTTTTTCAAGGAGTTACATATGTGTAGGAAATAGTGGTTTACATAAGAAAGATTAGAGTTGGTTACTTTGGCCTAAAAATGCCTTGAGAGTTCACAAAATGCATAATTATCACTTGAGGAGAAAATTGATGAGCTCATAACTATACAAAATAGTATAATGGGGTTATAATAACTTTAGGAAATTTTAAGGGCCTTGTCTATAAGAAACTAGTGGCATTGGTTCATAGTTTAAGGTCATAACCTTTATAAACCATTGCTAAGAACCCAAACCCCCCTTAAACCTCCCTAAAACCCTAATAGTGACCTGATGGAGGGAATATTGAATAATTTTTATCCAAATGCATTAAAATTTCTTGGAAGGCACTTTAATATCATATTTCACTCTGAGGAGATTCTATCCATGGTATTAGTTTTTACAGATAGTTGTATAAACCCATCATAAACATTATTTTGCCAAGTTTTAAGGATAAATACAAGGTACAAAGTTTGGTGAAAGGTTGTAGTGGTAAATTAGTGTGGGTTTTTTTCTAATTCTAAGCCATAAACTTCTCACAACACTTCTTGTAAATTCCTATGCAAGTCTTCACCAAAGAGCCAGTCTACAAGTGCCTGTGAGAGGTAACCTAGTCACCTAAATGAGCTAAGGTTATAGGGGTATAATACTTTTAAATCATAATTATGAGTATATTATGTTTTTTAAGACTTTAAATAGGGTCACTCATTCATATTTAAGGTTTTATTTAATCCCCATGGTCATCCAAGTAGTGAACAACCAAGTAGCTAGGCATCATTACCTAATAGGCTAAATTGGCCAATAAAGGGAGATGTTCATGGATGTAGAGGGATACTATAGAGTAAATTTAGGTAATGAAACTTTTTTAAATACCTCAATTAGGTTAATATTCCCATTTTCCACCCATCATAGAGGATGGGATAGTTTCCCAAGTCATATTAACATGCAATAATGGGATAGGCTAGTAATGCTTCATGGGGATGCCTAATTAAACCTCTTTAATTATTTATAGCTATGAAACTTAGAGGGAGTTACTAGGTTGGTGTTTTCATCCTTTGTATTGGGTCAACCTTGGACAAAAATAGACATCTAATTCCTTAAGGGGTTCATTGAAGACCACTCATCACCAAGGCAATGCATAGGAGAAGTGTGGAGGCTAGTTGTAACTAAATTTTGAGTGAATGAGGGTCATTCATGGTCTATCCATGCCTTATCCATGATATATTTCCCTCTCTTTATCTATTCATGTTCTATAAATTGAGGCTTTAAGGCCATTGTATTCAACCCTCAGGTGGGTATGATGAAACTCTACCCAAATTGTATCTTAAAATCCATATGAATAAATAAAGGACTATTTTTAGATATCTTAGTGTGTTATATGCTTGTTTATTATATAAGTGTTGGAGTTTCATTATCCTTTTCATGTCCTTTCCCTCACCTAGTTGCTAGGATTTTATTCTATGTAGGTCATGTGATGTTTCAAAGTGTTGGTGACTAGTTTGATAGTGTCTTGAATAGACCTCTTATCCATTACCTTCAAGTTCCATACATCCATCATAGCCTTCACATGAAGTACTTATGTTTAGGAATTCATTGGAAAACTTGTTTAAGTCACTAGTCCTTACTTGGTTCATAAAGTGTTGATTAAGGATTAGTTAGAGAAGATAAGTCAATATTGGTGCATCACCTTCCTTAGATTAGATTTTAGTTCATGTTATCTCTCTCTTTTCACCCCAAAAAGTTATTAGTATTAGGAATTGAACTCAATTGATGCACCATGGGTTCTAACCCCACAAAAATTGAGGTTTAGTCCATATGAATAATCCCATGTTACCCAAAACTTGAAGAAATATAAACAATCCTCTCCTAAAGGTACATTTTATGAGTTAACAGGTATTAGATGTATTCTAATATTTTATTTGATCAAGTTGTTAAATGACTATCATACATATCAGATTGTTATTGTTTATAATGACTATGTACCCAAGTCAATATAGGTATTTTCATTATTAAATGGTAAAATAAAATATCATTATATTTATTTTAGTGTTAAACTTAGTCAATTTATTCTATCATTAAATATTGATTATGTCATTTGTATGACTAGGTGAAGTCTTAGTGTTAATCAATGAGTTTATGACTTGTGTGAAGTTTTATGTTAAGTTTCATTAACATTGTATATTTTTAATGTTTGAAATACTCATTGATATAACCAATGGTATTTTATTAGCAATATGATATATTAACTTTGTCATACGGAATTATAATTTTGATGACTTATAAAAATTCAAATTCATGTATATTTATCGAGGTTAATGAGCATGCATATTATGAAAGATTATTATAATGATTATTTTAATTGCTATATGGGAACATTATAGATTATTAATGTTTATAACTAGTTTTAACTTGAGTAATCAAGCACTTAAAAAAACCATTATGCAAGTTGGAGGTTATCTACATGAGGAAATGGTGGAAAAGTGTTTGTTCTATGTTAGTCATTACTATATCTAGGAATTAGGAGAAATTTATTTGGTGAGTAATGGTATGGAGGAGAATAAAAATGAAGGTGATATAAGCCTATGAAAGGAGGGATATGATGGATAACAAGAAAAATTGGATGAAAGTATTTTTATCTAAGAAAAGATTACAAATTTGATTTCCTTAGCATATAAATCTCTTTTCAAGTTGGTGGTGTATTTAAATTCTTGTTTTATAGTCTAAGAAAATTTTGGTAATGAATGTATAGAGTGGTTTAAAATATTTTTAGTTATATCGAAATTTAAAAAGTAGGCTAAATGTAGGGCCTTGTGGATGGCTCAAGACATACATAAAAGCCTACATGCAACCCAAAAATCCTAATTCTAAAGGCTTGAGTTTTTGTGTTCTTACATTACTATATAAAATTCTTCAAATAAAATTTATGTGTTTTTACACTTGACTTAAATTTTGGATAACCCTAGGAAAAATCCCTCAAGGTATATCTATTTTATTTAATGAGTATTTTACTATACTATGTAGAGTCTTGGACTCATAATTATCATGTTGAACTAGTTTGGGGATATAAACATTAATACCCAAACATAGATAGAAACTCGTATAGGGTATGAGGGAAAAAATGGGGAATTCAACCCAAAATTAGAAATATAGTTGAAGCCTTTAATTTCCATAATAGGCAATGGATTTTATGTATTTCACTTTGGGCAAGGATTCAGATATGTAAATTAAGTAGTCAAAATAAAAATAAAAATTATGGGTTTACTTGTTTACATATTTTATCTAAAGAATGAATATATATATATATATATATATATATATGAGAGTGAATATAATTATACAAGAATTAAATGACCTGAGTCATATACATTTTCATGAATATACAGGTCATTTAAGTCTTGTATAATTATAGTCATTCCCCTATATATATATATATATATATATATATATATATATATATATATATATATATATATATATAAGGTGATTATTAAGTCTTAGGTTGAAGATTTAAATCACTATATTTATTGACATATATGAATTACTTAGTCTTTATACTATTTAACTTAGACTATATAATTCATAGGCTAAGTTTTAATAGTAATCAATAAATTCTATTATGCAATTATGATGACATCAATATGATTTATCTAATGAATGAACTCATATTGGCTTATATTGAATGAGAGTTAAGACATAGAATGGATATAGGGATTGATTGATTTAATTATGTCTTGAAAAACTATAAGAATGGAAAAATTATAGTTGACTTAGTGAATAGATAACTATATATGTTTATTAGTTATATAATTCATTTAATTCTGAGTATGTGAATCAAAATACTATGGATTGGAATTTTTTAGTATATTAAAGGTTTGTGACAAATTAGTATAGTCAAATGTATATTTATAGTATATGAGATACTCTAAGATCATGGATAGTATATTGACTACTTAGAGTATAACATATACATTCTCAAATTAGTGACTTATATAAATTTATTATATATACCTGAGACCTTAAAACTTATTCATATATACATGGTATACAAATATGATATGTTGATTGTGTTATAAATCTAAGAATGGATATACCATATATATATATATATATATATATATATATATATATATATATATATATATATATGTACATAACTTGTGGTATGTTTGTGAGCATTATCTATATAGAAGGGTAATACGAGTACTTTGGTATATATTTAATGTTTAATTAAAGCATTAAAAATAAGGTATTTAAAATGTTTAAATACATATCATACTAAGTTATTATATCACTAGCTTATTATTATATTATGGAATATGAACAAAGAAACAAGTTGTGTTTAATGTTATGTTATGTGGATGAAATTGTTTCTATTCAATTTCACTTTCACATTCAAAGGAGAGAAAATGAGAAACTTAAAAGAATGGTCAACGCTTGTATGTACCTGGATGTAGTCTATGCACCGTAATCTAGACGTTATGAGAACTCCTCTTTTTTTGTGGAGGAATGATACCTGAAAGAGATAGACACTAAAACACGAAGAACGTTAGTTGATAAGAGGGTGGATTGCCAAGCAAAAGCTTGGTCCTAGAAGCACTAAGGCTTCTTGGAGGATGACAATCCACTGTTTAAGACAGAATATGACAGAGACAGAAAAGAGAAATAATGAAAGATGTGAAAAGAAAGAACTAAAAACAAATGTGTACCTGATAAGCTACAATCTGCTTAACACAGTCGCTGACGTCGGTAATATTGTCAGCGTCGATCAGGGAGGTTGCCAATGATTGTTAGACTACCGACGTCAGTAGGGGAAGTGCACGAGGTTGGTCAGGGCAAATGGCTAGGGATGAGTTACAGGTCTAGTTTCTGGTCTGTAGAATGGATTTGGTCTCGTCTGAGGGTTTGAGGGTCTATGAGGGATTCAGAGGGACTATTTGGGGTCTAAGGGACTGAGAATCTTGTCAAGAAAAGGGGTGAGAAGCAGGAAAAAGGCCTTTCAGCCTTTTTATAAAGTAATTTAGTCAGGTTGATTAGATGGGTCTTAAGATGGTCTATAGGTCTCTGATAACTTGTACTGAGTTGATTTTACAAAGGGTGTTGTCTAAAGAGAGACTAAAGGAGTGTTAGAGGCAAAGAAAAGGGAATAAGGGGTGAGAGAAGGATTTTTAGACGCTCCAGGAAGAACAGGGAAGGTTGGGTCAAGGATGCTTGGGATAGACGGTAGACAGAATGCTAATATATTTGAAATGATATTAGAACGAAAACAATACAAATACTTAGCTGTGATACGAGTTGGCAAAGTTGTAGAAGCTGTGTTTCGATTGTCGTTGGTGATGGAGATATCATGCAATCCCTGTGCAGAATGTCTGATGCAAGACATTAGTGCCTAAAAAGTGCTACCAAGAATGTTGATCCCTGCAAGAACACCAAGAAGCCCAGAACACTGAAAAGCAAAAGCAAGATAACTTTGTTTCACTAGAAGAAGATTTGAGAGTCGTGATTAGCTTTAGAGATTACCTAATTTGTGATTAGGCTCCATCAAAGCGTTAGAAAAATGGTTTAAGTATAACTGACATCGATGATTCCACCGGCGTCAACTGACATTTAACTGACGTTAACGGGTGTAGAACGGGAAAAAGAGCCACCAAGCCCATTTTTCATCCGCCAAGTGCACTATCCGTTGGAGAATGTCAAAGGTTGGGCTAAATACGCACGAGAGTTTGTTAGGCGGTTAGAAAGAAGTAAGAATAGGTCTTGGGTGAGTCATAGGGTGGAAAATAGTCCAAGGTGAGGTGTCAGGCGAGGTGTCAAAGGGGAGAATATTAATAAAATTATTATTTTTAAATTAGTAAGTGCATGTTTTAGGAATGGGTTAGGAATGGACCAAGGGGGGAGGTGACCAAGGGTTAGACACTATTTCGGTGTCTACATTTGCCCTTTTTTGTCTTGTTGGTTACTCTAAATGAACTGCAAGACAAAAATAGGAGTCAATTTCCCCAGGTATGGGATAAGGTTGATTTCATCTTGTTGGTTGTTCAAGTGAACTGCAAGACAAAAATAGGTGAGGGTTGGTTGCCTCGATTATGGATGAGGTATTCCCCCGCAAAGTAGGAGTTGAGAAAAGGGAACCTGGAATCGGGTGCTAATTTGATAAAGATTGGATGAAAAAGGGGTGAAGATAGAGTGAGAATGCTACAAAAGTTGTCGTGTACACCACTTCATGAGATGGTCAGGTCAAATTGTCGCAGGTCGAAGGTCAAGGAGTGCCAAAATTGAAATAATTGGGCCCCAGCATTTAGTCATCTGTTGATTGGGTTATTCAATCTAAGCTGAAGCTCCAATGGGTCGTCATGTTCTAGGTATCCTAGGCTCAAGAAGTGTTCTCAAAAACACAAAAATGTCACAAGTAGTGCAGATCAACTGGCTTGCGATCTTATACTTGTGAGGGTCAAAAGTTTGTGCACAATTTTGCTAACCAATCATGAGGTAGCATACATGCAAAAACAACCAAGGTAAAATCACTTTGGAAGTAGTCACAATTAGAGGAGATGGTCATGATCTCCAAGGTCTGGTGGTCAAAGGATGGATGCAAAAGTGATCTCAAGTGTGCCTTGGGGGGCCAAAATGATGGGGTCTAGAGGACTGACTAATTGGGGGCATGATTTAGGGGCAACAGAAAAAAAAAGAGGTTGGAAGGATGCTAACCTTGGTGACAAAAACCAACGTCAGTATCTAAAAATGGCTGACATCGGTAGAGATCAGCCGACGTCAGCGGATTAGGGCACACTGATGCCGACATTGGCGGCCTGCCAAATCTGACAAAACTAGATTGGTGGCCCACCAAAAGTCATTTGTGATTATTTGACTGAGAGAAAAAAGGTGCTCTAGATTTTAGGAGTGAAAGTGACTGGTAGTGAGCGAATTAGCAGTGTGAGGTGGCAGAGTGAGATTGGTGGAGAGAGGAAGTGGATTGGATTTGGATTGGAGGTTAAAGAGTCAGCTATGGGCCAGCAAGAGTTTGATGTAGAAGTGATGGTAGAGGGTAGTAGAGGACCCGTAGGAGGTCCACCACCAGCGGCACCCATCGTGCCACCACGCTGGCGACACTGAGATGAGGTAGGAGGGTCTCTAAGCCCTATTGAGTTACATTTTTGTTTTTATTTATGTTTTGAAATTTTTGTTGATATGGGCAAAAAATGAGGGTGGAGGGTAGCTAGGAGGGTGGAAAAGGGATCTATGATAGGTTAGGGGGTTTTGAGAGGGTTTTGGGGGGTGTAGGGGGGAGAAATGGGGAAGCCCTAAATTTTAGGGCTCGCCCCGTTCGGCCTTAGGGCCGAACCAGTCGGTGGGTCCACTGGCGTCGGCTGACTAGCAATCGGTGTCGGTCACTAACCTACTGACATCAGTCACTAAGTGACTGACGTCGATTAGGTGAGTGTCATCACTGGCATGCTAACTGATGTCGGTTGGCTACCTGGTCAAAAGAGGAATGAAAAATGTTTAAGTCGAGGGGTCAAAGTTACACCAAGGGCTTCTCGGGTGTTGGGTCAGGCATAGATAGTGAAATAGGGAAAACTTTTAACATGAGATTGACTTGGGTGGATGCAGGTGAGGCTGACTTTGATGTTGTGGGATCACCTCCTAACATTACTAATGTGGATGTGCAGAGGGGTGACAGTCGATGAGTGGGCACAGATGAGTGCAGTTGGACTCAGCAGGTTGTAACGCTACTGTAGAGTGGCATGGGATGTGAGTTTGATGGTGGCATTGATCGAGTAGTGGGATCATTCCACCAACACCTTTCACCTGCCCATGGAAGAGATGATGGTCACAGTCGAGGATGTGTACCAGATTTTGTGGATGCCAATACACAGAGCAGACCTTTATGCATGTGCGAGAGAGGCGCACGATATTCATATGGTTACGCTATTTGGAGAGCACGTCACTGAGACAAGCTACCACTCAGTGAGTTTTGTGGATGAGCCTTTGTACACTGCAGATGAGGATGCACATCGGCTAGTAGTGTTGATGATGATAGGCATCACAGTGTACGCGTTGCCAGATGCAGAGGGTGGTAGGTTTCCAGTCGCTATGACTGGAGTTTCGATAGATATGTTAAAGCAGTAGACAGTGTTTGCCTGGGCACCAGTGTTTTTGGCCCAAGTATATAGAGAGCTGTGGGGTATCAGTTGGTGGCAGTGATACAGCTTGTGCGAGGGCCACTTGCTACATTGTTGGGCCTATGAGCATATAGTGGTTACCCGTCCTCTTGGCCTCTCAGTGGTGATTTTGGCTGGCTTCAAGGTTGGATTCAGGTGGTGGTGCGAGGTGATGGTGCAGATGTGGGTAGACGGAGTGGTCAAAGATATTGACCACTACACAGGGTTATTAGAGGCCCTGATTCTTGTAGAGATCATTTGGAGACCATACTTGGTTTATCCAGCATTCAGAGACTAGGAAGAGCAGCTAGTTGGTGTGTAGAGCCTGAGATGGGTTAGGGGCAAGTGAGCTGGTGAGCTCGAGAGAGTGCCAGCAGAGAGAGTGTGGCACCAGTATGGGTTACTACAAGACGTACCTCCTGCAATCCCACTGTACAGACAGGATGACATTGAGGTGCCGCTCCCACTACCAGAGGAGATAGAGGGCCGAGATTTTGAGGAGTTGTCGGTAGGACCTGGGGTGGCTAACCCAAGTTGTATAGAGGCCTACACGGTGTGGTGGGTAGGGCAGTACATAGGTTTATAGGTAGGGCCACAACTAGATCCATATGCCATTACCAGGGAACGAGATACAGCCCATGAGGAGAGGGACACCGTGCAGCAAGAGAGGGACACGGCACAGGCCCAGGTCACAATTTTGTATGGACAGTGGGCAGGGGTTATAGGGCAGCTGACAGAGATGACAAGTTGAGTGACAGTGTTGATGGGTCAGGTCACACTGCTACAGGGACAGCTCACCATAGCCCAGGCACAAGTAGCGGCAAGACAAGTTTTGAGAGGACAGGGTTTGATGCAGCAGCCATCACAATAGCTGGCATTTTCACAGGGGCCAGGACAGTCGACATCGGTGCAGCTAGGTCAACCACAGCCACAGGGGTCAGTACAGGGCATGGTAGCAGGACAGATGGGTCCATCATAGACTGTATCTCTAGTTAGATATAATGATGCATTGGATGAGATCACGTATTATGAGAGGGCCATCAGGGGGTTCCCTTAGATACAGTGATACTCTGAGATGAGGGCAAAGTAGAGCCGACAGAGGTCTATGTCTCGAGTGATGGCTTCTGGGTCTTGCAGATGGCACAAATCAGAGGGGGGAGAGGATATAGCATCTTCTCGGCCACCGCCACCACCACCACAGCCACAGCCTTGAGGGTAGATTTTGAGATTAGTTATATACCAGCCTGTGAGCCAATGATGCGAGATGTATATATATTTTTTTGAGAGAGAGAGAGAGATAGAGACACAGATTGTGTCATTGTAAAAAACTATTGATATATATATATATATATATGATGAGATATTTGATCATGGATGTGTTTATGAAAAATGTTGTGGATGTGTTTGTATGTTATTTTGACTTGATATATGTTTAGGATTATGGTGCTGAGATTATGGTGTTTATATGATGATGAATATATGATTAAGATTAATGATTAATGATATGGATGAAAATGATTAATGTTAATGATTATGAAAATATGTGATTGTTTGTGATGTGATTGGCAAGTGACAAAAGAATGTGATGGAAGAAATGTGATGAAGGAATGGGATGAAGGAATGGCCGAGCTAACCCCAGAAGACCCCATGTCAACTGAGTGCTACCTACATAACCCCTGTCATTAGGGCCTTAGGTCAATGTAGTTCTCCCAAGAAGGGAGGAAAAAGATCGAAGTGGTTGATTTTGGTCATGATAAGGATATAGCACTTCCCATATGTCTGAAGGTACATGCTTGAAATGATGAGAAGATGATGCTACAACCTTTTCCAAATGGTGTAAGCTGTAACATTGGTCAGGGTTTTTCATCCCTAGCAACTATCCATATTTGTGATGGATGTTTACTAAAAATGAATTGTAGGTCAGTTTATGTTTTAGCAAGTAATGGTTTATGCTTGACATATATTGTGTGGTTGATAGTTTCCATGTGTATTGATGTCTATGGAAACTAGAATAAGTAGGTTATGTGAGTGGTTTGAAAAGAGTCAGATTGAATCATCTTGACAAATGATGTGGTTGAATGTGACCAAAGTGTAGGTAGAAAGTAAAATGCATAAGCGCCCTTTCATTGACAAGGACCAAAATGACAGCATAGATAAGGGTTGTTAGAATAAGAGCCCCATTTATGCATTGCATCATTGACCATGAGTTGTGTTAGAGTGGTAATCGAATCACTTTGACATTAAAGTGAGCTCGAAGTTCCTTGAGTAGGTAATATGATAGGAAGATAGGGTAACCCATTTTAGAGTAGGGATAACTTTGCCTTTTTTTATAGGAGGCCCTGAGACAACTATAAGTCAAGTCCATGACCCCATTTTTTTTTTTTTTTTAAGAGCGGACTGATCAATGTAGGAAGTCCACATAGAGATGTCAGTTATTTTGTGGTCATTTGTGAAGCTGATTGATGTGGAAAGCTTCTAAGAAAGTGCCATCTGTAGCAAGATTTAGTCATAGCCATCCTTCGAGGGAGTGGTTTATACTTTGCTTTATAGATTTAAGGGCATTTGAATAGCTATCCTTTGAGGGAGCAGTCTATTAGCTATAGCAATGATATTATAGCTATCCTTCAAGGGAGTAGTCTACTTTTTGATTTGGTTTTATGACCTTGGATATTTTGGCATCTTGATTTAGTTTTGACAGAATATTGAGTCATGGACAAGACTTATAGAAGGTCAAGGGCTCCCTTTTATTAGGATGAAGCATCCATACATCATAAAAGGGTTGTAGAGGATTTTGTTAACGGAAAAAGGGTGGAATGGATTGAGGATTAAAAAGGACAAGGATTGCTTAAGGGACAAGCTCAAGTTAAATGTCAAGTGGATGAGTACTCGACTAACAGTAGAATGGTCGCAAATGCAAAGCATTAAGGGGCTCAAGTTTTGGTCGACCTTCAAGAAAAGACAGACGATAAGTCCCTGATCCATACTTGTGCATGATGATATAAGGTCCGAGCCAATTAGGAGCAAATTTGCCTCATTTACTCTGTTCCATATTGGTCACATGTTGATTCTCTTTGAGGACGAGGTCTCTGATATTGAAATCTCTTTCTCTCAGAGTTTTATTATAGGCTCATTTAATGTGATTTTGATAGACATGGAGATGATTGAGGGCAGCAAGATGACGCTCATCGAGTAACTCAAGTTGAGCTAATCGATCTTGACGAAAGTCATCGTTAGAAAGAATGTCATGGAGTGAAATGCGAAGAGACAGGATTTGTACTTCGAGAGGTAAGACAGCCTCTGTTCCGTACACTAGAGAGAAAGGGGTAGCACCTATAGAGGTTCAGATGCTAGTGCGGTAGGCCCACAAAGCAAAGGGTATTTGAACGTGCCAATCCCTTCCAGTGTCATTGACCACCTTCATGAGAATTTTAGTTAAGATTTTGTTAGAAGCCTTGGAATGCCCATTTGCTTGTGGGTAGTAAGGCCAAGAAAAGCTAAGTTTGATGCCAAATGAGTCGCAGAGTTTTTGGACGGTCTTGTTTTTAAATGACTTTCTGTTATCGGTGATGATTTTGTGAGGTACACCAAAATGACAGATGATGTGGGTGTTGATGAAGTTGACAATCTTGTCAACTTTTGTGGAGACAAGAGGAATAGCTTCCACCCATTTAGTAAAATACACGATGGCAGTGATGATGGATTGATGACAAAGAGACGAATGAGGGTTAATCTCGCCGATGAGATCTAAGCCCCATTATGAAAAAGGCCAAAAATCTTGAGTGACTTGTAAGGCATGACTAGGGAGATGAAGTAAGTTAGCATGTTGCTGACACTTGATGTAATGCTGAACATAATCACTACAGTCTTGATGAAGAGTGGGCCAATAATAACCTAGGTGAAGGATGCACTTGGCAACCGAGTTACCACTAAAGTTTCTGCCATAGATCCCATCATGGGCTTGTTTAACAGCATGAGAGGCTTTAGTGCAGTTTAAATAGTGAAGAAGAAGACCGTCAAAACCTCTTTTATAGAGAAGGCCCCCTAGCATGGTATAGCGAGCGGTGCGCTTGATGAAAGCCCGCCGCACATTGTTAGAGAGGTTGGGAAGAATGATAAAATGAACCAAGTAGTCCTCAAGTTGTTTATACCATACATCTTGTGAACTAGAGTCTATGGTGTGGATGAGGTTGATGTCAGTGGAAATGTATGAAGGCAATGGCACATGATGTACCATGACATAAATTCTTGATGAGGATGATGATGAAGAAGGAATATGCGAGGCGAGGGAAGCCATGGTGTCAGCAAACTTATTCGTAGATCGAGGGATAGTCTGTACTAAGTGATGGTCAAAATATGCTAGAAGAGTGTCAACACGGTGCTTATACCTTTGTAAAATTTCATTTTTACAAAGATATGAACCATTGATTTGATTGACGACAAGTTGTGAGTCACTGAAGATGTTGATGGTCTTGATGTTTAAAGAAAGGGCAGTTTGAAGTCCCAAAATTAAGGCTTCGTATTTGGCCATATTATTGGTACATTCAAAGTCAAGTTTAAAAGACAAGGGCATGGGCTCACCCTTGTGTGGAATGAGGATGACCCCCGCACCCCCACCGAGTTGACATTTAGAGCCGTCGAAGAACATCATCATTTGGTAGAATGTGTCATCAGTTGAGAGAGTGGCGATAGATTCATCGAGAAACTCGCACTGAGAAGGTTGATTGTCGGAAAGAAGGGCATCTATTAGTTGGTCAGCGATTGTTTACCCCTTTATAGATTTTTGCTGGATAAATTCTAAGTCAAATTCAGCGAGAAGCATGAGCCAACGAGCCATACGCTAGTTTTGATATGGTTTAGAATGCATGTATTTAAGAGGATCAGTGTGGGTGACGACAAAGGTTTTGTGATTAAGAAGATAATGACGGAGCTTGGTAGTGGCAAATACTAATGCCAAATAGAGTTTCTTGGTATGAGTATACCAAGTTTCATAGTCAACAAGTGTTTGGCTTATGTAATAAATTGCTTGCTCATGGTGTTGCTCGTCTCGGTGCGCGATCATGGTACCTAACGAATGATTGGTTGCTGAGATGTAGAGGTAGAAGGGTTGGTCGTCTTTTGGTGGAATAAGGATTGGTGGAGAAACCAAATAGCATTTTAGGGCTTTAAAAGCCTCTTGGAAATCATTATCCCATTTAAAGGAGACGTCTTTCTTGAGGAGGTGATGAAAGGGTTGGCAACAGTTAAAAAGCTATGAAATGAAGCGGCAGATGAATTGGAGCTTTCCTTGTAGACTACGAAGTTGCTTGAGATTAGTTGGAGGTGGAATTTTGAGGATAGTGTAGATTTTGGTAGGATCTATCTCAATGCCATGAAGAGAGATAATGAATCCCACAAGTTTTCCTAAGAGGACCCCAAAGACACATTTCTTGGGGTTAAGACGGACATGGTACTGAAGAAGGTGAGAGAAGATGATCTTGAGGATAGTCAAATGGTCACGACAAAGCTTAGACTTGCCAAGCAGGTCATCCACATAGTCCTCCATGATTTTATGGAGGAGATCGTGAAAGATGTAAGTCATGGCACGCTGATATGTGGTGCCTACGTTTTTCAAACCAAAAGGCATGACCCGATAGCAGAAATTTCCCCATGGTGTAATGAAGGTGGTTTTGTGCTGATCTTCTAGTGCAATTAGGATTTGGTTATATCCTAAAAATACATCCATGAGTGATAACATCTCATGGCCAGCCGTAAGATCAACAAGTTGGTCAATGTTTGGAAGAGGAAAGTCATCCTTGGGACAAGCTAGGTTAAGGTCATGATAGTCCATGCAGATTTGGATCCCCCCAATTACCTTGGTGACAGGAATAATGTTAGAGACCCACTGCAGGTAATCGATGGGTTGGATGAAGGAGACAGAAAGAAGGCATTGAAGCTCCTCTTTGACAAGGAGCACAACACAAGGATGCATTTTGCAAAGCTTTTGCCTAATAGACTTAGCCTCTAGGTTTGTGACAATGTTATGAGTGGCAATGTTAGGGTCGATGCCAGGCATGTCAGCGTAGGTCCAGGCAAAGGCTTTGTGATTGTCTGAGAGAAATGTGGTATAGTCGATCTGCTCCTGGGTGTCTAAAGATTGACCAATCTTTAAGACATGAGGAACACTAGAGGATGAAAGGTTAATGTCAATGGTTGATTTATTTAACATAACCTATGTTTCAGAAGGGAGGGAGCACTAAATGAAAGAATCATTGGCACCCATATAAGTAAGAATGGCATCATCGTCTATGCAGTGGACTGTGTTGATGGTTGTCGATTCATCATCTATCATGCTGGGATAAATGAGAGGGAGAGATTTGGAAACCCCATTGAGCTGATAGGTTAGGGGTTCCAAGCGGATGGTGTTTATGCAAAAAAAAAAATAGGAGGGATGGAAACCACCGACTCCGTAGGTGAGGATGGAAGAATAGGTGAGTCTGGAAGAAATTGGTTAATGGTAGGTTTGGGGCAAAGGTTTGTGGAAGCCTCAGTGGGTTCTTGGAAACCCAGTCCATACCATTTCTTTGCACTATCATCATTGGGTGGTTCGATGGGCCGATGAGAGCCTTGTTCGTAGCACCCAAAGCCAAAACCCTTCCATGCACACCTATAAAGGTAGGTATGTGCAAAGGTGGGGTTGCAAAGAAAGGAGAAATTAGATGTGAATATTTGAGGTGAGGAGGAAGGATTTGATTCAGTAGGAGCTTGATCCAACCCCCCATAGACGAGATTGGTTCGAAGGCTAAGAGGACCATAAGGAATGACCATTCTGATCCAATGGTCATAGCTTGGATTTTGATGAAGTTGTCCATACTCTTGAGGAGTCTGGAACATGTCTAGAGTAAGTAGGCGATATTCCCCTAGTGAAAGTCTTTGGAAGATATCATCCATGGGGTCCTTGGTTGTTAATTGAGAAGGTGATGTGGTGGCAACCACTGTTTGTGTACTAGTTGATGCTTCTACAGATGGAGACGATGTTTGGGTTGATACCTTGAGAGGGATAAGAACGTCGTTTGGGTGATAGGTTGTGTTACAAGTTTTAAAAGGGGATGGGTCGGTAGGAATGACATGGACTTGTTTGTCGTGTTCAAATTTGACACAATGGTGAAGTGTTGAAGGGATGCAAGCCATGGCATGGATCCAGGGTCATCCTAATAACATGTTATATTGGAATTCTCCCTCAATGATGTAGAAGAGCTCTGTGATTATGCATGGACCAATGCAGATATGGAGGATAATAGTGCCAATAGTGTTAGCAGTGGTGTCATTAAAGGATCTAAGGATTGCATTGGTTTTTGATACACAATTCTTAGGAAGAGCCAATTGATCAAAGGCATGGGTGGAAATGATATTAATGATGGCACCCCCATCAATCATAACTCATTTAATACGGGTTCGATCAACGTAGGCTGTGATGAAAAGAGCAGCATCTTGATCTTCCAAGGTAGAGGTAGGAATTTCAAAATCACTTAAAGTGATAGAGGCGACAGGGGATAAAGAATGGACTAAGGCAACTAGTGGTTGAGGGTCTTCAGGTTGGACCTCCGCTGCCTATAGGGCTTTGATTAGAGCCTGACGATGCTGGGGGGAGCTTTGGATAAGGTCATATAGGGTCATCTTCACAGGTGTTTGGTGAAGTTGTTTTATCATAGAGTCTTTAATTACCTCTGAAGAAGGGGGTTGGGATGCACCTAAGATGGAAATCTTGGGTTTCGATGGTTGAGGTGCCTGGACAAAAGGATAGGTCCAAGGAATAGTAGCTTTTTCTTTTGCCTTGTCCTTTTGTGACCTAGTGGTTATATGGATAGCATTGATTTCAAAGATAAGAGGTGAAGAAGGGGTCATGGCCTATTGGTGAGATGCTGATGTGGTTGAAGAGGTTAGATGGGAAGGTGTCGAGGGTCGATCAAGAGTGTCCTCAAGGAGAAGAGTGTCTTTCTCCATATAGCGATGAACGACTACCTTGAGGGCACAACCAGTCTCGGTATCGTGATGGTATAAACAAATCTTCGTATCATCAAACCAGGAAGGTTTTAACCCGAGGGGTTAGAATGGTTTGATAGATGGGAGGGTTATGTTAGAAGTCTGCAAAATTTGGTGTAATATCAAAGTGTATGAACCTTCTAAGGGGTCCGCACTTGTTGATGCATGACGCATTGGTGACTTTTGCTTGGGAGATGTTGAAGAAGGTTTTCGTACCACCTTTTGGGTTGGTGGTGCGGCCACATGTGAAGATGGCCCTTTCTTTGTGAGAGGTGCCAAATTTTTAAGAGGGGGTAGACTTGTGGTTGGCAAAGGAAGTAATGGAGGTAATTTGTGTTGGTTAAGGGTCAGAGTAGGGAGCACTCCGATTAGGGTAGAAGGATGAGGACCTAAAATGGAGGGTAATGTTGATGGTGGAGGAGGGGTTCACTTCTGTGGTCTGGCAGTCTTCTTCAACTTGGTTGGAAGACTATTATTGGTTGAGGTCTGGTCTAAGTCTACCTTCACTTGCAGGTGAGTGAGGGTAGAGACAGGGTGAATGCCGAGTGACTTGATCGGTTTAGATTAGGTAGATGCAAGTTTAGAAGTGGGAGTCTAGTCTTTGTTGAGAGTCTTGGGAGATTCTGCCTTGGTAGGATTGGCAGCATAAGATGAGAGGGCACGGGAATGTTGAAGAACTTTAAGACACTCCCACAATCCTTGATGCTCCACTTTCCTTGAAGGGAGAAGTTCAATTTTCTCTACTAGTCAAGAAAATGGTTGAGAATATATTGGACAAGGTTTGGATTCTTGAGAAGATGTGTTAGGTGTGGCAGTAGTTTCAGACCCAAGGTGTGTGGGAGTTATAACTGGATTGTCATTGATCGAAGATGATGGAGAGTCAAGTTCTTCTCTTGGTGGAGAAGGAACTGAAGAATGTGACTCCTCAAGCAGGTAAAGGGCAGGGATTATGGTGCCCTCCACTTGCGATCGAGGAGTAGGTAAGGTCAGGTCCTCCATAGGCAGAAGAAAGGAGGATGGTGAGACTGATGGTGCCAGTAAGGTTGAGGCATCCTCTAAGATGAGAGAAGTTGACAGAGAACTAATCGAAGAAAGAGGTTCATCCACACGTGATGGACTAATAGATGGAATAACCTCTTGAGGTTGGTTGGGGATGAAGGGCGAGACCATATTGACTGTTTAAATGTCGTGTTCATGAGTGTTGTCAATCAAGGTCTAGACATTATTTTGGGTCGGTGGATGATTGGGGAATGGTTGCTTGAAGATGTCGATGCCCTGATTAGGAGATGCATTGGGATTATCTAAAACGAGGTCACCCTTTTCAAGCATGTCTTGGATTATGCTTTTAAAGGTTTTACAGTTTCTTGTGTCATGACCTTTGACACGGTGGTAATTGCAGAAGTCATTTTCCCTATACCACATAGGAATGGCGCGTGAGGGATCAAATTGTGGTGGTGGTCGAATCTGGAGGAGATTGAGAACCCTCTATCTAACAAGTTTTTCCAGTATAGATGCATAAGATTCTCTAAGAGGAGTATACTATCATTGTATGTATCTCTGCTGGAATTGGCAGGTGGCACTCTGAGATGTGGATGGCTCAAGCTGATTGGTTGAAGAGGACAAAGGTCTAACGACCATAGCATTAGCTGAAGCTTTAGACTTAGGATTAGATGATGAAGGTTTAGAAGAAGAAGAGTCATTAGTCTTAGAGTTGGGATTCTTGCTCCACAACTTGACTTTATTCTCCTCGATGGCACGTAATTCAAGTTTGTGAGCCATCGTGAAGGCTTAGTCAAAGGTACGGAAGGTCTGAACCCGTAAGGTAGAAGAAATATGTTTGGTGCAGGCTCGAGAGAAAAGTTCAATAAGTTCAGGTTGAGGTAAGGAAAAGGAGAGTTGATTGATGAGGCCTCTCCAGCGAGCAATGAAGTCAGCTATAGATTCATCCTCGAATTGGCAGATAGTGTAGAGGTCCGTGATCGAGACCTTCTTGGTAATGTTAATGGAGAAGTGATCAAGAAAGAGCTGGGCCAGCTATGTAAATTTGAAGAGGGAATGGTTGGCAATAGAGCTATACCAGTCAAGTGCAGCGACAAAAAGAGACATAGGAAATGTGTGCAAGAGCAATGCATCATCATGGGCAATAAGGTAACAGGCATGTCTAAATGCCCGTAAGTGCTGCTGTGGGTCTTCTTTTCTTTGAAAGTGAGAAAAATTGGGAAGCTCCCACTGGTTGGGATTGGTCTAATCGGAATGGAAGGATGAATGGGCTCATTAAAAATTTGCTCATATGAGAGAGCATTGCGTGAGCCAGAAATGGAGGTCTCTAGGCTAGACATCTTGTCCATCAGCATTTTGATGATATCTAATGATGGATTGACAGGTAGAGCACCCCCTAGATTATAAGGCACTTGAAAGATATTGGGAGGGGCATATGACGTGGTTGGTTGTGTAGATGCAACATATGGGTAGCTAGTTATTGGAGCAAAAGTTAGAGCCAAGGGCACTTGTGTTATGGGGTTGGTAGGCACAAGTTGGATAGGGGCCGTCAAGGATGGTTGAGGAGTAGCCACGCTTGTTGACGGGTAAACAATTACTCTTGTGTTGATAGGTGCAAGAGTAGGGGGGATAGAGACTAGTAGGTTTTGGAAAGGTGTGGGATTTGGCTGAGTGGTTTGAGGTTGAGGGGGTACCAGAACCCCCATGGAAGTAGGTTTAGATGGAGTGGCTAAGTTTTGAAGGTAGCACACAGTTGGGTTATTAGTGGAGACGTTGACTTGGTTGTCTAGAGGCTGAATTGTAGGTGCTATTGATGTGATCCTCGTCTCGACTAAGGAAGTCGGCATCCCATAGATTGGGTTGCCTAGGGAGTCTTGCATTTGGCTATGCACGAGATAGTGTTGCAAGGCTTTGACGTTGAGGTCCAAGAATCATGCAAAATCTTGGTCCCCTTCTGGGACAATAGGAGTCTGGGGCGAGGTTGGGCGAGTAGGAGTTCTTTCAGTCTCTGAGTGGAACTCCATTATAGGACTAGTTATGGATGGTGAAGGTGGAAGTGGTTGTTGACTAGCGTGGTCAAGAAGGGCCTTGGTTTGACTGTGTGTCAAAACCATTCAAGGCAAGAAAGGGTCAGGGTTTAGAAAACTGTGTTTTTTCAGTCTCAGAAAACCAGAATGAATGTTTAGACAGCAAGAAAGTTGGATTTTAAGTTTGTTGTTTTTGAAAAAAAGAAATTGGACAGTGACCGACGTTGGTATAAAAAATGATGTCAGTGAAGAAGGCTGTTGATGTCAGTCAGATAACCGATGCCGGTGGAGAAAAGTTGCCGACGTCGGTTACAGAACCGATGTCAGTTACTGTGTTTTCTAAAAACTCAGAAAAATGTTTTTGGAAATGAAGAAGACGTCCTTACCAACTCAAAAAAAATAGATAAAAATAGAAAATAAGATGAGGATAGGCAGATCCTAACATTAAATCCCTAGAAATAATTTTATTAGGATCGTGTGGCTTATGCCTTAAAGTGATGTTTGAGGAGGTTGGTTGTTAGAAGGGTCCTAGAATAGGTAATCTAAAGATGGTTTCAGGTATGTTTAGGCACTCAAAATTCTGTGTTAGGTTCTGTACATGGCCTAGTGCTAAGGAGCAAGCTCCCCTCACTTCATGATTCTAGTGATTAGCTGGTCTCGCTTAGCCAAAATATACTTTCCTATAGATTAGACTCTGCCAGAGAACAGAGTGGGCTTTCCCCTTGGTGGTGAAATCCAAGTAGGATCGCTGGGCTGGGTAAGGTATCCATTGGGTGATGAAATCCCAGTCGGGCCTTGTCTCAAGTGAGTTTGATGTTTAATTTAGTGCACGTGGTTTGGTTGTGTAACATCAAGTGATCTACGATTTATTCAATATGCGGTTTACTAATTACTAAGTGTGGACTAAGAAATGTAAGCAAGTAGAAATGGAATGCAATATATTTTAAAGCCCCACATCGAAATGTTAAGTTGGAATGAAAACAAGTTTGAGAAAGGGTTGAAGAAAATGATTTTAGACTAGTCTATAAATGCAAGAAAAGAAAGACAAGTTCTTTTTATTCCTACTTATGATGTCTTTAGAAAAGAAGAAAGAGGTGAAGAGGGAGAAACCTAATGAACCTAAATGAAAGAAGAAGGAAGGAAACCCAAAGAAGGCCCTAAGGGTCCCACCGGGCGTGCCAAAATATTTCTATGCAATTTCACTTTCACATTCAAAGGAGAGAAAATGAGAAACTTAAAAGAATGGTCAAGGCTTGTATGTACCTGGATGTAGTCTATGCACCGTAATCCAAACATTGTGAGAACTCTTTTTTTGTGGAGGAATGACACCTGAAAGAGATAGACACTAAAACACGAAGAACATTAGTTGATAAGAGGGTGGATTTCCAAGCAAAATCTTGGTCCTAGAAGCGCTAAGGCTTCTTGGAGGATGACAATCCACTGTTTAAGACAGAATATGACAGAGATAGAAAAGAGAAATAATGAAAGATGTGAAAAGAAAGAACTAAAAACAAATGCATACCTGATAAGCTGTAATCTACTTAACATAGTCACTGACATTGGTGATATTGTCGGCATCGATCAGGGAGGTCACCGACGACGGTTAGACTGTCGACGTCAGTAGGGGAAGTGGACGAGGTTAGTCAGGGCAAATGGCCAGGGATAGGTTACAGGTCTAGTTTTTGGTCTGCAGAATGGATTTGGTCTCATCTGAGGGTCTGAGGGTCTATGAGGGATTTAGAGGGACTGTTTGGGGTCTAAGGGACTGAGAATCTTGTCAGGAAAAGGGGTGAGAAGCAGGAAAAAGGCCTTTCAGCCTTTTCGTAAAGCAATTTAGTCAGGTTGATTAGATGGGTCTTAAGATGGTTTGTAGGTCTCTGATAACTTGTACTGAGTTGATTGGACAAAGGGTGTTGTCTAAAGAGAGACTAAAGGAGTGTCAGAGGCAAAGAAAAGGGAATAAGGGGTGAGAGAAGGCTTTTCAGCCTCTCTGGGAAGAACAGGGAAGGTTGGGTCAAGGATGCTTGGGATAGATAGTAGACAGAATGCTAATATATTTGAAATGATATTAGAACAAAAATAGTACAAATACTTAGCTATGATATGAGTTGGCAAAGATGCAGAAGCTATGTTTCGATTGTCACTGGTGATGGAGATATCGTGCAATCCCTGTGCAGAATGTCTGATGCAAGACCTTAGTGCCTAGAAAGTGCTACCAAGAATGTTGATCCCTGCAAGAACACCAAGAAGCCCAGAACACTGAAAAGCAAAATCACAATAACTTTGTTTCACCGAAAGAAGATTTGAGAGTCGTGATTAGCTTCAGAGATTACCAAATTTGTGATTGGGCTCCATCAAAGGGTTAGAAAAATGGTTTAAGTATAACCGACGTTGGTGATTCTGCCAGTGTCAGCTGACATTTGATCGACGTCGACGGGTGCAGAATGGGAAAAAGAGCCACCAGGCCCATTTTTCATTTGCCAAGTGCACTATCCATTGGAGAATGTCAAAGGTTGGGCTAAATACACATGAGAGTTTGTTAGGCGGTTAGAAAGAAGTAAGAATAGGTCTTGGGTGAGTCATAGGGTGGGAAATAGTCTAAGGCGAGGTGTCAGGCAAGGTGTCAAAGGGGAGAATATTAATAAAATTATTATTTTTAAATTAGTAAGTGCATGTTTTAGGAATGGGTTAGGAATGGACCAAGGGGGGAGGTGACCAAGGGTTAGACACTATTTCGGTGTCTACATAAATAACATTTAAGTTACATATTGTTATTTAGTAACTTGTAGTTTAGATATGAATCTTACCCAGATGGTATGTTTCTATTAAGGACTGTATATGATTCTATTTAGTATTATGTATTAAATAGGATGATTATTAGATTCATTGCATTACATTTGATGGACTAAATGTGTGTATTTAATATTTCCTTACTTAGCATATTTATTAACTACTAATAGGAAATATTATGATTGAATTTATTTGTTTTTATATTATTATATAATTAACCAAATCTTGCATTTATGATACTAAAAAGTAGTGGACATATTCCACTAGATTAATTAGCACCATTAATGCAATATGAGGTGTAATCTGATTGAGTGTTGTGTATGAAATTGACTGATCTTAGAGATCATTAACTATTTAAAAACTTTAGCCAAAGTAATATTTATATTTAAACATTGTCATTTCATGTGTTTGATATAGTTTACATGTTTGTAGATATCATGTTATAATGGATTTATTTATGGTATACATCATGTATTAGATATCTTACAACAAAAAGATTTTATTTTTTCATTCTAGATTCTTGCATCATCATTATTTACCCATCCATAAATGGAGGGTCATTCCCTTGTTGGGAGATAGTGTGGGGGATTGATGGTTTATGGTTAGTGTGGAAAATTACTCAGGTGATGCTCTCCCTCCCCATAATAGTACTACACTAGAGACTACACTTGAGATTATAGATAGATATTTGAGTCATGGAGACTCATGCTTTATGGAGATTTATATCATTGTATTATTATTTACTGATACATTAGTTATTGCTAAAACTACACTAAATATTCATTTTTAAATCTACAATATAGGTTGTAATGTTGTATCAGTCGTGACTGAAATTGTATAATTATTTTAATGAAATAAATATAGTATTTATTAATTATTTAGCATTATTTATATCTTGATACATCATTATCATTATGATCATTATCTAAATGGATTAGATATAAACCTTATGGGGTTAACTAAAATAATACATTTAATTAAATATCACTTAATTATATTTATCATGATGAAATTTGATAGATGAATCTATGTAATTAATTTTTTTAAATCACTCTATTTTGGTAAAATCCAATAGGGTTGTTATATTGTGGTATCATAGCTGAGGTTCAAAATATAGGACTTAATGTGTCTACTAATGCAAACTTATTCTCTTATTAATAAGGAAGAAGAATAGTGCATGCTTGACTAGGAGGTGAGGGTACATTGAATACCAATCCTCTTATTAATTCAAATTAGTTCACCAATAAGTAAGCTACAATGTTTGATCAAATCCTTGCAACCATGAAAGAGACTAAGGATCAAATCATGACCCTATAATAATAAGTTCAAGGCCATGAAGAGGAGAATGCTCAAGAAGAACCTATAGATCATCCTGCTGAGTAGGAACATCCTAAATAGCAGAGGCATGAGGAAGTGCCACAAGATGTAAGATTTCAAGTATCTATAGAGTTGGATCATGACATGAAAAAGGTAAATCCACCCAAGTTTGATGGAACTCTATTGAGAGATGGAGATGAAGCATGACTGACATATATGGATAAATATTTCAAGATTCAAAATTACTCTAAAGACACCAAGGTAGTCTAGGGAGAATATCAAATTGCTAGTGAAGCAACAACTTAGTGGGAAAAAAAGAATCTCAATATGAACCTCTATTATACCACCACCACTTGGGAATAGTTTGTGACACTATTTAGGTCACACTGGCTTCCATAGTTGTTCTTTGATTAGAAACTTATAGATTTTAAGAATCTTAAGCAAGGAGACCTATCAGTGAATGAAAACAAGGAGTAATTCACCAAGATCCTTAAGTATGTATATTTTTATCAAGTAGATGAGAGGTTAAAGATCAAAAAATTCATCATGGGATTAAAACCCCAAATTGGTTTTGAAGTATATGTGCATGGGCCATTTACCATGGATCAAGTTTTTGAGAAGGCAGTCAATTAGGAATAAAAACTAAAATCTCTTACCCAAGTTAGAGATAAGTTTAAACATAAGTTTGGAAATAATAACCAACCTTTAAAAAAAGAACTAGGAGTAGAGGAGTGGAGTGGAGACTCCAAGAGTTAGTTTAAGAACTAGAATTCCAATTTTAGTATTGGTTCAAAGAATTAGAAACCTAGTAATAGTTTTAATGGAAACCAATAGTCTAACAAGAAAAGACTAGCTAAAGGTTACTTAATTTATGGAGGTGACCATTATGCTTGCGAGTTTACTCAAAAAAAGTCAAAGGCCAAGAGTTATACTTCTTAATAGGGTACATTTTATTAGAAAATTCATGTAGTTATTGAAAATTATTAGGCTGAGTATCAAGCTTCACCCATAGAACTATCAGGTATTTTGTTTGATCATCTATTTTCTATTTTAATTTCCACAAGAGCTACAAAATGTTTCATTGCTATTATAATGCCTCATAAATTGTCTATAAAATCTAGATTTATGTAAAATGTATGGTCAGTACAATATGGGAATGAGTCAAAGGTCAAAGTTGACAAGTGTTTAGTCGAATCTAATATTAGGTTGCCTAAATTCACTATAGTAGTGGATCTTTATGCTACACCACTAGGGTCATAAGATGTGATCCTAAGAGTTAATTGGATTACAAAGCATAAGGCTAAGGTAGACTAATATCTAAATAAGGTTGAGTGTCAAGATGATTTTGGAAATTAGACACAACTTTAGGGTGAGAAAAGGGAGTTGAAGCTAAGGCAGATTTCTATAATTCAACTCAAGAAAGATTAAAGGAAAGGATTTCAAGCATTTACCATTAAGATAAATGAGATGGATGAATATAATGAACTATTTATTAAAACTTATCCTTTTCTAAGGAACTTTTAGGATGTGTTTCTAGAGGAATTACCTAGAATGATCAATGCCTAAGAATGTGCATGAGGTAATAAGTTTCATGGGATTAGCGGGTTATTAAAGGAAATTCATTTTGAATTTCTCTAACATAGCTAATACAATTACCTCTCTTTAGAAGAAGAATTAGAGTTTTATCTAGTTAGAAAACTATGAGATAGGCTTTTAGGACCTAAAAGGAGGCTTATTTTAGCACTATTGCTAAGAGTTCCTAATCTTAATGGTTAATTCTTAGTGATCATAGATGCATCTAGGGATGGACTTGGAGGAGTTATTATGTAGGATGGCTCAATTGTAGCATATGAGTCTAGGAAACTGAAATAATATGAGGTGAATTATACCCCTCATGATCTAGAACTTATGGTAATTATGCATGCCTTGTAATTTTCAAGGCATTATCCATTGGGGAAACCATTTGAGCTCAATATTGACAACTTGGGACTCAAATACATATTCACCCAACCAAACTTGAATGATCATCAAATATGATGGTTAGATTTATTATCTAATTTGGATTTTAATATTACTTATATCAAAGGCAAGGAGAATAGAATTGTTGATCCTCTAAGCCATATAAGGTACATATTAATCATGGTTACTACCAATACATTTTGAGATCAAGTAATCAAATTATTGCTAGGAGATGAATTCTATGATTAGTTCAAGAGAACATTATTTGAGAATGTTTAAAATCCTAAGAATAAAAAAATTAAAGATAGAGAGTGGGGGTTCTTTGAGGTATAATGGTAGGATGTATGTGCTTGATAAAGAGAATCTAATGAGCACAATTCTAAAAAAATAGTAAAATTCCCCATATTTAGGACATCCAAGAGTAACCAATCTCATGGTTAAGCTAAGACCACTTTATTTATGGAAAGGAATCAAGAAAGATGCAATGTAATTTATGTCTCATTATTTGAAATGTCAACATTAAAATTTGAACATGTGCATCTATGTACATCTAGCTAGATTGTTATATCCACATGATATACCAGAATGGAAGTGGAATTTAATTAGCATGGATTTTGTCCAAGGGTTGTCATTATCATGAAACTAAAATGATATGATCTTGGTTGTAGTTTAAAAACTAACCAAGGTAACCCACTTCATACCATGGAACTTAATAGGTAATTCACTTATGCTTGCGAAGAAATTCATGAAAGAGGTGTATCAATTGTATAGTTTTCCAAAGTAATTCATTTTAGATTAAGATCTAAGGATGACTTATAAATTTTGGTTGACTCTAAATTTAGATTTAGGTATATAATTGAATTTCATCATTGTTTATCACTTGTAAATTGATTGATAGATAGAGATAGTTAACCAAGTTTTAGAAGAACTCCTTTGTATATATTGCATGGATTAGTAATATAAGTGATAGGATTATCTTCCATTGGTTAAGTTTGATTATAATAACTCATACCAATCACTATTAAAGATGGATCTATTTAAGGCATTATACAAGAGGTGTAGAACATTAATTAGCTAGGATAGGTTAGAGGATAGGGTAGTCTTTGGACTTGATGTTCTTTTGGAAATAGAAGATAAAGTTAGGAAAATCAAGTAGAGGTTGGCCGAGGCCAATGATAGATTAAAAATTTATGTTGATCTAAAGAGAATAGTAAGGTAATTTTTTATAGGTGATAAAGTATTTTTTATGTTTTAAGCCTCAAAAAAGGTCAATTAAGATTGGGAAGTTAGCTAAACTTTCATCGAGATATGTGGGACCCTTCAAGGTTTTGGAAGTGGTCAATCCTATAGTGTATAGGCTTGTATTACCACTAGATATAGCTCTTTTGCATAATGTCTTCCATGTGTATTATCTTAAAAAGTATTTTTTTGATCCTTCACATGTGTTGGATTGGAATGCTCTGTAGGTTCTAGATCATTTAGTGGTTGTGATAAAACCAATCATAATAATTGACACTCGTAAACTCAATTTATATAATATAAAAGTGTCATAGTGCAAGTTCTAGTGAGGCCAATATTCTAAAGATAGTGCCACTTAGGAGGACTATGATGAGTTTTATAGGTTATTTCCACATTTTTTTGCATGATATATTATTACATATTATCTTATTTTCTACTATATAATATTTTAAATTCAAAAATTATGTTAGAATAAGTATCATCAAGATGATGACCAGATTTAGGTTGAAGATGTCACATCCTAATTTCTCTCTAAGCTTAATAACCTTTTTGATCCATGGAATATTATGGTTATTAATTTATTAACTACTATTTTATTAAGTTTTATGTCATATGTTAATTATGGGATTGTTATATGTTGTTTAATTTACATGATTAATTTTTTATGAGATAATTTTACTTTCATGTTCTATACTTAATGATCATGTTTGTTAGCTTATATATCAGTATGTTATGGATATATTTATGTTCTGAGCTAACTACCTTCATTTTTGTGAGTTGGATTTAGGGTAGATCCATCCCTCAAAGTATGATGGAGGGAGGGCATCATTAGAGAGAGTGGTGTAGATGGAGTTTTTAGGGGATAACAAAGAGAAAAATTAGAAACCCACACACACACCAAAGTAAATTAACATGTTTTATGATGATTTTTTGAGTTATATATCCATAGTATGTTTTTATTTTTGTCATATATGTTTATTATAATCATGTTGTTATTTTATGATCATGTTATTTTAATTGTGTTATTTTACTAATCTAGTTGTGTTATTGTGTTAATGGTTATTGATCTTATTGCTCAGTTGAATGAGTGAATATGTACATGTTTTACTTGACTTATCATTGTCTTAGATGTGGATGATTATTTTTATAAACAATCATCTATTTGGATTCATAGCTATAGGTATTAGATGGATTCTAATACTTTTCTTGATCAAGTTATTAAATGACTATCATACATAGAAGATTGTTTTTATTTATAATGATTATGTACCCAAGTCAATATAGGTAGTTTCATTATTAAATGATTAAAGGAAACATCATTACATTTAACTTAGTATTGACTAAGGTCAAATTATTCTTATCATTAAATGATGATTATGTTATTTGTATGACTAGGTAAAGTCTTATTGTTAATCAATGAGTTTATGACTTGTGTGAAGGTTTGTGTTAAGTTGCATTAACATTGTATATTTATAAATTTTAAAAGGCATGTTGATATAACCAATGGTATTTTAACAGCAATATGCTATATCGACCTTGTCACATGGAATTATAATGTTGATGAATTTTAAAAAATTTAATGCATGGATATTTATTGGGGTCAACAGGCATGCATATTTTGAAGGATTATTACAATGATTATTTTTAATTCTATTTAGGAACATTCAAGATTATTATGGTTTCTAACTCATTTTTACCTTAATAATCAAACACTTAACAAAACCATTATGTGTTAGGCCCCTTTTTAGCTAAGTATGGATCCATGCTAATTCACTAGATATCTTAGTGTGAGGTGATCATTTGGAATGATTGTTTTTTATCACCTTTTACACTAGATAGAGGAATCATCATATATCTTACACTAGTTGGTAGGTAGTTCTTTGGCGCCTAGGTTCTTTAGGGAATCTTCATAAGTGGCTATACATGGGTACTGAAGTGTAAAGGGCATAAAGTAATGGAGGTGGTAGAATGATCAACCAAGGATTCATGTCAACACCTGACATGCACCCTCTACCTTGACATGAAGATGCTTCTAATTTATATAAATCCAAGCTTTAACTAGTATGCAAAGGATGTGACTTTGATATAGTAAAGCTTTTAAAAATTCTTTCCAAACATAGTTAAATGACCACCATTGAAACTTAAGACTAGCATGGATTCCCTTGAGGCTTCCCATTGTAGTGTCTAATCTCGCTTGTGAACCTTTGGGCCTTTATTAGCTTTAGATGAGCATCTCCTCTATTTCACTTATCATGTACTCTATTTATTTGAATAATGTTTAATGAATAATGGTATTTCACTTAAATGAGTATTGATCTAATGTATATGGTTATGGTAGTATTCATTAATGGTAGTAAATATTGATCTAACAAGCTTTTAGTTTAGACAATTAATGTCATCCATGAGTATGTGATGATGTCTATAGAACTTTTAAATTAGCTTAAGTATAAGAAATTAATACACCCATGCCTTGATACTCTTACATAAAGTATGATCCTAAAATTAACCTGGCCTTAGACTTTATATTGACCCATCATAGAATCACATGACATCAAACCCAATAATAAAAAATCTTGTGCCTTTGAGATCATAGAATTAGCCAAATATGGATTTGTGTTCCTATTACTACAACAAGTTCCCTAAATAGGATTTATGCCTATAGACAGTCAGACTCTACTCATAATAGCTTGCACCAATGAACTTACCAACATCATTGTTGTAATGACCAAGTCATTTTAAGAATGAGTTGCACCATGGCATAAATCTAATAACACAAGACCCAATTCTTTCTCTATTGTGCTTCAGGGGAGTGCATAAGGCTTATGCCTAATGTGAATTAATACTAGCATAGTCGAGTGACAAATGTTGAGCACTATTGGAGTATTCGAGGTATGTTATTAGTTATAATAGGTATAGAATTAACTTGGATAGCCAGATAAGTTCCTAAGAAAGTAAATGACTTAGACAACCAAATTTTCTACAATATTTTGGTTTCATTACCAAGACCCATGTTGAATTTTATTGCTAAAATGGTGCAAAATAATATTACTCTGACTCTTCATCAAGAATAATGAGAATTGGCTAGAATAGGAGGAAGATAACTTTACACTAAATAATCCATCTTTTAAAGAATAGAAGCCAAGGAAGTGGGTCTAGAATAACATGTATGATGCTTTGTATAATGCATTATTTTACAAACTACTTGAGCATGTGTATTGATGGTTGGTTTCTTATGTGACCCATGGAAGATGAAGCTATGTACAACACCTTGAGTGGATGGAGTGCTTAGAAAATCTTGATAATCTTGATGCCACTTGGACCAAATTTGTAAACAAATGGTTGCATGAAGTATTGAATAGTTACATGATTGGGTTCATAGTATCAATGTACTCCTACCCTAAATAATCAAAGTATAAATTCTTGCACAAGCTCAGAGGCACATTTATGAAATAATTTAGCATTGAGATTAATAAAATGATGGTAGATTATGGCTTTAAAAAGTTTTAATGGAAGGCTAAAGTCATTTCACATATGAGCAACATAATGGGGAAGAAGGGGATATGTAGGTGAAGCATAATGGAAAGGTATGAGTAGATTGACATCTAATAAATTAGAATATAGACTTATAATAAGATAAAATATATATTAATGGAAGATATCAAACCTAAAAGTACCAAGAGAACTTGTAGTGAGTGGGAAGGGAATGGGGAAGGATCTATTAGATTATAGTAGCATGAGGAGAGGAATAATGAAGCCATAGATCAAGCTCAATTTTTGATGGGTAAAGAATACACTATGTTCCTATAGAATTTGACCATTGAAGATGTACCAAAATTTCCTACCCCATTTGAACATATAGCACTTGTTCATATACTAGATCTACCATGAGAATAAAGAAGAGTTATAACTAACCTTATTATCCATATTGACTTTGACCATTTTTCAATCTTGGATTATAATTTTATGATTAAACAAGTTTTTCCTTATGAAAAGATAATTGAGGATACCTCTAGACCTTTGGGAACTAGCATGACAATATAGAACTTGAGCACAAACATTCCAATTCAAAAAAAATTAGCTACGTATACTTGATAACAACTTATAGGGAGTGTCCCAATGCCACAAGTGAGTAGCACCGCACCATCAACTTTAATAGTGCAAACAAAAATAATAGGGTCAATGCTTAACCTAGTGACCAAATCCATCAAAGGACCACTAACAAGACAAATATTAAGGGTAAAGTACCTTATATTTTATCATTCCCCATATAAAATATATTATGAGATGGAAATGTATATTTTCCAAAATATTGTGGCTTGGAAAATGTCATAGATTATGTGTTAAAATGTGAGCTTGATTATTGAACTCAGGGTATAACCTAGTTAGAGTGCAAGGCAACATAGTTTGTAACAACTCTACTTGATTACGCTCATACCTGGTATACAAAATTTGATCCTAACTAGATTATGATTGATTATGACACCTTAAAAGAATCATTTCTAAAATAATTCAACATACTCAAGTTTGAATAGCAGAGCATCATTAAACTAAAGTAAATTAGCCAAAGGCTATCAGAGAGCATGTGCCTATATTATACTAGGTTTAAAAATCTTATTTCTAATCTTCTTTATGACATTTACCCCTCCTAGTATGTGTAATGGTTCATTAGAGGATTTATAGTACCATTTAGAAGATCACTCTCTATGAAGACATTCATAAATCCCCAAGAAGCGCTTGAAGTTATGCTTAGAGCCAAGGAAGTCAAAAGTGCCAACACTAGGAATAGCCCATTTATGGAAGCTCAAATTGCATCCATGGCCCACAAATTCAAAAAACTAATTGCTAGTTCATCACAAGATGCTCAAATAATATTATGGTGCACCAACTATGAGATGGAAGGCCATAATATGAATAACTACCCTCGAAGGAATGTGTGCACAATGCTTCAAAGTTGTGAGTTTTATCATGAGGCACATAATGTTTATAATTTCCCTTTATTATAATGCACCAATTAGGTTAACACAAAATATTCAACATACTCAAGTTTGAATAGTAGAGCATCATTGAATTAAAGGAAATTAGCCAAAGGCTATCAGAGAGCATGTGCCTATATGATACTAGGTTTAAAAATCTTATTTATAATATTTTTTATGACATTTACCCCTCCTAGTATGTGTAATGGTTCATTAGAGGATTTATAGTACCATTTAGAAGATCACTCTCTATGAAGACATTCATAAATCCCCAAGAAGCGCTTGAAGTTATGCTTAGAGCCAAGGAAGTCAAAAGTGCCAACACTAGGAATAGCCCATTTATGGAAGCTCAAATTGCATCCATGGCCCACAAATTCAAAAAACTAATTGCTAGTTCATCACAAAATGCTCAAAGCATATTATGGTGCACCAACTATGAGATGGAAGGCCATAATAGGAATAACTACCCTTGAAGGAATGTGTGCACAATGCTTCAAAGTTGTGAGTTTTATCATGAGGCACATGATGTTTATAATTTCCCTTTATTAAAATGTACCAATTAAGTTAACACAACCATATATTATCATTTTTTTATTCCTACACTAATACCATAGTTGATTACCACATAATTGATGAGATGCATGAGAACATGGAAAGAGGTGCACAATAAACAACTATAATATCTAGAGGGCAATCAATCCAAGGAAATGAAGGCTATGGCCAATAAAATACAAGTTATGGCTAGATGTATGTAAGATATAGGATGCAAAGAGGTGTCAAAGGGTGGGGTGGAGGATGTAGTGGAGGAATATTCCCACCATGATTATTTAACAAGTGTGGTTCGATTGACTACTATCAGCATGACTACCCTACACATCCAATGTGTGGATATTTTTAAGGAACACACAAGGTTGATAAATGCCCTAACTTATATAAAAAGTTAACCCAAGGTCATCTTGATGATGAAAATGACATAATAATGACTAAGAATGAGCCTAAAGCAAATAAATAGACTCCAAAGGTGAAACTAACCCACATGGAGCCAATAAAAGTGTAGGAAACTACTTGTAATGGATTCACCACTTAGCTGCCAGTTGTGCCAAAACCAAAGTTATGCCTAGAATATGGGGAACTAGGTTACATTGAGTGCATCATGTTATTAGAACATAAAACTACACCTTACCCTGATCTTATGCACTAGAAGGATGTCCTACAATAGGCCATGAGCATCATTCAAAACCTGTAAGGAGAACTCCAACTAGTGTGATATCTAGAGGCATAAGCTACTACCTCTTGCAAGAAGAAAGATAACTAGGAGGTTGAGTTATAAGAGCTAACAGAGATCCTATTCCTCTTATAGATAGAATGGATGTTACCCCTATTGAATAATTTGCTTTTAAAATATGCCAAGTAGATTCTAGTTGAAATTGTTTTGCCACACATGGAAAGTGTGTGAGAGGTTAGGCATATGTATAATGAAGAGTATGATCAAGATCTCTTGGTAAATGCCATAATTGATGGATGGTCTATATGTGAGGTCCTTATGGACATAAGCATTGAGGTCAATATTATGATAAGGAACACATGGGAGAAGATGGGTAGGCCAACCTTGAGGCCTTCCACTCATGTCCTTTTCATGGCCAAAAAATCTAGGACACAACCAATCAGATTTCTAAAAGGTGACATTATAGATATTATGGGTATAGAATTCCATGTTGCCTTCAAAGTGATTGATTTGGCTAATCAAGATAATTATCCATCACTCTTAGGTAAGATATGGTACAACATGAATAATGTTGACATTCACTTCAATAAGCTCTATATGACCTTTGAAAATGGAAAGGAGAGGGTCATGATCCCCCTCTCAAGTGACCAAGGACCCCCTTATGTAGAAAGTGTTTATTTGAGGATGAGATCAAACATATCTACAACATCATGACACAAGGCACTAAGACTATCAAACCTAATGACCAAGGAGTGCTTTCTTGGGATGATGGATAGTCAACCTTGAACACTACCAATGTAGCTTGCAACCAATGGTTCAAAGAAGATTACAAAACCATTATTTGGAGGTGTTGTTTATTGAGAACCAAGGAACCAAAACCTATGAGGATTGGTTAGGTCTAGATCAATCACACTTCATAAAGAGGGGTCTATTATAATAAGAATAAGGGAAATATAATGTTTTTCCTAAACAAAGGTAAATTTACAACACTCCTACAATACGATGGGAGTAATCTTATAGAATAATATGTCTATGACCTAGAGTCCTACATGTTGAAGGAAGTAGATAGGATGGGCACACTAGTATATACTTTGAGAAGCACTACCACCCATTAATGGGAATAATATAGGTCTAGCTTGCCAACTTGACAAGATGTAAAAGTATCCATCTACACTACATTCAAAAAAAGAAATGAGTACCTAGACATTTTTTCATACTCTAGAGATTCATACCCAATAGCACACATACACTTGTGTGAAGAAACATGGATTGATTGTGGTGTAAATGACCCAAAGAACCTATGGGTGCACGCCTTCTATATAACCTTGAATATGTGGGCATAATCTTGGTATGTGGTCAATGAAATGCACTATGAGAAGCTAGTTGGGATGTCTTAAAGGAGAAGTTTGTGCACACCTTCTCCTTTTCCTCACATAACCTAGAATTGATTGAGCCATTATAATTCATTCAAAGGGTAGTGTTTAAGTACACTATAATCTTATATGAGTTCCTATAAGATATGTTTGGGGAGAAAGGATTACCGATCCCAACTTTCTTTGAGGAGAAGGAACTCAATAGTGACTCGAGATATGAAGATACATATATCTAGAAAGTATGAAATTGGATGTCCTTAATAGTAAAGAGCAAGCTCATGCATCAAGTGGGTGATAGTGCCCCTAATGAGGAAGACCTTACTCATATCCACATCAAAAAAATTGAGGGGATTAGGTAAGCCGAGGACACACACTAGGAGATAAATGATCCCTACCACATGCCACTCAAGACCACCTAAGTTGATATCAACATGAAAAGAGAACCAAATGTGGTTATTATGGGTGTATATTGGTCTGACACAGAGCTAAAATGAATTATGGATCTCTAAAAGGAGTTTTAAGATTTTTTTATGTGTAATTATCGAGACATGAAGGGAACCCACCCATACCTTAGAAAACTGAGCATAAAACTAGTGGATAGTGTGTGACTTGTCAAAAAGTGCCCCTACAGAATGAACCCTAATCTTTATGCTAAGGTCAAAATGGAGATTGATGGTATGTTATCCATAGGAGTAATCTACCCAATGTAAGAGTTATAATGGGTGAACCCCATGGTTATTAGCATTAGGAATAATGAACACATCCATATTTATGTTGATTACTGACTGTCAAACACTACCTATGTCACTAACCCCTTCCTGACTCTATTCATTGATGAAGTCTTGGATGGAGCTGTAGGATATGAAATATATATTTTTATTGATGGTTTCTCTAGATACCATCAAGTCCAAATTTAAGAGGAGGATAGGCCTAAAACAACCTTCAAATTAGAATGGGGTTATTTTTCCTATAACATGATGCCCTTTAGGCTCAAATATGTGTTAGCCATATTTTTTAGAGTGGTCATCACTACATTTAAATATTTTATTTGTAAGTTCATTTAGGTTTACATTGATGATTAGACTATGTATGGGCTCATGAGAAAGCATTATGATAACTTAAACCTCAAGTTTGAGAGGTTCTAATAGCTAAAATATCCTTAAACCTCAAGAAGTGCATCTTCATGACACCATTTAGAACCTTGCTTAGGCACATCATCTACAAAGATGGTCTACTCATCATCCCTATGAATATTGATATTATTCTACATCTCTAAACCCCTTCTATGTAGAAATATGTTCATGCCTTTCTTGGACATTATGGCTATTATATAAAGTTTATGAGTTATACACAGATCATAACACTGGTAGAGGAATTGTTATGCAAGGATGGCCCATTTTACTAGGGTGAAATGCAAGAGGATGCCTTTGAAACTCTAAATCTTAAGTTGGATAGTGTGCCTATCCTTTAGTTTCCTAATTAGACAACTCCATTCCATATCCATGTCAATGCATCCAACTCTGTAATTGGCACCATTCTATCACAATTCAGTGAAGGTAAGATGGATTCTCATATCTTCTTTGCAAGTCACAAATTGACCCCGATAGAGAAAAATTACACAACCATCAAGCACAAGGCACTAGCCATGGTCTATGCCCTCCAAAAATTTAAAAAATAATTTTTTGCAACCTTATTCATCTTTTTCACTGATCATAAGGCACTTAAGTACTTTTGAATAAGCCCATTCTCTATGGGTGCATTTATATATGGATAGTTCTATTTCAAGAATTCTAATTCTCAGTCGTCATCAAACCTATAAAATAGAACTTGGGCCTACACCATTTATCATGCATCAACTCTAGTAATGTAATAGTACATATTAAAGATGAAATGTTGGATGCACAACTCTATAGAGTCTAGCATATTCTTGAATACCTAGTAGAGATTCATATTTCTAATGTCTAGGTTTGTACCCCAAACCATGATAACCAAAGAGAAGAAGCATCTCATCATTCATGTCACCCCCTTTTAGATCATTAATAGGAAGATGTATAAAATAAGTTGAGATAAAGTGTTATATTGATGTGTTTTAGAACATGAAAGAGACTTTATTCTATGTGAGGTGCATGAGGGGATTATAGGAAGCTATTGCGTTGGAGATGCAACAACACATAAAATGTTACATGGTGGCCAAGCCTATTCTAATATTTAAAGGATTTAACTAAGGCAATTTACATATGCTAGCACACAGGAAAGCCAAATTAATAGGATGAGATGCCTCTCATACCCATTCTTGCCTAGGCACCATTTTTAAAATGGGCCATTGATTTTGTTGGGCTGATCACTCCCACAACAACATGCATAGGCATAAGATATATTTTGGTAACCACTGATTATATCACAAAGTGACTTAAGGCCACACCTACTAAAAATTACACTATTACCACTATCATACAATTCATATGGGATAACATCAGAAGTCATTATGGGTGCCCACTTAGTTTAACTAGTGAGAGAGGAACACACTTCCTCAATGAAATTTTGAAAATCCTACTATCTGAGTATATGGTGGTACACCACAGTACCACCCTAAATCATCTGCAAGTAAATGGCATAGCTAAATCATTCAACAAGATATTGGGAATGGTCCTCACAAAGATATGTGATGTTGGTCACAAAGATTGGGATAATTGAGTGTCGATAGTTATATGGGTATACCACATAACCTACAAGCACCTAAATAAGGCTACACCATTCTAACTAGTGTTTGGCACAACAAAAATTCTATTGATAGAGTTCTTGGTGCCATCCTTATGCATTACATGAATTATTTGTTTGGATGACTAAGAATCATTGATTGTAAGGCTGGAAGACTTAGAATGGTTGAATGAGGTGCACACCTAAGCAAGATGAAGCCAACAAATTGAGAAGGCATGGTAAAAGCTATGACATGATATGCATATTAAATTTAAGGTATTTATTGAAGTATCATTTATCTTTATCTATGATTCCAAGAACCTTAAGCACCTAGAAAATCTACAAATTAGGTGGACATGCCTATATTTCATCCATAGCATATTGGAAATTGATGCATGCAAGTTACACATGTTATTAGATGAAATGTTCCATGGGGATTTCAAAGGTAATAGATTGAATCTGTATAGGTAATAAGATGGTGCTTACACCATCAGATACTAACTTCTTAGTCAGAAGTTAGTTATGCTATGATAACCTAAATGATGTTTGGCATAAGCCAAACATTCCCTTTTTCTTTATGTTGTTTTGTAGAGAATTGATAAGAGTGAATAAGTGATAATTTCAAGCCTAAAAAAGATATATTTTAGCACCTATATTCATAACTCAAGTCAAATGAGTTGAGTATGGATGCTTTCTAAAGCACCTAAGGCCAGACACCTAAGTTTTTAAGTGCATGGAACTCATCAGAATTTGAATATATAAGTACCAATTAACAAAAAAGAGGTGCACAAGATGCAAATGTGAAAGAGTTATAAATAAAATACACACTATGATCATGCATAAGATATCAAAATCAAAGAGTGAAGCACTAGAGGGATAGCATAAGGGATTTGTATGGGGTAGGACAAGTCAAGGTAAAGAGATGAAAATGTACAAAAATAAACCAAGTTAGGAAAATTAACTTGAAATAAAATCATAATAGGAAATAAAGATGGAACCATGGAGGCTAAATAATGCATATATGAGGTGTTGCACCTAGGTTACCATAAAGAAGGTGAAAGGTCATTCCAAGAGAATAAAGTGCAAAATAAAGATCATCAGGACAAGTTGGCATCCACCCAAAGTGAGGTTGGAGGTGTCCATTTAAACTACACCTCACTTCACCAAAAATACCATTAGGAGAATTTATTGAGGTGATGATAAAGGTAAAAATATCTAAATTGAATATGTGTGTGGTAAAGGATTTTCATAGATTTTGTGGGGTTTAGTGAATTCCAATAAATTGAGGCATCACCACACCATTAATAACTTAAAATTAATAATTTATCTAAATTAGGGGTATAAAATAGAAAAGGATCAATTGGTTTAGGTTACAAACCTCAAGATAATTTGCACTTAAAAACCTAGAATAGTGAACTAGAGATGAACCAAAAAACTAGACCCAAATCAAGAAAATGCTAATAGAATGAGATATTAAGTACCCATAGACACCAAAATTGAATGATTAAATAGATATAGGAATTGCATTCCTTTTGAGATTAGCATAAAGGAGTGTGGGGAAAAATTATGCAAAAACCAAGAAACAAAAAATTTGAGTGATATTGAGGCTGCCACTAACAACAAGAAAAGCTTGAAAGCTAAAGTCACAGTCATATATTCCATAATTATAAGGAGTGATAGTAAAAATTATAGGTTTTAAAAAAGTAAATAGATCATGATTCAACACCAGTCATTTTAGAATAGGGAATAAATGCATGAGTTTTGGCCCACCACAAGTATAGAAGGATGCTAAGAGGGTGTAGATGATAGAATTAGTTGTCGTAAAGAAGAAAACACAACCAATAGAAGGAGTTAGCATCAACAAGGTTGATCTGAAGGCACTTGAAAAATTTCCTACCAAGAGATGTGGTTTCTTAAAGAGGTATTGGTAGGAGAAAGCTGGGCATCTTTTGTGCACCCCTATTAGCTCAAAGAATACAACCATCACACCTCAAACAATGTGCAAGATCTAGTGCAAGATTGGGTGTTTGATATAGGGGTTAATACTAAGATAGGTGTGGCATTATTTATGTCTCCATCTAAGATAAATTTAAAACCACTAGTGAAAATCAACTATATGAGTTACCATGTTTTGGGAAGCTAGAAGAACTCATGTAGTTCTTCCTATCGTGCATCCATGGGGACTGCTTCTACTTTTCAAGGATGCACATGTAATTATTAGCTAGCCTCATTAAAAAAATCATCAGTATCCAAAACTCTAATGTAAAAATTCACCAAATGATGGAAAATGATGTTAAATTTGAAAGGGTCAAGAAAATCTTGGGGTACTACAAGGGAGGTTTCATGTTCCCAATCAAAGACATCAATGACTCCAAAATGAGGGAAGTTATCTACATCATGAGTTCTAAACATTACCCTAGAATTTAGTGGACAAAAATAACCAAGTCCTACATGTGTATCACCCACCACATGGTGCATGGGGTCAATTTGAATATAGCAAAGTTCATTACAGAGGAAATGGTAAAGAACACGTTAGAGTGTCATAAAATGTGAGAGACCTTTTGGTGGGGGTTGATGTTAATTATAATTGTAATGGAGGATATCAGCCTACTGTATGGTGATAAAGATAACCTTTGGGTCTTCCTAGATCATAAGGACTCCCCATCACTGAAGTACCAAAACTTCACCTTCCCCTCACCTTCTCCTAGAAGTACAAGACCCAAGTTATGGGATATTTCACCTAATATGTCAAAGCATTTAGGTAGGAATGTCATATCTCAGAGGATCTCCCTCAGAATATGTTTGGAATGGAAACCTTTTCCATTATAAATTAATTTTATGTTGTGCACTTATCACTCATAGATGGAAACCAATCTAGCTAGCTAAAGCTCTCCTACACATTTTTTAACAAATACTTCAGATATGTACTTAGAATAATTCCTAACATGTAGTAGCTAGACATTCTAGTGAAAATCATAGATTTGTAATGAATCAATTTACAACACTAATATGTGTACCTAAGAGGGAAAGAATCCAAGTATGAGGAGGATGACTCAGATCACACCAACATCCATCCTATCCAAAAAGGAAGTCATACTCAGGCACATCTACATGTTATACCATGAGATGAAGCTAAGAAATAAGGGTGTGAACATCGATAAGGATGATGACCTCCCCTCTAGATCAATGATGAATAGATGTTGACACTGGTAGTGTAGAATAAGTCTCCCCAAAATAAAAAGGGTGAGACACTTGAGGAGATTCTAAAGTACATCAGATTGAAGATCATTGAAGTCACTCCTTCTACACCAAAGAAGAAGTGTGTGACCTTCATGCCAAGGATTTCTTTTCCCAAGAAAAGGGAGAAGAAAAAAAAGTCTAAAGTTCCAGATGCAATGCCCACAATAACCTTGGTGGAGATGGAGATGCAAGAGGTGTGTGAGGAATTAGAAGCATGAGAGGCAAATGAAGAGATAGAGTAGGAAGAAGGAGGGATGAAATTTTACATATTCTAAGAAGCAATAGAAGAATAGCCCTATGCTAAAGAAATTTAGGAGTCCCTCCAAGGTGTCACTACCACCACACTTAGAGAGGCATAAAATCCACCTAGTATCGCATCAAAAGATCCCTCCACATATCCTCTAAAAATTGAGGAAAAGAGAATTTGGTGGAAGAAAATGGGCCTCAATGAAGAAGAAATAGAGATGGTGTTGGTGCTAGATAAAAAATAGCATCCATAAAGGTAGCTAGCATGACCCAAGAAGATATTGATAAAGATGAGGTCAAATAAATAAAGGCCAAAGAAGAAAAGACCTTAACACTAATAAAGAAGAGGAAGGTAGAAAAAAATAAGGCCCAGGAGGAAAAGGCCAAGAAATAAAAGGAAGATAAGAAGGTTGTTTCAAGCATAAAAACCTATGGAAGAGAAATCAACAAAAGAACCTAGCACCCCCACTAGCACACTAGAAGAAAATGCACCACATACATGCGCAAATAATGAAGGGGTGCCTAAAGACAAGGAAGGCAATATTGGTGCCTTGAAAGAGAAAATAGAGAGTGATAAGTAAACCTAAAAAAATATGAGGGTGAAGATAGCATTGAGGTAGAATAATAAATGGACCAAGGAGACAAGTTTAAGGAAGAACCCCTATTAGAATAAGAGCAAGGAACCTCAAAGGGAAGCATTGAAGAGAGCACTAGCACTAAAGAATAGAAAGGAGAATGTATGGATTTGGCCATCACTAAAGAATAGGTCATTGATCCAAGCCTAAGATAAAAGGCATAGAAGTGGTGGATCAATGAATATTACTATATGTTTGAGTACATGCCCCCCAAAGATGCCACAATAAGGATGCACCAATAGTTGTCATTCACTTTTGATAGTTATATGGATGAGCCTCATTTCAATGTGTTGTAGAAGGCCATACTAGGCATAGAGGAACAAAAAGAAGGGCATGATTCCCTTCTTATAAACTCTCATATAATGAACCCAGTTATGTTGGCCAATACACTCATCTGAATGGGCTCTGAATTAGCACAGAAGAACATCATTAGTGATGTTAGAGCTTCAGTATAGAAGAGAATCATGATAGAAGTAGAAAAGGAAGTAAATACCATGAAGTTCAAATTAAAACAATTATCTGATCATGTAGAGGAATTTGATCCATCCCTTTTGGATAGCATTGACACTTCAAACTTCTTAGAGGTTGACAAGGTGTGTGCACTAGTAGAGTAAATGCTCCCAAGATTGAAGGCAAAGATGATGCCATAAGAAGTGGAGGACCCATGCACCATGATAAAATAGTATTTGGATACAAAGATTAAATACATGTAAGACCTCTTTGTGAAACTTCAAAAGGGCATAGATGTTGTTGATGCCATCTTCTATAGATTTTCCAACCAAATGTTAATCATAGATACACACCTCAAAAAGGCAAAATGGGAGAAGGATGAGCTAATTGCATAGGTATACACTATGATCAGATCAAAGCATAGAAAAATAATGGGAAAGTTAAATTACTTGAGCACTCGAATCAAAGATGAAGAAAAAAGCCTAGAATCACTCTTCTATGCCTTGAAAATTAATGCCTATGAACAAGGATAAATCCTAGATGAAGGAGTTAAATAAGCTAAGGCAAAATTTGCATAATTTTGGATGGAATTGGAGAAGATGGATGTGCTCTCACTTAACACTACCTCAATATAAATAGATATTGTCATTTAAGAACTCAAGCTCACCATTAAGGGATTTGAGAAATTTTATACTAATTTAAAGGAGAGTGCACTAGAATTATGTACACAAAGAGAATTGAAAGACTAGTCCAAAGGTAGACTAGAAACTTTTTATGGGGTAAATATTGAGGCCCTTTTTGGCTATGGAATTGATTTGGATAGCTAGATAAGTGCCTGACAAAGTAAATGACTTAGACAATTGATTTTTCTACAACATTGTGTGAGTTTGAGGTTATCTACATGAGTAAATGTTGGTAGATTATTTATTCTATTTTATTTATTCTAAAAATGCAAAATTTTAGTCATTATTATATCAAAGAATTAGGAGAAATTTATGGGGCAAGTAAAGGCATAGAAGAGAATAAAAGAAAGGTGATAAAGGCCTGTGAGTTGAGGGATATGATGGATGGTAGGTAGAAGTGGATGAAAGGATTTAAAACTAAGAAAGGATTAAAATTTTGATTTCCTTGGCATGCAAAACTCTTTTCAAGTTCGTGGTGTATTTAAATTCATGTTTGATAGTTTGAATGAATTCTAGTAATGAATGTATAGAGAGGTTTAAATAGGGTGAATTTTAGTTGCCCATATAGAAATTAAATGTGGTTTTCTTAAATTAATATCTAATTATGTATTTCAAAATCTTGATGAAAGTTAACAGATGATGTTTAGTTGAGAAGGTGAATGGATAGGTAAATCATAATAAATCACAAAAACTAGTTGGGCACGACTATACATAAAACTTGTAGATATATTATACCTTATTTTTCTTTAAATCACACATCTTTATTATCAAATGATAGAGTTGAATGTGAATGGTATAAATTCTACCAAATGACAGCTATGTTTTTATTTGATAGCAATGTTATAAAATGACACCATTGTTGTCATTTGATAATAATATTATTGAATGATAGCAATGTTATCATTTGATAATAATGTTGTCACTTAACAATAATGTTGTCATTTCAAAATAATGTTATCACATGGTAATGATGTTATTGTTTGAAAAAATTGATGTCAAATGATAGATATTACTATTAATTATCTTTCTTCAGTGTTTATGTCATTTGATAGCATTGCCACTGTTTGTCAACATTACTATCAAGAGATAATATTATTATCATTTGGTAGCATTGCTATCATACAATAATATTTATATAATATGATAGTATTGGTGTCATTATATAAATTTGGTCTCATTTGATAGCATGTTATTGTTTAACACCATCCCCTGACACTTCCTTCATCCTTTTCCAGCTACTAAAATTTTCCATTGTGAGTATATGGGCAGACATCTATTTACATATAGTGGTAAATATGCTTATATTGACTTTTAATGGAGTATAAAACTATATTTATATGTATGAAATTTATTTTAAATAATAGGCGATCCATCCTAAAAAATTAACTCACACTTAGGTAAATCCATGTTGTTCACCACCACCTAAAATAGCCAAATGACAATTTATAAAACCAAAATTTTCATGAATTAATGAAGAATAGCCACTAAAATTTATCCTAGGTTTAAAATAGTTTCATTTATATTGAAATTTAAAAAATAGGGTGAATTTAGGGCCCTGGGGATGTCTCAAGACATCCACAAAACCCTACATGTAACTTATAAACCATAATTCAGAAGGCTTGAGTTTTTGTGTTCTTACATTACTATATATAATTCCTCAAGGAAAATTTTTGTGTTTTAAAACTTGACTTAAATTTTGGATAACCCTAGGAAAAATCCCTTAGGGTATAACTATTTCATTTAATGAGTATTTTAATATACTTGTTAGAGTCTTGGACTCATAATTATCATGTTAAAACAATTTGGGGATATAAACATTAATGCCCAAACATAGATATAAACATGTATAGGGTGTGAGGGAAATTTTGGGGAATTCAACCTAGAATTAGCAATATAGTTGAAGTTTTTCATTTCCATAATAGGAAATAGATTCGATGTATTAGGGCAAAGATTTCACTGTGTATATTGAGGAATAGTTAGAAAAAAAAGAATTTTGGGTTTACTTGTTTATATATTTTGTCTAAAGAATGAATATATATATATATGGGAATGAATATAATTCTACATGAATTAAATGACCTGATTCATATGTATTTTCATGAATATATATAATAGATAGATTTGTATTGAGGCATTAGCCTATTTACATATATGAGTCATATGATATAAAATCAGATAAATATATAAAACCTACTGATGCATAAGATAATTGATAAGACCTCAAAAAAATATATTTACATTAAATTATATATATAGTTAGATATGTAAGAGTTATTGGGTTCAAGTTACGTTGAATTATTTAGAGACCCTTAACCAAACATTGATAAAATTATGTATTCATTTAAAAAAATACTCATATGAGGCATCAAAAGACTTGGATAGAAAAATATGAACTCTATATTCAAATATATATATATATATATATATGTGGATGTAATAATAGTCTATATTCAATTTTATTTGGATTGTATGATATGGTTGGCTAAGTTAAGTTATATGACTATGTATTAAAATAAAATGCATAGATATATATAAGGTGATTGTTAAGTATTAGGCTGAATATTTAAATCACTATATTTATCAACATATATTAAGTACCTAGTCTTTATACAATTTGAATTATACTATATAATTCATAGACCAAGTTTTAATAGTAATCAATGCATTCTATTATGTAAATATGATGAGATCAGTATGATTTGTCTAATGAATGAACTTAGATTGGCTTATATTGAATAAGAGTTAAGAAATAAAATGGATATAGGGATTGATTGATTTAATTATGTCTCGTAAAAATATAATAATGGAAAAATTATAATTGGTTGAGTGAATAGATAACTATATATTTGTATTAGTTATATAATTAATTTAATTCTAAATATGCGAATCAAAGTACTATGGATTGGAATTGTTTGGTTTATTAAAGGTTTGTGACAAATTATTATAGTCTAATATATACTGATAGTATAGGAGATACTCTAATATCATGGACAGTGGATTATCTACTTAGAGTATAACGTATACATTTTTAGATTAGTGACTACACACACGCGCATACTTGAGAGTTTAAAACTTGGTTATATATATATGGTATATACATATGATTTGTTAATTGTGTTATAAATGTAAGAATGGATATACCATATATAGATATAAACAACCTTTTGTATGCTTATGAACATTATCTATATATCAAGATAATATGGGTGATTTTTTATGTATTTAACATTTAGTTGAAGCATTGAAAACAAGGTATTCAAAAATTTTAAATGCATATCATATTAAGTTGTTATATGACTAGCTTATTTTTATATTATGTAATACTACCCTTATTTTGTGAGGGAAATAATTAATCTACTCTATAGGGAATCAAAAGATAGGGGCATGCACCTATTGGTTGAGTTCTATATCTATATATAAGCATGGATGCATTCATATACCATTATTATATACATGATACAACTAGATACTCATGATACAACCAATCATCCTATTCATCTTGTGAAACCCCATCTCATATGAATTTAGAATGAGGTGAACAACCTCTTAGACTGACACCCATCACCCAACTATGTCTAAGGGAGTGGAGAGATGGAAAGTGAAGGAACAAGAGTGGAAATAAATATTATCTCTATCTCTAATGGGGATGGGGCCCTATAAATTATATGGGTCCAAAGCCCCATAGATAAAATACTCCATCTCTTTTGTTGATGAGTATGGGGCCAATTCTAGAGAAACTCTATCTCTATGTAGATGGGGATGGACAGATAGATGGGGCCATCTACATCTATCTATCCACTATAGAGGGGGGGGCTATATCTCTATTTGGACTTGCATTTCTACTATCTAGAACAAATAAGCAAGTTATGTTTAATGTTATGTTATGTGGATGAAATAACATTTGATTTACATATTGTTATTTAGTAACTTATAGTCTAGATATGAAGCTCACCCAAATGGTATGTTTCTATTGAGGACTGTATATGATTTTTTTTAATAGTATATATTAAATAAAATGATTATTGTATTCATTGCATTACATTTGATGGACTAAATATATTTATTTGATATTCCTTTACTTAGCAAATTTATTATCTACTAATAGGTAATATTTTGATTGAATATGTTGGTTTTTATATTATTATATAATTAACCAAATCTCATATTTATGACACTAAATAAGGGGTGAATAGATTCCACTTCCTTAATTATCACCATCAATGTAAAATGAGGTGTAATCTAATTAAGTGGTGTATATAAAATTGACTGAGACTATAGATCATTAACTATTTTAAAACTTTGGCCAAAGTCATATTTATATTTAAACATTGTCATTTCATGTGTTTGATATAGTTTACATGTTTTTACAATATCATGTTAGAATTGATTTATTTATCATATAAATCATGTATTATATATCTTACAACACATAAATTTTAATTTTTCACTCTGGATTCTTGCACCATCATTATCTACCCATCTATAAAGGGAGGGTCATTACCTTGTTGGGAGACAGTGTGGGGGATTGATGGTCCATGGTTGGTGTGCAAAAAGCACTCAAATGATGTTCTCTCTCCCAACAACAGTACTACACTAAATATTACACTTAAGATTATAAATAGATAATTGAGTTATGGAGACTCATGCTTCATAGAGCTTTGTATCATTGTATTATTTATTAAGACATTATTTATTGTTGAAACTATATTATTTATTCATTTATACATTTACAGAGGTTGATATAATGGTATATCAGCCATGGATGAAATTGTATAATTACTTTAATGAAATAAATGAAATCCTTATTGACTATTCAACATTGTTTATATTTTGATACATCATTATCATGGTGATCATTATCTAAATGTATTAGTTATAAAAGATGTGGGGTTAAATATCACTTAGATTTCTTATGGTGAAATCTATTAGATGAATTTGTGCAATTAATTTTTTTTTAAGTTACTCTATTTTGGTAAAACCTAATGGGGTTATTAAACATAGAAAGACAAATGCACTATCTATCTATCTCGGTGAATATTATAAGGGTTTAAATATTGACTCTATATTTGAAGACATATTGAAGATATATTTGAGGGGGTTAGTGTGAAATTAACCTAATTGAGTAGTATAGGTGGGATAGTGGTGGCTAAGTAATTAATATATCCCTCAAATGGTAAATATAAGATGGCCATCAACAAAACTCTCGTATAAGTAAAAAAACACATATGTTAACTATCATGTGATATTCATCATTCTCTAATTCATATTTGAGATCATTAATCCATGGCCTTACTAAATTTATCCTATTTGATTCATTTAATGAGTAAATATTATATATTATAATAGAATTCACCCATAATAGAACACAAATGAAGATCAAAAAGAAAAGTAGATATACTCTCACCCATTTTGAACAAATTATTATTAGGCTCCTCAAAGGAATCATCCATTACTAATTCTTTACTATTTATCTAACTCTAAATTGGATGTGGATCTTTCTAGGTTAAATAGGGTTAATAATATAGAAATGAATAAGCATAATGGTGATACACACACACACACACACACACACACACACACACACACACACACACACACACACACACACACACACACACACACACACACACACACACGTGTGTGTGTGTGTGTGTGTGTGTGTGTGTGTGTGTGTGTGTGTGTGTGTGTGTGTGTAAGGCTAATTAATTATAAAACTTAGATAGAACATATATTGAATTTATTATGTTGATATAAGCTAAAAATGGAAAGTAAAATGATGTTAGATATTATAATGATAATGAAAACAAGATACTTAGCTATTTTTAATGTTAATATAGATCTAGATCTAGAACATACAATAAGTAGATTGGAAGAATATTTTATAATGATCACAAAATTATAGATTAATTTCCTTTGTAATTATGGACACTTACATCATCTTATGATGGTTGCATCACTGATATTATCTAGATTAGATGTAGGTGTGTAGTATAGAATAACTACTAAAATAATATATGATCACCTAGATGCTTATGAGCTTATTATCACCTTCACTCTAGTGTATTTATATTTGGGTCATCATTTGTCACTCTTGTCAAATAATCAAAACCTAGTTCATATTCATATTAGCTATAGAAAATATGGGTTAGTGGGCACACAATGTCAAGCTTCCCCAAAGGCCCCTTTGTTAATGAGTGTTTCATATATAGCCAATACTCTAAAGAGGGCCTTAGACTTATGTAGTTCTCCCTTATGTGTTTTCTTGTGTGTGAATTATGAAATATGTGATAAGAAAGTACAATAGTGACCTAGCCTTTAATTTGTAAAATATAACTCTTGGGTTTCTCCTTTAGTAATTTATAACTATATATGTGATGTCCATATGACTGATGTAGAAATGGGAGAAAATAGGGAATCTTTACTCAATTAAATTCTCTTTTATATGACCTAGGTATGTTATAGGTGAGTTTATAATTAGAAGTGATCATACATATATAACACTCCTATCAAGAGAATATCTCACATAATATCACTTAGGCCGACCATTGCGATATGTTTCATTTGCAAATTAGATGAATTTAGAGTACTAGACACTTGCATCAAAATAGGATGCCTACGTCAGTGTAGGTGTTTGGTTGGGATACAATTGTTTAGGGAGTAGGAAAATAGTTACATGTCCAAAACTTAGAGAGGTGGAAGTGTTGACCATTTTTTCCCATAGTAAAAAATGGTTCAACCCCTTACATCTTTTATAGAGGATTTTTTATAATATTGTAGTGAAAGTTGTAGCTCTTTATATAATTTCATATGCCATTCCAAGTTTTGGTCATAGCATAAATTTGTCCCTATGTATTCTAGTGTTCTAAGGGTTCTTTTTTATCATATGTGCAAGTAAAAAAATTTCATGATGTTGAGTAGTTGAAAGAGTAGGTCTAAAAAAGCCTAAGTTGACACTTTGGAGATTTTTCAAATTAAGCCAAGTGTTAAAGTATTTAGTTTTCCTTCAGAGTAAGTGTTTCACATAAATCCCACAACAAATGTACAAGGCTTGTTTATGTAGTAAGTTTTGTTTCAATTCTTGTGGACTAATTGTCTAGAATTATTTTGGATAATTTGTGTGAAATAATGATCTTGAAAGACATTTCTTTAGGAAAATAGACCTTACAAAAGTTTTGAAATGCATTTATATGATAATTGGACCTTTGAAAAAATCTCAAAGGATATATTTCTTCAATAAAATTTTCTCCAACACTTTTCCCAAAGGTCTTTTTCTCAGGAAAATATCCAAAACACTTTTTTGAAGGGCACTTTTTTTTCAACAAAGGGTCTAGTGCAGAAAGTTTGAAGGGTGAGTTCTTTAGGAAAGTGTCCTCTACATTTTATCTGAAGGATCTTTATAAATCAAAGTGGACCAAGTCAAAGTTATGAAGGGAACTTTTCAAAAGGCAAATGACCAAGACATGAATTCTTTCAAACATTTTTTCTATAAGAATTGTTCAAGGAAAATATTGGGCAAATAAATTCCTTTAGAAAGAGTGTTTTACATAAAGATTAAAAGAATTATCGAGAAAAATATATAAAATAAATATCCCATAGAGTTTGTGATCTATACAGGTGCACAAACATCAAGTTTGGACCTTAAGAAATAGCTATTTGATTTCAAAAGGTCTGGGATAGCCCCATGGATGTCAAATTCAAGCCCAGACAAGTGACCATTGAAGTTCAAATATCTCAATATAGTTGCATGAACATCAAGTTTGGGCCCCTACAAATAGCCATTGGGATTTTAAAATATATATATATATTCACATGAATGTCAAAATAGATCTTAGGTAGAAATATATCTATGCATAAATTTGATGGTCTGTGAGACATCATTTTCATTCTATAGGATGACAAATGACGGTTGATGGCATGTCAAATTTAAAGAAAGAGTAATACAAATATTTAGGAGATTAAATTTGGTGTTCATGAAACCATCAATTATGGTTGCACAAATGTCATTTGATCAGAGTGAGGACATTAATTTTAGGACCATGAATTAGTCATTGGCTTTCAAATAGTGGTTCTTGGTAGATTAATGGTGTATTCAATCACAGATTCTAGATTAATGGCACACAATCAAGTCAAAAGTTAGTGAATCTCAAGAATATAGGTTCAATGGATAAGTGGCACAAGCATGTGAGTCTAGGTAGAATAATGATAAATCATGTTCATTCATCTTGGGTAGATTTGATGGTGTGAGCAAGGGTCAAAGAGTCATGGATCCGAGTCAGTTTTAGATGAACAAACAAAACAAAAGAGAACACAAATGTTTTAAATGGAGGTCAAAAGGTTAGTTCTCAACCAAGGAAAGCAAGCATGATGAATCTAAGCTTGAGTATGATTTAGTTTGAATAAAGAGCAAATATTTCAAGATTGAATGAGATTATTGAGGACCTAAAGAGGCAGACACGTAGACTTCAATGGACATCACCAAATCTAGTTGCATGAAAATTACCTCCCTCTCCACTTGGGTACACATCAATAAACTAGTAATGAGTAGTTTCACTTCAATATAAGGTGAAAATGACTTGATCTTACTATTGTAACCACCATGGAGCATTATAGAGAGGATATTATAATGATGCAATGGACTAAAGTGACCAAGATCATTTTACGAAGGGTTTGAGTGATCTTGGTTCATGGAGGTAGTTATAACAAATTTTAAAATATATTTAATCTCATTGATTCCCATTTTGAGCACCAAAAAACTCCCTCTCTCTTGTTTTCTATCTTTTATAAATATAGTTCTTAAGCCATTGTAAAAACAACCACACCATGTATGGAAAAACCCTACTAGATTGGTATTATATTCTACTTTTAAACATTAATAAAAGTCAATTTTTTGAGTTTTGAACATTTATCTAAGTCTAAAAGTGATTAATGGTGATGAGAAGTGATAACTATCGATCCTTCCTTCCCTTTTCCTTTCATGTCAAAGTAAGATTTCTTAGTCTAACAAGTCATATAGAGTGTAGTCTAATGTGTGAAGATTTTCAAGTGTACAATTATCCTTCGAGTGTGAAATTTTTCCTCTTGTTCATTTACCTTGTGTTTCCATTCACATCTCACCTTTATATTAAAATACTCATTTTAGAATCTATTAAAACTTAGAGACTACTCTATATTTTCTATTTTAGTGTAGTAGAAATATGATGGTCATGTGGAATAAATTCTCGATGCATCACCTTCTTTAGATTAGGTTCAATTTATACATTTTTAACCCTTTTCCCCATAAATAATCAGTAGCTTAAGTGGAAAACATTGCATGATATATTCAGGGAGCTAGCCCTTAAACCTATAGGCTCATTTCTGATATAGGTACACCCACATACCTAAAACTGTTACCATGTTTCCCAAATCTAGGAGAAGCTTGAAAAACCTCTTATAGGGTGCAAGATTTGGCACCAACAAGAAGATAAGTAGTTTTTAATTATTATGGAAAAGATAAAAGGCCTGGTTCATCAACATAAGACTGGTTAGACTAAGAGATAGCTAAGGGGCACAAGAGAACAAATACAAGACTTGTAGAAGTAGGAAAGGTCTATAACTTAGAAGAATAACTAAGGTGTGAGTTTTCCAAGTGTAAAATATTGAGGTGATACATAGTTCATAAATATCATCTACATTCCCCACTTTTTAATTTAGTAATGAAATTACTAGTTTAAATGAAAGGAATACATACCTGGGTGTGTATAACACACCTTGCCTTTACTTGAGTCCATCTTTAGTATTTTTTTGGTGACTAACCTAAAACCAAGATAATATTATAATATATAATCAATGCATATAATCTGAAATTGAAAGCATTTAAATGATTTAAATTGAAAGAGAGAAAGGTTTAGGAGTACACCTGTGTATTGATGCAACTATATTACCTTTTAGCAATTTCATTTGAAAGATGTGTCATTATAAGGCACTAAAACTGAGATTAGGAAAAATATAAATCTATAAAGTTCATATATATAAGGAGATAAAGAGAAATATATAGAAGGGCCCATGCCCTCACCTTGGAGAAAATGTGGATTTCCATCTGGTAGTTGAGACTAGCATGATCGTACAACTCAATAATACTTATAACCTACTGAGTGTGAGTGAACCAAGTTAACCCACATTATCAAATTGGTGAGGTTGGATGATACAATCAAGTATAACATAAAAACTTGGTAAGATTGAGTTATTTAATCACCTTAACCATACCAAAAATTAAACCAACTAATATAGTAGATTGGCTCAATATTGTCCATAAGAGTCCAACCTAGTGGGTGGTGATAGTCCCTAAAAGAGTTTTAAATTTGAAATTGATTTGATTTTTTAATATTAGGCACACATTTCATAGTATATGCACATTTGATATGTATTATGTTGAAACTATGTATAACAATGGTACCAATGTATAGAATTATGCGATAAATGTGTATCTAAATCATATAACTATACAATTTGGCCAATTTAAAACTATGTAAATATGGAAAACATGCTTTCAAAACATTCCCTCACTATAATCTAAAATTAAAAAAACTAATATAATGCCAATGTGGAGGACATGTTTCCAAAACATGCCCCCACTATAATCTGGAGATGTTGAATATTAAGTGTGAAGAACATGTTTCTAAAAGATGTCCCTATTGAATTTGAGACTATGATCATGTTTAATCCATGCCTATATGACATGCCTCTATTGAATTTGAAACTATTAATGTGTGGAGGCCATGCCTCTATTACACACCCCTACAAATATGCCCCCCACTTTGAGGTGAAGGAAAATTAGAAACTCATAGTTACCCCATCTCAAAAGGATAAGATAACTATATACTATGAATGAACCATGTAACATATAAAATAACATGTCTAGGTAATTATAACATTTAATTGTATATAATGTGATCACATTAATGCCTAAGATGTATGATAAATACAACATCATCTTGATAGTAATAGTACAAGCTCAAGAAGTAATTAAGTACACATGCAAGGGTATTCAAAAGTAAATCAAAAAATAATGGTCTAAGGAGACCACAAACAAGGGGCATGTTCAAATTACACACAATAAAATGAACATGACTTATTTAAATTTCCATAAAGAAAGAAATGACATAAAGAAAGAAATGACATACTCAAATGTCAACATACAACAATCAATGATATATTCAAATGTCAAAGAATCAAACAAAGACACGGGGGCCAAAAAAAATGGAGCATATTCAAATTCTCAACTAATAAGACAATATCAAGGTAAGGCACTCAAAGAAGTGAATAAATGAAATCATAATCAACTATCATAAACATGTCAAACTAATCTTTGTATATATGTGCTATAAAAAAATGCCAAGTAAATATCATATCAAGTACACTATGAAATATACAAGCATGAATCAAAGAATGTGTATATATATATGAGCTTAAAACATAATAATGAATAATGACCATCGAATGATATAACATGTATGTATCATGATCAAAGAAGGTGGATTCCCCCAACATCTTGGTGATGTGAAAAGAGGGAAATCCCAACATCCATAAGTGCATAGATCATGTATCTACATATGTTTGTATCACACTCTCATATAAGTGTGAAACACGTGTAGAAGTAACTGATATGCTATCTATCAACATGAAACTAACACATAGATGCCAAGGATCTAATAGAATATGTATATGGGAAAAAAATTGGATTTTTAGATTTTTGGATTTTTTAATTTTTTAGGTATTTTTGGAATAAGAAAATACTATCATATGATCACATCTAAGGGATTCTCATCTATATCTCCCCACTATGAACCTAATGTAATAAATTACAGACACTGTTGATGAACATATACAGGTGTAATATTTGTCTCTATAGTATATGTGATGTTATATGTATGTAAAATAGGATTTTTTGGTCTTGAAGTAGAAAGGGTAAAGTAGGGGTGCATGGAACCCATCATTAAGTGATTTGAGGTTTCTTTGGAATAATAGTGATAGGAATGTGTAGGTGCTCTAGATATCTGAATATGGTGTGTAGTAGCTGATGATTCTATGAAATCCATTATAGATCTATGATGTAATGGTCTCTCAAGTATCAGCCACCTAGTAAATAGGAATATTTATTACTTACCATTTTTCATTGGATTAGCCTTAGTAGGTTTGATAATTAAATACTTGGGTATAAATTTATCTTTTCAAGAAGATTCTCTTATAGAACTCTAAAAACTATAATTACCTGATTAGCATGAATGTATTTAACATGCCCATTTACTATATAAGGTACTGGTCAAATATTATGTATCTAAAGGCATCCTAATAACATATCAAATACACATATGGAAGGTATAACTAAAAATTTAGTAACCACATGTGTGAAAGACACATATAAATGTAAAGGTAATTCAATCACACCAAGAATATATTGTAAGGTCCCATAAAATGCTCTAACTGATCTAGTAGAAGGATTTAAATCATGATGAGTATAACCCAAGTGCATAAGTAATGTCATGGTACAAACATTATCATGTGTACCATTATTAATCATAAAAATGTGTAAAAATTGGTGATCAAGGTATGCTCAAATGAATAAAGAATTAGGATTAGAGTCATCATCCTTAATCTCAATTTCATCAAATTTAATAGGTCTCTGAAGCATAAGAGCTTTATGTCATGTATAGATACCAATAATCCCATCTAGTGGATGCTCATAGTGTGGTGGAGGAGGATGTACATTATATACCATTTACACTTATGAATCCTTCTTAGAATGATCTTAAAAAGGTTTTTTAAATATCTTGTATTTTTTGTGATCACCAAGTTATGAACTTGATTCTTTTAGAGTATCATCAAATGTAATCTTTTGGTCATGAATGAGGTATTGGATCTTATGCTTCAAGGTAAAACATATATTCATAAAATTCATAGGGCCTTGGTAATAGTCATAATAAGCATTTACATCATACCCTTTGGGTAGAGGTATAATCATATCAACTTCTATAGGATGATGAAGAGATATAACATGGCAGTCCACTAACCATATGAACAATGAAGTTTGAGACTTAGGTAAGCATGAGAAATATCTCCTTGGTGTATTAGAAAAGATAAGCTAATTAGGTTACTTTGAAACTACATTAACCATGGTGGTTATTTTCCTTTTAGGATCAAGAGGTTTTACCTCATAAGCTAGTTTGATTGTAAACTTGGTATTAGATGTAGATGTAGTTGGTGTGTTTGCTATATTATTAATTTTTTTCAATGAGATAAATTTCATTTTATGGTCCCAAATAACATGTCACAAGTCATCAAAGGATTTAAATTTTTTGAAAATGATGGACTCATGTGAACGATAAATCAAACTTTGTTTTAATATGTCTTGAAGTTCTTTGTTTTCCATAGGATTGGTCATTTTATCCAACATTGTTTTGTACGTTAAGACATATTCATTAAAAGTTTCATTAGTTCCTTATTTTATTTTTTCAATTTGGTAATAGGAAAAAAATTTGTTAATGTTAATAAAGAAGTGTTTTAAAAAATGATATACAAGAGGATTGAATTATTTTACGGTTTGGAGAGGTAAATCATAGAACCACCTCAAATAATAGTATTTGAAGCTCCTTTGAAATAATTTGGTCAAAATCATATCATTATAGGAATAATCAAGGAATGCCACATATAAATATTTAATATCTTGTTCAAGATCACCCTTGCCATCATGAAATGGTAACTTAGGTGCAATAAAACCAGTTATCACAGGGTTCAAATCTATATCAAGTGTAATAGGGTTATGCAACACATCTTGGGAATTAATAACATGAGGAGACTTTAAATCATTTTATTCAATGTTTTTAACCTTGTCCTCTAAGATATTTATAACTTGAAGGAGATTTTGAACTGTACACCTATTTGGGTTTAGATTAACAAGTTGAGTAGTCACTAATGGAGATGTACACATGGTTTGAGTAGTATTAGGCATTGAAATTAGTATTTGATTTTAAATAATTAGTAATTCTATGGTAGATGTAGCAATAGTGTTTTTAGGAAACAAAGGTTGAAACACATATCAGGTGCCCCATTAAAAGTATGAAATGTTAATATGCTCAAAGTGGGAGTTTTGGTTTATGGGGATGACCCATAACTTGAATATCATGATCAATAGATTTACCTTCTTGGTTATCTATTTATTTTTTTTAGTTTCTAATATGGTTTTTAACATTTCATTAAGATCTTCAAGGTTTTGATGAATCATCTCATGAAATGATTTAATATCTTGAACTTGCTCATGATCTATTTGTTCATGTTCATTAGTTTCATTATATTTATGGTTTTTGTTTATAGAATCTTCCTCTATGGTAACTTTATTATCATGCTACTCATTCTCAATATGGGTATCATCATGGACTATGGAATTAAATTCCTTGTTGGTTTAAGACATCTTAAGTGGTAGGAGTAAAATATTAGTGTGTTTAAAAGGCACACCTACAAATCTATAGCTATTCCTAGGTTGCATGCAAAATAATATAAGTAGAAAATGAAAATGTATAATAATTTGAAACCTTAACTAGCTAAAAACCCTAGGAATAAAAAAAATTGCATTCATACGAATCAAGTTCACCAAATGTTTAACCCTAAACTAGATGTGGATAATTTTATGGGTAGATATAGTTAATAATATAGAAATGAATAAGTGAAAGGGTGATAAATAGATCTATAGCAATCCAATTAATTAAAAATTTAGATAGAATAGATACTAAATTTATTTTGATGAGATATGCTAAAAATATAAAGTATGACTATGTTATATATTGTAATGATAATGAAAACAAGATACTTACTTGGTTCTAATGCTAATACAAATCTAGATCTAGAATAGGTAGGAAGCAAACTAGAAGAATATTCTATAATAGTTACCAAATTTGGGTTAAGTACCTTTGTAACTCTGGGCACTTATGTCAACCTATGACAATTGTATTAACATTAATGTCTTGATCACACATAGGTATCTAATATAGAATAACTATTGAAATAAGATGTGACCACTTAGATATTTTTGGGCTCATCATCACCTTCACCTTGGTGCATTCAAATCTAGGTCATGGATTATCACTCTTTGTCAAATGATCAAACCCTATTTATTCATATTCATGGTGGTTGTGGGAAAAATGGGTTAGTGGGAAAATGGTTTCAAGCTACCCCAAATACCCATTTGTCAATGAGTGCAACCTGCATAGTGTAGACACCCCATTCTAGCCACGATTGGCTTCCAACCAAACTTCATACTGATTTCTACTAAACATTATAAATTAAGCCTAAGAATCATTAAACATCCCAATTTCTTCTATACATCATTCATTAATGTTCATAATCATGTTGAGACATCATTATTTGGGGTATTGTACTATACATAATAATAATCTCTCATGAATTCATCCTCAATCACCTTTGGACCTAACAACTAGCAGTTTGGCCTATGGACCCATTAAGTGGGGCACTTGAACAAATCTCAAAAGAGCTAAAATGATAAACAAAATAAATCAAATAATTAAATCATATTAAATCCTTAGCTAAATTATCCATTTGTAATTAATGAATATCTTAAAATGGAAATTGAAAAATTCAAAATATCAAGCTTCTTCATCATTTCCTTTATGACTTGTCAAGCTCTCACAAATATCTAAAAATATCTAATTTGAGAGTCATCCCTATTAATCGAAAATAATAATTACATGAAACCTTTTTAACTCAATTAGAGTTATTCTAAACTCATCTAGGGTTAGTTTGAACTCATTCCATGTTTAAACTCAACTTTAACTCACCTTTGGTGAGAGTTAACTTTGGAGGCTATAAATAGAAGGCCCTACCTATTGATCAACATGTTCTTTCAGTGTAAAGTTATTATGCTCAAATAGATAAAAATAATAATTTAAAGTGGTGTTACCATGCCAAATTCATAATTCAACCAGCCAAGCCAAGGTGCCAAGGAAAGGTGTAGCGATTAGAGCTACATTGATAAAGATTTACTAATTTATATAACTAAGCAAGCCACTTTAATAAGCCTTTTTAGATCTAAAAACAAGGTAAAAGGATGATTTATTTTATTTCTAGTTATGTTTTCATTGTATGCTTGTTACGTATGCTCTCCCTAGTGTCAAGGATAGAGGTGTTAGTGTTTAGTGTGTTTATTTTGAGTTTATTTTATTGAATAACGCTATACTAACCTCCTCTTTATGGATTTCTTGTTCACATGATGGCACTCTCGGTAGGACCCGTACCCCAAAATTTATTCCCATGGCATTTTAGGACATCTTCCTAACAATTTTCACATCAAAATCCAAACTTGCTAGCCAAAAAAAGTGGAAAGTAAAAGCTCTTGAACATCTTATACGAAATCATGTTTTTGTTTTATGTAATTATAATTTTGACCTCTATAATCATAGTATCACATTGAGGAATCATGATATTTCACTACAATATCACAACTTTGTATTTGTATTATTATCTAATAAGTCATGATTTTATCTTGATAAGTAGTAGTTTTGTAGGGAGTTGTGATATTACCTTTGATAGTTGTGGTAGTCCTTCAAGATTTGTAGTATTAGCTTAAAATGCATAGTATTAGCTTCAAGACTTATAGTATCGCCTTGATATTTATGGTATTGCCTTGAAATTTTTGGTATTACCTTCATTATTTGTGTTTTTACATTGAAGACTTATGGTTTTGTACTATAGATGTGAATTTTTTCTCTGTAGACTCATGGTTTTGCACTAATACCTTGTTTTATAGGAAGTTACAATTTTTTGCTAACTAGTTATGGTTTTGTAGAGAAAGTCATAGTATTACTTTGTGTATTTATGACTTTTCCTTGTGTGTAAAACATTTGAAAACTGAGATATAAATTCCACAAGTCATTTTCTCACTTAATTTTTTATTCTAATCATAATGACCCCTTAACATCTTTTATAGGACCTAAAGACTAAGAAAAGATATTTTTAACACTTTAAGATTCAAAACTCACATTTAAATTTGGCGTTTTAAAATATTTTACTTGAGTTATTTTCATTTTGTCTAAGTTTTCAAACAATGCTAAGGGGATAAAATTCATGTCATATTATGTTTGGTGCTATAAAAATGAACTCACACTCTAGTTATATGCTCATAAGAGTTCCCATTTTTTTATGATTGTTGTTGAGTGTTTATTTCACAATACAAGTTTAGCATGTATGCTCTCCCCTCATTTCCTTTAGATAACTTGGGTGATTAAAAAAGACTCAATTTTTACATTTTTTATTTTATCTAAAATCATGGAAGGAAAGTCACTATGGCCCTCCCCAAAATCTGAATGATTTGGCTAATCCCAAAATGACCCTAAAGTCCTTTCACTCAATTTCTATTTCATGCATTTGGGCTTGTGGATGGGAGTTCATGGCCTCCCCATGGGTTCTCTAGGGAAGTGTTGACCTAGGAATTCATCTCCCAGCATCACTTCAACCCCACTCTATGGTAGGGGTATATAAATTGAGGTCAACTTACTAGAGCACTTGTTTGAGTAGTAAAACAAGTTCCATTAGTAAGAGACTACATCAAAACGTATGTTTAACTTGAACATCATACTACACTGAGCAATTTACAGATGTAGTGGTTTTGAAAAGCAAAATACCTTTTCACAATAATATGTTTAATGTGGATCAAAATTATGTTTTGTACCTTAGTGTTAACTACACATATGGGACCATTTAGAATATATGAAAATTAATAGTTTAGACAACCCCACTTACCATAAATATACTATTAATGCAGGGTGAGTAGCCCAAAGTTCCATGGCATTATACGAAATCTTGAGAGAAAAGGATGCCTAAAAACCCTAATTTTTATGTGCATTTTACTTTTTTTATTAACATCATTATTTCTTTTCAAGATCAATTATATAAATAGAATTTGATAGTATGAAGCCACCTTGTCAATTTTTTAGGACTAGGATGATACACTTAGGTGTTTTTGTTATTTTTCATTTTTACTTACATTGTCTTGAGTCAAAACTATTTTTTTATCATAACACGTCCAAAACAAGTCATGTATACACATCACTCTTTTTCTTAAAGAAGTGTTATGCCATTCATTTGATACCACACTTTGCCTTAGTCATTTGTCAAACTTTTGTGTGTGTGTCACTTATTTGAAAGTGGCATCATTACATTGCCCATTCATTTCAAGTCTTGTGCCTTATATTTTTTTAAATAAACCATTTTTCATATATTTAAATCATGATAATTTTTTTATGATACTCACTTTATTTTCAAAAACTTGTTTCCTTATTTCCAAATGCAATTTCGAAACCATGTGTACCTTCTTGATCTATGTCTGGTATTATTATGCCATTCATTTTGGTCTATATTTTTATCCATTTAAGAAACCAAGCCTTCTAAATCAATTTTTAAATTGGTCTTGATAATTTTAAATTCAAATATTGATTTATTTGTGATTATTCCTTGATTAATTTTGGCTTAGGCATTTATCTCTCACTTTTGGATTATACAACTTAGACTAGTTCATTGCTCGATCTAAAGACTATTTTTGTGCCTAAATTATGGAATAGGTATATCTTACATGTGCCTAAAGTCCAATGTATTTTGAAAAAGGTCAATCTTATGTTTGAATCTGAATACCTAGTTTGATTCAAAGTGTTTCAAATTTTTTAGATTAAATATCTTACCTTTTAGACCTAGTTTGTGCCAATTCTATCTTTTGTGCCTTGTTTCTAAAAGGCCTAATAACTCATGTTTGTTTTTATACCTAGTGCATTTAAAAGTCTAGATTTGGTGTCATGTTCCAAAAACACCTATCTCTTTACTTATTTTCTTAGACCTAGCATGTTCTAATTCTAGCTCTTGTGTCATGTTTTCAAGAGTCCTAACATCTTACCTCTTTATTTAAGACAGTTATTTTAAGCCTAGATTAATGCCTTGTTCCCAAATACCTAGAAACCTTTTTTGTCTTTATACCTAGATTAAATTATTTAAAACACTTGTTACCAAGGCTGGAATTCAAGTTTTATCCTTTCACTTGACCATTTATGTGATAAATTTGATGTTAGACCTTGAGGACGTAGGCCAAGTGTATCATTGACCATTTAAGATAAATAACTCAAGTTCTTAGACTAAGTTTTAGACCAATTTCATGCCATGTCTTTTATAACTTGTTTTTAAGATTTTTTAGAACTATATACCCTCTTCATGTAATTTTAGTCATTAATTTGGATATGTCACATTACACTCATAGTGGAGCCATGTACAATCTAGGTTATGATAACATAATCATGAATGATAATTTTTTTCAAGACCCATATGGTGATGATGTGGTTTATGAGATGGATCCTTATCCTCCTTATACTGATTAATCTAAGGAACAAAGTCAAGATTCGTTAGTCCATTATTTGGTTAACACACCTCCATATTCAGAGCAATACCAAGAGCAAACCACATAATACCTTGTTAGCATATCATCAATTGTAGAACAAGTTCAAAAACATTTATATTATGTTACAATGCCATTGACATATAATCCTTATTTGTTTTAATGTCACTTAATTGAAAATAAGGATGATTTTTTAGTTAGATATGTAGAGGTAGGGGCCAAGTTTTCAATAGAATTCCCCCATGAAAATTAACCTAGTCTAGTTAAAGTGCCTCTAAAGATGCCTTATGTATGCACCTAAATTATCTCTCCTACATTATTATCACTAATATTCAAATTAGTCAACACTATTTCTACTTAATATAATTTATCCCATTAATTTATCCCCTTATAAGCATTAGTATGATATCCCCCTTTTAATATTCTTCATCTACTAACCTTATTTAATCCCATTTCTTCATTAATCATCTTAAATCCCCATTATTCCATCCTAATCTCCACTTACCTATTATTTGGGAATTTTAAATTCCCATGGCCCACCTACCCACCTACTAGCCTATTCCTAGGCTTTTCTACACTCTTAGTCCCTAATCACCCACCTAATACCTATATAATACCCTACCTAATCATCACTAACCCCTAAGAGGATTCTAGAACTCTCCAAATCTAGAATCCTCTCTATTCTCACCCACCCTCTCTAGAAGCCTCTAAATCTAGAGGCTTATAAGGAATTTTAAATTATATGGATAATACTCAATCTAACTTTTAATCTCATCCATTTATCTCTCCCTCCATTTTCTATTTAAATCTACTCCTCCTCTATGGAAGGCCATCTTGGGAGTTCATAAAATCTTCATGCCAAAACAATCCTCGCATTCTTCATCCATCATCCATAAACATGCCATCATAATGTTAAATATCTAAGAAAAATATAAAATTAACTATTCATTAGAACATCCTAAAAGGAGGCTAGCTAAGATAAAGGATTGGTAAGTTTTTTCTTATAATTATAATTTTGTTTCCATAATCCTTCTTAAAAATTAGTTTGTTTTTTGGGTTTTCAATTATATAGCTTAATTCATATTATGCTAAAAAACTTCCTACTAGTTATTAGGTATAACCCTTATCCACATCTTTTCCTAAGTACACTCCATCATTAATCATTTTTCTTGACCTTGTCTCCATCACCCATCTAGTCTAACCTCATCCTATCTTATCCTAGTTGGATTTCTAAGTCACACCTGTGTCCAAATCATCCTCATCTCATTACCCCTTTATAATTTTCTCACATATCATCATAATTGTATTTATCCTATCACATAATCATATCCCATACCAACTTGAGAAAATTATTCCAAGGTCTTTAGCTATTACCTTTGGTTACCCATCCATACCATACTATCACTCTAGTCCACTATCCTTCATCGCTCGATCAGATCTCATACCTAGTTGATACTATGCTAGCATCTTATCATGTTGATAGTTTAAATCTATCAACCCATAAATCATTAATATAATCATATCTAATAAAATCATCTTGCCTATTCATAACTATCACCCATCATATCATCCTCTTGCTAGTTATAATCTAGGCACCCATCAGATCCCCAATCTTTTTTCTAGCTTGAAATCTAGGCATCACTGATAGGTTGATAGCACCTATTATACTATTGGTATGAAATATAATCATAGTATTTTATCCATTAGTCTATCTCATCCCCATACTCATCTATCATACTATCTTAGTCCTTTAGACCCACTTTGTTCAAGGAAATATCCCTAATCCTTAGTCTACTTTTTATCATCCATCACCATGGAGTTAGACCCCACTTTCATTAACCAATACATATCTTCCCATAAGGATTATATCCTCTTGAATTTCATTATTATGGGTGTACCACTCCTTAAAGGTTTTTACCCCCTTTAACTCATTACACCTTCCATCTAATCCCCTTTATGTGAATCCCATACCAGTCCTCTATTTGCTAGTCATAAACTATCAACTTCCCCTTCTTATACTAGCAAAGTAAATCCTATCTTAGCCACCTCAAAATTATCAACCCAATCCCATCAAATACCATCTAATCACAAGTCCCATGCTTCCAAATCTAAATCATATGGTGAAAAGGATCTTTACACTCCCATTTCTATGTGCTTGTAATCCCTTTACCAACTAGTCATCATTAACATGATGGTTTATCCACCTATCTGACATCTTGATCCCACCAAACCCAAGCCCTCTTGGTATAAAGACAATCAATATTTTTCATTTCACCAAACTTGGGGGCATACCATTAATTTATGTCAACCCTTTTAATATTATTTCTAATACCTCATCAACTATGATGACATCATAATTGAGGATGAACCAAATGAATCTACTTCCATGGGTGAACATAAGAAGGAATGTTAAGATTCCATTCCCACTCATGTTCAATACCTTCCCCTTCTAAGCCAAAGTTAAGACACCACTACCATTTTTAACAAATCCTCCATCAAAGTTAAGTTTATTCCCCATGAGCCTAGTCCTTTCATCTTTCATGAGTCCATCCATTATCTAACCCATTATTCATCCATCATCTCCCTCTCACCCATTACCTCAAATACCCCTTGTTGAGAGGTCAATCACTAATAATGAATCTTCTACTAGAATCATTAAATCTTGTATATTAGATCCAACACAAATCTTATCATCATTAATATGATTTTCAATGCCAAGATAAAAAACAAATTACTCATCAGAAGCATCATCCCTCATCAATGTTAATAATGCCTATCTTCTTAAAAATGCCTCTAATCTAGGTAACTCCAATCCATTACCAGTCATACCTTTAGATCCTAATCAGGATGATAAAGTCATAACAAAATTCTTACAAGATTTATCTTGTAAATATAATCAAAGTGAATTTGATCCTCCTTTGGATGCATTTACTACAACTAGTCCTCATGATCCTTTTGTTGATCTTAAGGAGATTTTCTTCGATGTCAAAATTGGGTCTCCTAAGAACCCCTATGAATACTATGTTGCCCCATCACCAGTCATTGACTTCATCATGCCCTCACCACCACCTTCATCCATTATGGACCCTTTTCTCCTCATCGATGATCTCTTAATCACCTACCTCCATGAGGATCAATAAGAACATATAGCATTGGATCCTTCTTTGAGCAATATAATGTGTGCCACAAATACCAAAGTCTAATACCATGTCCAAAAAGTCAATCATAATAATCAAAACATTTTTGATCCTATCAAACATAATCAAGCAAAGTCAAATTATAGGCCTAATAAAAAAGTGTCTTCCCCTAGTGAAGCTCAAAATCAAGCACTAGGGGACTGTCAAAGTCAAATTAATCATCGTCTATCAAGTCAAAAATCAATATCCTCTAATGAAGCCCAATATCTAGTATTAGGGGGCAGACAAAGTCAAATCCAATCAACAAATCCAAATAATGTCTAAATCACTACTAACATGGTCAATAATCCATAAAATGATCAAATCAAAGATGAACAACAAATTCAAAGTGTCTTGGATCTCCTACAATCCCTTATCAATTGGCACTAATCAAATGTGGGATGCCCAACATCTCTAACAATGTATGCAACTGCTAATCCTAATCACCCATCACACCTTCTTATCTCAAACCCATAATCCCACCAAGTCCTACCATCCATTCCAATCCATTACTCCCCTATCAACATCTAGAGCTAATCCAATCCATGCCTCACATCACCTACGTGAGAACATCATCTCTTATAAGGGTGATAAAGACACTTAGTCTAAATATCTAAAGGGGTCACCATCAAGAATCACAAAAGGTCATGGGGATATTAATACATTTAATGGTGTAAACATGATCATAACATCACACCTCTCTAGAACTAGTTTTGGTTAAGGATCTAGCTAGTATCAAAATTCTTTCATCTCTTCCCCTTCTCTAATAAATCAAGGTGCCCAAAAAAGTCAAAAAAAAACATTCATCCAATGGTGAAAACTAGTATTCTAGCACCTTGGGCAAGTACCATGATGAAAACATGTTTCCAACATCATGGTAAATAATCTATTATATACATTGTACCTCAACACTTGGAGGAAAAATTTATCCATCCCTTATTACTCCATCCATACTTTTTTCATTCCTCATCAACTTTGTCTATCCACATCATCCTTATCCATCTTATCCCTTAGTCCATTATTCCTACCCATCATCTTCCATCATATCATACATCCTATCTCACATTCCTTTTTACCTTGACCTTAAAAAAAATTGAAAGGTTTCTTGAGAAATTTTCTAAATCCATCTTGGCATATCTTCCAATGAACACTTGGGCCTATGGACATTTTATTCCTTCATGATGTGGTCATTGGCAATCCCTAATCCATTTTCCCTTGGCCCTCATCCTCTTTTCCACATCACCCTCATCCTTTTATCACCCCATCCATCATTCCATTCATCCTTATCCTAGTTGTTAGGCTTGGTATTCCCTTTACTAGTAACCCCATTTATAGTATACATACATATCCCAAAAATCCCTATAAATGAAATATGTCAAAAACCCTAAAAATCCTAAAATTTGAAAAATCCAAAAAATAATCCATCATGTCTTGTCCTATGCTTAATCCCCTAGTCATGTACATCTCCATGTCATTTATCTTCCATCACATCTGATATCCATCTCTATATTCTTGTCATATGCTTAATCCCCTAGTCATATACATCTCCATGTCATTTATCTTCCATCACATATGATATCCATCTCTATGTCATTCATCTAATATCTATCTCATGTCTTCCTATCTATCATCTTTGGATATAGCCTTTAGTCTTGGAACCAAATTTGAGTGGTCACCCATCCCTTCATCTCTCCAATCTTATCCTTTTGACTAGGCATTATCAACACACATCACCTTGTCAAATATTTTAATATGACACCCATCACTTCCTTATCAGTGCATTTTCACACCTAACACCCATCCAATAATTACTTTGATATTGTCAATGGTATCTGATCTCATCACCTATTAGTTCCTTTTCATATCTAACACACATAAAATCTCTCTTTTGCTAGTATGGAGGGTATTTGATCCCATCCTTTCCTACTCTTCCTAATAGATTAGACTCTTGTAAGGCTTTATCTATTAGTAATACTTGGTCATCTTTAACATCACTTTTCCAAGACACCTTATTTTCAATTTGATTTTGATACCACATCAATATTTAAAAACCTTATCACACCCCATCATGTCATCCATCCTTCTATCTTAAACCAAGGGTAACATCTTGTCTATATCAATCCTCATCTAAGTCCTAATCCAAATCTAGGTCCCCAAAATCCATATCCACATCCATATCCTTATCCAAGTATTAATCCTCATCATCGTCATCATTTGTCCCTTCCAAAATCCAAGTATAAGTCCACAATCACATCATGATCATCCTAGTCTAAACCCTCACCTAGTCATTCATCCCATTATTAAACAAGACATTGTGACATTGCATGTAGATACTTATGTGTGTTTCTTATCTATTATTTGTCTTATATATATATATATGTGTGTCTTTTATCATGTATATATCTTATTTTTCTTGAATCATCTCTCTTTGGGAAATGAACTAGGATGCTATGAGGTCACCAAAGCTATAAAGTCCCTTGATGATGTAGATTTCACTATTTACCCATGCACTTTGGCACAATATCCCCTTGGTGATGCTTATATCATGGGGTATACTGTCAAGTTCCATATTTATCAAATTTCTTAAACTATGATGAGCCTTATGATAGTTGTAATGTCTTGATCACCCACACTCTCATCATTTACCTAATCATCTAATCATACTTATTCCAATCACCCATATAAATCCTTTTTTATCTATTAAACTAACATATCCTAATCTCATAACATAAATCACATCCTATAATCACTAATATCATCCTTTAACCACTAATCACCATCATCATATTTTAGTTATAATTACATCAACTTGAGGTCTTTTAGATAATGTAGGAAACACTTGGCCATCTTTTAGTGCCCAAGGATAGCTCGACCACTATCTCCTCTTTCCTCATCATCACACCTTATATCAATAAAATATTTATGCTATAATAACAATCATAGTCTTGTCTTTTGGTCACTCAATCACATCGATTCTCTTATCTTCTTCATCATATCAATCAACTTTAGCTTTGAGCTACACCCATCACTAATCTTATCAAATCATCATCTTATCCTAGCCCATAGCTCTCCCTTACATGTATCCTTTATTGGGTTATGTATAAATCTTGTGGCCTTTATCCTATCATCATTTTATGGTTTATTCCCTCTTGAGATGTGTCAAAAATTGTGACACCCATCATTTATCACTCCTTATGCATGTATCTTTTCCAAGAGCATCATCAATTTTTAGTTTATTACTTGAGTCAAATCCATATTATTCATACTATATCTCACATCTAGCATCCCATCCCATTATCTATCCATCACATCCCACCCCTCATTTTTTATTTTGATTGGTCATCTGCCTCATTCTTCCCTACATGTCCCCTCAAAGGGGCATCATATCACCTAACATCATTTATTAACATTAATCCATGACATGGTTTTATTTAAAATACCATTAATCGTTCCACTTTTATTTACTTGTAATGCCATTTCAAAGAGGGGCAAAATGTATGCACCTAAATTCACTCACCTACATTATCATCACTAATATTCCTATTAGTCGACACTAGTTATACTTAATCTAATTTATCATGTTAATTTATCCCCTTATAATCATTAATCTAATATCCCCTTTCTATTATTCTTCATCTAATAACCTTAATATATCCCATTTCTTCATTAATCATCCTAAATCCCCATTATCCCATCCTAATCCCCACTTACCTATTATTTTAGAATTTTAAATTCCCATGGCCCACCTACCCACCTACTAGCCTATTCTTAGTATTTTCTACACCCCTAGTCCTTAATCACCCACCTAATCCCTATCTAATCCCATACCTAATCATCACTAACCCCTAAGAGGAATTTATAACTCTCCAAATCTAGAATCCTCTCTATTCTCACCCTTCCTCTTTAGAAGCCTCTAAATCTAGAGGCTTCTAAGGAATTTTAGATTCCTTGGATAATCCTCAAACCTTGATCTCCCTCATCCATATTTTATTCTTATCCATTGATCTCTACCTCCATTTTCTAATTAAATACACTCCTCCTCCATAGAAGGCCATCCTAGGAATTCATATAGTCTTCATGCTAAAACAATCCTTGTATTCTTCATCCATCATCCATAATCATGCCATTATAATGTTAAATATTTGAGTCAAATATCAAATCAACTATCCATTGAAACATCCTAGAAGGAGACTAGCTGAGACAAGGGATTGGTAAGTTTTATCTTATAATTTTGATTTTTTTCCATAATCCTTCTTACAAAGTAGTTTGATTATTGGGTTTTGAATTATATAGTTTAATTCATATTATGCTCAAAAATCTTCCTACACCTTATACCCAAACCATTGAGATTGCCTCTAATAGACATCCTCAAGCACTCATACTAATGTCATATTAAGACCCAAATATGATTGTAAAAGGAAAGGACCTCATGGAAGACCATTTTATATAAATGCAACAAGCATATCAAACCTTTTTGAATCTAGCGTGAAATTTTAATTCCATGGCCATGTCAAACACTTCACTCATAGAGCTAGATACTTTAATAGGAGTTTTATTTGAGTTTAATAGTCAAGATAATTTAGGTATAGACCCATTTACACAAATAACTATAGTCAGTGACATGTAAATGTCTCATATATTGAAGAGGTGATTATGACTTCTATGTAGAATAATGTGTCAAACATGGTAGATAACATACAAGTGTCTTCCAACCTAGGCCAAAGTGGTTTAAATGCACTAATAAATAGTACATAATAATAATTACCTTTATTTAATATCACAAGTGGTTTACAATAATAGGATACTTCTAATCCTTAACCAACTAGTTCTTCAAGATTGCAACCATAGGGATTAAGTAATCAAGTTTTAGCTACAAATTTACCTCAACAATAAGTGAATAATGATACCCTACCTCAATAGGTGGTGACTTACATTAAAAAAAATAGGCATAATATAATCTACCACCATAGCAGAGGCAAAACACTATACCACCTTAATAGGGGGTAACAAATGCTCTACCTTAATAGGTAAAGGAAATTATACCTCTATAGTCACATACCAATATACCTTTACAATCACAAACATTATCTAATCAAAAACATGTGTCTATTGGTCAAAGATAAATGTTAAACACCTAATAAGTGTCTATTTTACAATGGGTGTTTACGTAACTAATAAGTACCAGTATCCAATAATTACCAATTAGGCAATAATTACCTTTTACTCAACATGTGCCACAAATCCAAAGATAGGGCTTTGGTCCACAATAATTTCCCATTATTCGTCTAGGTTTAACCAATCAACAACAAGTCCCTACTCAACCTCAATGGCACAATACTTTCCCCAACACCATATTCTTCCATCATAGCCTAAATCCCTCAAACCCAAGGCTATATAAAGAATTTAAACCAAAATATATCCTAGTAATGTATGAAATTTCAATAATTTCATCTCAATATGTGGATGCATATTCTAGATCAGTTCACTCATCAAACCAATATTATACAACAAACCATACCTCCATTATACCTTGGTCAAGGTAATCAACCTTTGGCTGCCCAACCACCACTTCAACCAAATGTACCATCTAGTTTCATGGCCCAAGAACTATAATAAATAAAATATGTGATTGTTACCATTAAATAAGGGAAGAAAACCAAGAAATTCAAGTTATATTATGTGTGTTCATACCCCTTCAACATGGAGTATCTTCAGATACCATTTCCTCTAGGTCATGAACCACTGAATTTTGATAAATACAAGGGTAAAGGAGACCTTAAGGCCCATTTGATAAATTTTTTTGTTGCTTACTAGCTAGTGGCTTATAGTGACATTTACTTACTATTTTTATTTCCTTAGAGTCTAGAAGTATAGGATTTAGAGTGGTTCCTCAAAATGCCAAAAAATTCAATGTCTAATTTTGATGACCTCTTAGGTAAATTTGTGTAGCATTTATCCTATAATATCAAACATGATATTTCATTAGTAGATCTAACTAAAGCCAAGTAGAAAGATGGTGAAATATTTGAACATTATCTATAAATATGGAGATTATTTTCTATTCACTTCACCTATAGCTTACCAGATAAATAATTGGCCACTGTGTTTACTAAAAATTTGCATAGTGAGATATCCTATCATCTAGAGCTTCAGTATGTGCATACCTTTAAAGAGATCATCAATAACGGTTTGAAAATTTAAAAGGCCCTTATAAATAAAGGGATTATCAATTTAACCTCCTTAAATAAAAATTAGAATCAAAACCAAGGCATAGGCTAAAATTAAAGCCCTAACTAAGTCCAAGCATAAGCGTCAGCACCAACCTAGGTTGGTAACTATGAGAAATCCATGTAAACTATAATAATAATGTTGTTGGAAATGGATTAATTGAGTCACATCATGTTTAAATGGTGTAAACATCATTTTCTCAATCTATATTGCAAATGCAACTTACTCCTCATCAACATCCTATTTAAAAAGTGTAGCCTTCACAACAACCTAAACCAACTCCATAAATGCAGCAACCACCACCTTTGAAAACCCCTCCTCAAAGAATAAAAACCACTACTTGATTCTTTAGTGACCTTAGTGAATCTATAAAAGTAGTGTTTTTGAAGCTATCTACAACTAATATTATTAGTTATCCAATTCCAAATCACTTTTTTTAATGTATCCTATATCCATACTAGTATAGAGAGCATGAGTTATGTGAATAACATCATGTTCATGGGAATAATATATGTTATTATGTATAGATAAAACACCTCATAAAAAATATGTTGTAAAATGGGGAGATTATGTTGGATAAAAGAACATCTACATCCAATCAGAATCTGGGTATCTACCACAACCCTTTTTCACAACATAAAAATAATAATCAAAAATAGTAATAATGAATGCCATAACAATAGTATTAACAACCACTATGATAATAACAACAATACCAATAGTGATAACAAAAACATCAACAGAATGGGAGGAACCAATGCTATAATGATTCCAATAACCAATAGACTTACCTTGTAGTTACACATAACTACACCAAAGTTGTAGGTCATATTATGTGAGGTTGTGTTTCAACCATCACCATTAATCCTAGACCAAGTGTTAATAGACCAGGATCATTGATAAATAATTCCAATCAACCCACATTTGCTAATAATCCTTCCTTGATCTAAGACCTCAACCAAGCATAATAATAACTAGGGATTACTATTTTAGGACCTTATACTGATAACTCATCATTACCATATGACCACAACCAAGTGCAAAAAAAATCAAGACATATTATATCTTGAACATCTCCATCATTTTCAAGTTATAATTGTTTTATATCTAATCATGATTGTGTAATCATAACTCAGTAATCCAAGATTACCATTCTAGGCCCAGAATCTCCTCCCAATGAACCAATCCAACCCAATGTGTGGCTAGGAACAAACCATATATCATTATTAAATAAAAATCATATGACATTATGGAATAACCCCAAAAAACACCTACATAAATATCTATTTTAGATTTGTTGTGTACATCTATTATCCACAAAAACATCCTAATAGAGTTCATAGGCCAATCCTAAGTTCCTAATGTTATAACCCTAGACAAATATTAAGATTTGGTTGGACATCTAGGCCCAGGCCAATAATCAACCTTTAACCAAAGAAATATGTTATCCCTTGGCCCTCTCCATAACAATCCCCTATACATCAAAGTTATCATAATGTGGCATAAATTGAAATGTGTCCTCATAAAGTGAATATTATGTCTTTAAGTCTCATCAAGCATCTCAGATATACAACAGTCAATCTACCATCAAAAATAATTACTATTAAATCTTATGATAATGAAGAGAGGGAATCACAATGTACCATAATTTTGATAGTTATCATTGGGCCCTTTATCCATGATACACTTTACCATGTGTTAGACCTTGACCTATCATATAATTTTCTCTTGGGTAGACCTTGGATACATTAAATTCATGTAATGACTTCAACATTACACCAGTGTCTCAAGTTTTTGCACTCACACATGGATGTCACTATCAATGGAGATATGCATCCCTATGAACATTATAAACATTTGAAGGCTGAGTAAAAAAGTTACAACTACCATTTTGGCCTAGATCTAGTTACCAAAATGGACAAAGACAAAGAAATATTTTTCAAATTTTTAGAAGCCACTTGTATAGACCCAAATATTATTGACTCATCTTCACATATGCCTCCTCTTGAAATGTATAATCATTTTACCATCTCAGCCAATGGCCTAAGAGATTATTTGACCCATGACATATTTCACATTATCAAGCTTTTATAGAACCCCAAGTCCTATGGAAGACCTAAAGCTAGACCATCTTTTATGGAATGGAAAAAATAATGAAAAGGTAAAATTCATAGTATAGCTCCTATCATTTCCATACTAGCCACTGACCAAGAAGAGGAATACTATCCAATAATGAATCCTAGTTATATAATGACAAACTGGTTGATTTCTAAAAAAGTGCTAAATATCTCATCCTCAATAAGATCATGGAGAACCAAGCCTATGAAGGTGGAGGCCTTATACTAGATCATTAGGGTAATCTTGAGCCAATTTTTATATCTCAATACAAAGGAACTTGTGATCTCATATTTAAACCACTTGGGGGTGAACCCATGTATCTTATTCATTTTACAACACCAATGTTTAGGGATTATAAGTTTCATAATGCAGAAGAGTTTTATCATAACATTTATAAAGACCTTACCAACACCAACTTATTTGAACCTCATACCATTTGTACCATTACCCTAGTTATCTAACATAACCTTCTTCTTTTATACCACCATCAACTTATACCTGGGACCAAAAAGAATTCATAGTGTCAATAAACAAGTTCAAGAATGATGAGGCCTTTTATGATTTTATAGGCCTAAGAGACAATGTTACATTGAGAGACCACAAACAAGGGTTATCTATCAAACTAGATCCTACAACATATTTTAGAGAGTGGGTGAACACCCTTAGTCAAAAACAAAAGAATAAAACATTGAAGTCCCAAAGTGAAAACCTCTTTTAGGTGATTTTGGACTCAGGTAAAAGTAAAGAGAAAGGCTAGTCTTTTGGTGAAAACTTGTTTCAGGTGCCATTATATGGGGGTGTCCATCTTTCCTTAAATGAAGCTTATGAGACCACAAATGATGAACATACTTTTGGGTTTGAGTTTAGTTCAATAAAATAGCATGCCTTTGATCAAATTGCATAGGAATTTCATATAGTATTTGTAACCTATCCATCCCTACCATTAGGAGATTTAGATTCATCTTATTTAAGAGAGATTAAATATTTAGTCTAACTAGAGGACTTTGTAGTTGTGGGTCAATTAACATCATTAATAACCATTCTAGAAGATGGCTTGACTTTCCTTATATAAGATACTATGGAAATCAACATCGAGACTCTATATGTCTTGATATGGATCAAATTAGGCACTTACCTCACTAAAGAGGAATGTGAAATTTTTTATCCCTTCTAAGGGAATTTGTTGACATCTTTTCTTGGGCCTATTCAAACATGCCAATTTTAGACCTTGCCTTGGTTGTGTACCACCTTTTTGTACATCATGATGCGAAACCTATGAAACATAAATTGTGTAATATGCATCCTCATATTACTATACTAGTAAATAAAGAGTTGGAAAAAATCTTAGAAGCGAGATGAATTTGACCAATTGATTATTCAAAGTGGACTACAAATATTGTTCATATTAGTAAAAATTTAGAAGGAATTAGAATCTATACTAATTTTAGAGATATAAATAAGGCCTACCCTAAGGATGACTTTCCTCTGCCAAATATCAAGATGATAGTTGATTCTATAGTGAGGTATGAAATGCTTTCACTTATGGATGGATTTTCAATATATAACCAAATCTAGATTATGCTAGAAGACCAACACAAAATAATATTCACCACTCCTTTGTGAATGTTTTGTTATCATGTTATGACATTCAACCTCAAGAATGTTGGGTCCACATACCAAAGAGCCATGTTTGTAATATTTCATGATATGATGCATGAAATTTTTTAAGACTATGTTAATGATATATTGGGTAAATAAAAGACCCATGTATATCATCTAACTATGCTATGAAGGATATTAAAAAGACTATGTGAGTATAAGGTTACACTCAATCCCAAGAAGTGATTTTTTGTGTCACTTCAGGAAAAAAATTAAGCTTCATCATCTCTCATCAAGGCATTGAATTTTATCCTACCAAAGTATAAGCCATTGCCAAGATGTCTCCAACTTATAATTTGAATTGACTCCACAGTTTGCAAGGAAAAATCTAGTCTATCAGATGCTTTATTTTGTATTTGGTTAGAAAATGCCATCCATTTACACACTTACTAAATAAGGGTGTCACATTTCATTAGGATGAAGAATGCCAGAGAGCCTTTTAGCACCTAAAGGAATATCTTGAAAATGCACCTATTTTTTTACCACTAATGGTAGGAAAGTCATTTATACTATACCTATTAACCATAGACAAAGCCTTAGGGGCACTTCTAGCTCATCATGATGTCAATGCAAAATAGCATACCATTTACTATCTAAGTTGTACATTGGTCATGTATGAACAAAATTATATGCCAATTAAAAAAGCATGTTTAGCTATGGTCTTTGTAGCCCAGAAGTTTTGGCATTACATGCTTAACAACAAGACCATAGTTATTTCCAAAGTAAATTCACTCAAGTATCTACTATCCAAGACAAGTTTAAAAGGCCACATGGCTTAGATCATACTCCTAATCAATTTTGAAATAGAATACATTAATTACGTCATAAAGGGACAAGTTCTTACAAATAAGCTTATTAAATCTCCCCTTGTAGATACCAAACCCCTCACTTTTCAATTCCTAGATGATTCCATCATGACCATCATTAAAACACCTCTTATGGAATAATACTAGATGTTGTATTTTACTAGATCATTCACATCACATGGATCAGGGTTAGGACTATTATTTATTACATCACAAGGAGATCTTATCCCTAAATCATTTTGTATCAATTTTCCTTATATTAATAACATGAAAGAATATGAAGCACTTGTTCCATGGCTTTGCTAAGTAGTACAGTGGAATATTCATCATTTCATAGTTTACAGTGATTCTTAATTAATCATCAATCAGGTTACAAACCACTTTTAGACCAAATATGACAAGCTAGTGCCATACAAGGCCATAGTAAACACTCTCAAATATCAAATTGATAACATAAAATTTGAACACATTCTTAGGGCCAATAATAGGATAGTGGATACCATGACCACTATTGTTTCTTTAATATATCACACCAACAAGATAAAAAATATCAATTCCTCATTGAAATTATATCAGTGCCTACTCATGAACCTTTAATCACTATAATGAACTATGATATTTTTGGTGTCATCTCTATTTGGTACTTATACCTTTATAACTACCTTCATGACCATATCATGCAACCATACCTATCACACAAACAATGAAATGCCTTTACCCACCAAGCCTCATGTTATACCTTACTTGGACCAACCCTTTACTTTCATAGATTTGATGGAACTTTGCTTCATTATTTAAATTTGGAAAAAGAAACATTAGAATTATGAGAATTTCATGAGGGATTATGTGGATCCCATACCATTAGGGTCATCTTATTCAAAAAAACTCTTATGTACCAACTATTATTGGCTAACTATAGATGTAGATTCAGTTGCTTATGTTAAAAGGTGTGATAAATGTCAAAGGCATGCCAATTTTATTCATTCCATAGATGAAAAACTAAACCCAATGCTTAAACCATGGTTTTTTACCACGTGGGGACTCAATCTCATTGGGAATATTAATCCTACCTCATATAATGGCCATAACACATCCTTACTACTACTAAATATTTTAGTAAGTGGGTTGAAGCTATACCACTCACTTACGTGAAAGGAAAAAAAATTTACAAATTCATCATAAATCATCTCATCTACCATTACGGTATCACATTTGACATTATATCTAATAATGATGGATCATTTAACAAAAAGGATGTCAGAATGCTTTGTGTCAAGTATAATATCACCCAATATATTTCTACCACATATTACCCACAAGGTAACATCTAAGCAAAGGAATCCAATAAAACCATTATAAAAATACTTAAAAATATTATTAATGATGATATCCATGATTGGAACCTCCAAATCTTATATGCCCTTTGGTCATATTACACTAATTATCATACTCCAATAGGAGCCACTCTATATTCCCAAGTCTATGGCACTGAGGCTATTCTTCCCATTGAGGTGGATTTACCTTCCATGCATATCTCATTGAAACACATCCTATATGATGAATATTATATAGTAACTCACCTGCAATAAATAGAGTTACTTGAAAAAAAATGCATAGCCATTATCAATAGCCTTCAAGCATACCAAAATAGACTTAGTGGCTAGTATAATTGGTGAGTTAAACATAGAAATTTTGAGCTTGGTGATATTGTAATAAAATAAAACCAAGAGAACACCATGGTTGAGAATAAAAATAACAAGGTAAAGTACCAACCCAATTGGATAGGCCCATATGTCATTGCTACAAATTATGGTTCTGGATTATACATGCTTACTACACCATATGGAGATGAACTTGATGAGCCAATGAACATCATACACCTTAAGTGTTATTTCACTTATAAAAATTGGATTATTGTCTATAATAACATTTCCATTTCACCATAATATCATCATCCTTATTTTTACCATATCGTATACCATGCCTTCCCTATCGACCAAAGTTGTTTTTACCCTCCCTCCCCACCCCTTTCACCTTAGTTCCTTTTCATTGGTTCTTCAACCATTAGAGTCAGATGAAAGTTTTAACTATTGATTTATTATTATATATAGAGTAAGTATCTTGGAGCAATATGATAATGGTTTATCAGTTGCATCATTCATTTGTTATTTCATTTCATTATGAGTTTTACTGATTATAACTGTCTTTGGTCAAATCAATATCCCACTCTATGCTACTAAATATAATTGACTTTAGGAAAATTAGTATCATTGACCTATTTTATTTTTACCTAATTATAACCACTTATAGACAAATTAGGAACAACATTTTTACCATACATTACCACATCACCTTGTCATTCTTATGTTATACTATGTTATTTGCCTCATTCACAAACTTGTTACTACCTAGTCAGATTCCTCCATTGTAAGGTGAAAATACAATGACTTGAGGTCCTAATGGGACTATGTAGGTAGTGATCAATTCAATTTGAGGTCCTCTTAGTCACCCCTTAGCCACATTCTTTCCATTTTGTGAGCATTTTTAAGTTGAATGCTCTCACTATTTTTTGAACAACCTAAGCCATGCTCCCATCATTTTTCAAGCTGGACTATTTCATAGTTCATAATTATCAATCGATTTGAAATGCTTAAATTTTTTTTAAAAACATTTTTAAAAGATATAATAAATCCTAAAAATCATAAAATCATGAAAATTGGCTTAGAATTTCCATGTGAGATATAATGCCATCAAAAAAAATTGGAATGGGCCATCTTCTTTATTCAATTTATTTCTAGATAACCATGGTCTTTTTCCTCTTATTTATATGATAAATACATCAACCTAAGGTTTGTATGGACTATATAGGTAATAATTAGATACATGGAGTATCTCGGATTAGCTTGGTCATACCTCCCTTTCTTTTTGACCACTTCTTTGCCTTAATATTTTGGGAATCCTAGCTATCTCACGAGTAACCACTTGTCATTTAGTTTCCCCATCCTTATTATCCTTAAGCCCTATGCTCTCTTCATTTTATGAGTTTATATTATGATAATTGTGTATCCAACTTTGATAAACTAATGACCACTTGGATTTATTTTATGCTCTCATCATTTTATGACTAACCATTTATTATGCTCTCATTATTTTGTGAGACCACTCCCGTATTCCTCTTCTTTTATAATCACATTTTTTCTCATTCATATTTTTATATCCCATATCCTAGGAGAAATACATTTATCTTGAATTTCATGTTGGATATTACATCCATAGAACTATGTAGGTAGCATCCACTTGCCTAGCACATCTAGAGTTGGCTCGGCTACCCCTTCTTTTTATTTTCTTCCCCCCATTTTATTCATTTGTTTTATTGTCTCATATAGCTTAGGGGAAATGCCTATCATATTATTTATGTTTTTTTTCCTTATATCCTAGGTACAACCTTGTGTCATTATTTATTTATTCATTTTATCCTAGTTGTTTCATTTCATTGTGTCTTTATTTTTATTTCTTGGTGTTTTGTTGTGCTTTTTGTTTATAGGTGTTTTGTTTATTAGTGTTTGTTTATTTGTTGCCTATTTATTTTCTTTCATTATTGTTCCTTGACATAGTATATTTTCATTCATTGGGTGATTCCTTATGCATTAAACTTAAATCCATCCATATTTTTTATCATTGGTGTATTGCTTTTGATTATTTATTAGAATGTGTGTCGGTCCTTATACATATTTTAGCTAAGTTCTCATGATGTTTTATATCATGAGACCTATCATCATGTGTTATAGAAAAATTTAGCTCAATAAATATTACACACAATGATGACAAGGTACTTCTTCTTGGTCACCTAAAAAATTCTTGATCTATCCCAATCATTTCCCAACTATAGAGTAATAAAATCATGAATGAATTTTAATCTTTTCTAGTTAAGACATGTATCTCCATACTAGAAAGTGGCCTAAATTCATCTTTATCCTTTATACCAGCTTAATCTTACTCTATGAGTATAGATTCAATACATAACCCCCCTTTTCTAATTTTCCATTTTATACCAAAATGTTGTGGCAATGATTATAACCACCTTTGGGAAAATCATTGTGTTTTAATCTATTTAGATTTTAATGATTATAACCACATTTGGGTAAATCATTATCCTTATATTTCCCTAATGGGGTAATTTTTCATTGTTATAATTATTATAACTACCTTTAGGAAAATCATTATCTCTATCCACCCAACTGGGGCATGTTTTCATTTTGCAAATGATTATAACTACCTTTGGGCAAATCATTATCTTTTTACCTTACTATGCCAATGATTATAACCACCTCTAGGAAAATCATCCTTTTTATCTTCCTAATTAGGTCATATAATTATGTCATTGATTATAATCACCTTTGGTCAAATCAATCTTTTCCACCTCCCTTTACCTTTAGGTCCCATTATTTCCTTGTTTTTAAGAGAATGGTCACCAACCTTCTTTACCACTCATTCCCTCCAGGGGTAATCTAGGGCTCATTCATCAAGTTTTAGGGAGTTAGGAATACAATACCTTTGCATTATTCTATAATATGTTACTATTCCTATAGTTTGAAACACCTTCCCAAATAGGTGAAAATTATAGATGCCCCATTCTTCCCACAACTAGCTTCTGACCAGACTTTAGACTAATTTCTACTAAACATTACAAATTAAGCTTAAGAATCACTAAGTGTCCTAATTTCATTTGTGCATCATTTATTAATTCTCATAATCATGTTTAAGAATCCCTATTTGGGTCATTATATTGTATAAAATAATAACCTCTCATGGATTCATCCTTAATCACTTTGAAACCTAAAAACTAGTAGTTTGGCCTATGAACCTATTAAGCGGGCCACTTGAACAATTCATAAAAGAGCTAAAATGCTAATAAATATGAATCAACTAATTAAAATAGATTAAATTCTTATCTAAATTATCCATTTATAATTAATGAATATCTAAAAATGAAAATTCAAAATATCAAGCTTCTTCATCATTGCCTTTATGAGTTGTCAAGCTCTCACAAATATCTAAAAATATATAATTTGAGAGACATGCTTATTAATTGAAAATCATAATTACATGACACCTTTTTAACTCAATTGGAGTTAGCCTCAACTCACCTAGGGTTATTTTTAACTCATTCCATGTTTAAACTCAACCTTAACTCACATTGGGTGAGAGTTAACTTTGAAGGTTATAAATACAAGGCCCTACCTATTGATCAACAAGTTCTTTTAGTGTAAAGTTATTATTCTCAAATAAATGAAAAGAAGCCTTTAAATAAGTGTTACCATGCCAAATTCATAATCCAACCAGCCAATCTAAGGTGCCAAGGAAAGGTGTAGCAAATGAAGCTACATTGATAAATATTTCTTGATGCATATATATTATAAATCCACTTTAACAATCATTTTTTTAGATATATTTATTTTGTTTTCTAGTGTTTTCATTGTATGCTTGTTACCTATGCTCTCCCTAGTGTATAGGATAGAGGTGTTAGTGTTTAGTGTGTTTATTTTGAGTTTATTTTCTTGACTAACACTATACTAACCTCCCCTCTATGGATTTCTTGTTCAAACATATCCAATACTTTGAAGAGGGCATCATACTTATGTAGTTCATGTTGGCTTGTGTGTGAATAATGCAATATATGATAATCAAGTATAATAGTGACCTAACTTGTAAATTAGAAAATATAGATCTTAAGATGCTCATTTAGTAATTCAAACCTTTATATGTGATGTCCCTATGACTCATATGTAAATAGGATAAAACATGGAAGATTTACTCAATTTAATTCTCTTTGATATTAATCTAGGTCTGTGTCAAGTGAGTTTAGAATGAGGGGTGATCATACATATATACCACTCCTATCAGGAAAATATCTTGCATAATATCATTTAGTCCAACCATTAGGATACATCTCATTTTAAAATTAGATGACTTTAAGGCACCAAACACTTGTGTCATAATAGGATACCTGCATTGACATAAGTATATATCAAGGATGCAAGTGTCCAGGGAGTAAGAAAATAGGTATAGGTCTAAAACTTGCAAAAGTGGAAGATAAATAGTTTTTAACATTTTGGGAAATATATAAGGCTTTTGTCATGAAAATAATATTGGTAAAACTAATATATATTCCAATGGGAACAAGAGAGAGTAGATGTGAGACTTGCAAAAGTGGGAAAGGTCTAGAACTGAGAGGAATAACCAAGGTCTAAGTTTGCCAAGTGTACAAGATTAAGGTGTTATATAGTTCATAAATATCATCTACACTATCAAAAATATATCCATTATTATCATTCCAATTTTTTATCTAGATATTTAAAATTATTGGTGAAAATCACTTATTAATGCATAAATTTGAGCCTAAGGAGTATGCTTTAGACAATTTTCCACTACCTAAAGCATGAGACAAGTTCTTTGCCTCGAGTAGAAATTACCATTTTTGGGACCTTGAATTGAAAATCCATCACATATAACATGTTTTGATATATATATTACATATTTTCCACCACCATAACCTATGAATCCATGTGAACACACATTTTTGCAACAATTCCAATGTCGAGAAAATTGACAAGAAATATTGTCAACATTCAAGTCATAATTGGATATCTCCACCTCTAGGTTGTCATGGCATAAAAATTGTATCATCACCTTATTAAGGGTGCCAAATATCCTCTAGTACCATGTTATTGGCATCATATTATACTTGTTTAAGAGATAGAGCACTCGTTCTAGCCTCAATAAAGTCCTTCACTATATGGTAAAATTGTAGCTTTTTAGGAAAACTTTAGACATATGTCAAAAAAATTGTAATTTGTTTACATGAATAAAAAAAACCATCATATTCATGTTTAATCCCTCCACTATCACCCTAGATCACTTATATAGAAAAAAAATAAGAGACAAATATATGGTAGATGATTCATTGATCAGTCCTAAAATGTTGTTTTTATATAGTTAAGGGATAAGTTCTTTACCTCCATTAGACATTTATAATTTTGAAACTTCAATTTCAAATCAATTTATTCTAATACATCAATATATGAAAATTATTTATTTTCCCACCACCATGACCTCTAAATCCATGCAGATACATGTTTTTACAATAATTCTAGCATTGAGAAACATCGATAAGAAATGTTGTCAACATTCAAGCCCTAGTTGGATCTCTACCTCTAGGGCCTTATGGCTAAAAATTATCATTTAACCCACATCAATTGTATCTAATAACCTCTATGAATATGTTCTTGGATTTGGAGTATGAATGATTAGGAGATGAAGCACCTATTTCAACCTTAAGAAGGTCCTTCCCTATATGGTAAAATTATACTTTTTTATGCAAAATTTAGAGATGTGTCAAACAAAAATCTTAAGTCATCAATATAAATAAAACAACCACCATGAAAGTGTGGACCTTTACTTCCACCTCAAATAAATTAGATTTAAAATAAGATAAAAATATGTGGTAGATGATTTAGTTATCAGTCTTGAAATGTTATTTTTATGTAGTGAAGAGACAAGGTATTTACCTCTAGTAGGCTTTTCTACTTTCAAAACCTCTGCCTGTAAATCCATCACTTTCAATACATTAGGATATGTAATTTCCATATATTCCCACTACCACAACCTTTGAATCCATATGGATATTTTTTTTACAATAATTATAGCATTGAGAAACATTATCAAGAAATATCATCAACATTCAATCTAAAATTAGAGATTTACACTGTCGAGGCCTCATGGCTGGAAAATTAGCATGTCCACCACATCAAGTGTGTCAAAAAAACTCTAAAATCATATTTTTGGCCTCAGAGTATACCCAATTAGGAAACAAGTCACTCTTTCCAACCTCAAGAAGGTTTATCCCTAAATGGTAAAACTATAGTGCTTTAGGCAAACTTTGAACATGCATCAAATAAAAATAATAATTCATCTACACAAACTAAAATAACCATCATATGCATGTGGAATCCCTCTACTTACACCCTATATCACTTTGATTTAAAATAAGAGATGAATTCATGGTAGACAATTCAATGATCAATCATAAAATGTTATTTTTATGTAGTGTTTAACCCTAAATTTGGATAAGAGGCTATCCTACCTTGGTGGTATAATAGGGTTAAGGATATATAAATGATAATGCACAATGGAAATAATCAAAACTACATCTGGCCAATTAAATTCTAAAATCAGATATAAGCATATAATGAATTTATTGTGTTAGGTATAAGATGAATACAAAAAGTATAATTAAGTTATGCATAGAATTAGAATGAAGTAATATACCTAGTTGTTTATGATGGTAACACAATATTGGATATAGAATAAGTATAAAGTAGTATGGAAGGAGATTTTAGAATAGTTGTCAGATTCTAGATCTAATACTTCTAGAGATCTAGACACTAATGTTAGCCTGTGATAGTTATGTCGATGCTACTATCTAGGTTTGACATAAGTGTCCTATATAGAATACTTGTTAAAAAATTATGTGACCACCTAGATGATTTTATATTTAACTTAACCTTAGCTCTAGTGCATTTAGATATGGGTCATGGATTGTTGCTTCTCATAAAATGTCAAAACCCTAGTTCTTAATGTTCATAATTACCTTAGGGGAAAATGGGCTAGTGGGCACATGGTGTCAAGTTAAATTAAAAAACCCCTCTATTAGTGAGCATTGCCTACATAACGAGTACTCCAAAGATGTCTTAGATTGATGTAGTTATCCCCTATGTGTTTCCTTGTGTGTGAATCATACAATATTTTACAAATCAATTATAATATTGACCTAGCTTGTAACTTGGAAAATAAGTCTCTTCGGCTACTTCTTTATTATTTTAGACCTATACATGTATTGTACTTATGACTAGTATGTAAATAGGGAAGCTTTATTCAATTGTATGTTGTTTGAATGTTACTTGGTAAGAATACTTGGTATTGTTTGTGAGTTGTTAGGTTTTATAGGTGAGGAATGAATGAAGGTTGATCTTGTATTTATATCAATCCCTTTGGAGTAATAAATCACATTAAATCACTTAGGTTGATCATTACGATACATTTAATTTTCAAAATAGATTACTTTAGGTCACTAAACATTTGTGTCAGGTCATGACATTAACATAGACACTAGTGTTTATCATAGACATTAGTGTCTAGGGAGTAAGAAAGTAGGTACAGGGTTATAACTTGTAGAGATGGAAGATAAGTACATTTTAAGCACTCTAGGAAAGATAGAAGTCCTAGGTCATCAAAATAAGACTATTGAAACTAAGAGATAGGTAAAAGGTTACAAGATATAGTAGATACGAGACTTGCAGAAGTGGGGAAGGTGTAGAATTGAGAGGAATAGCTAAGGTCTGAGTTTTCCAAGTGTACAAGACTAAGGTGCTATATAATCCATAAATATCATCTAAATTTTCTCCCCCTTTAATATTTTAATTAAATTATTAGTTTAAAGGAAAGGAATATATATACTTGGGTATGTATAACACACCTTGTCTTTGTGTGTGCCTAACTTGACTACTTTATTAGTGACTAACCTAAAACTAAGAACATGTTATAGTATATAATTAGTGCATATAATATAGGATTGAAATTACCTAAAATTTATTCAAATTAAAAGAGCAAGATTTAGGAATACACATGTGTGTTTATGTAACCATATTGCCTATTGGCAAGTTAATTTGAAAAATATGTATCATTATAAGGCTCTGAAACTAAGATTAATAAAAATATAGATAAATCTTGAAATTTCATATCTCAAAGGGGGGAGAGAGATTTGAAGGCACATGCGCCTAACTTTAGATCAAAATTGAGTTGCCACTTGGAAGTTGAGATTATCTCAATTGTGAAACCCAATGATACTTATAACCTAGTGAGTGTGAGTGAACAAAATCGCCCATAATATCAAATTGGTGAGGTTGGATGATACTATAAATTCCAACCTAAAAACTTGACAATATTTGAGTGATTTTATCACCTCAACCATACCAAAAGGTGAACCAACTACTATAGTAGATTGGCTCAATATAAGTTATTAAATTTTAACTAGTGGGTGGTGATAATCCCTATGAATGTTTTAAAATCTAAACTAATTTGGATTTTAAAATATTAGCTACACATCACATATCATATGCACCTTAGATATGTCTCATGTTGAAATTATGTATAACAATGGTACCAATGTATATAAATCTACCAAAATTGTTAATATGAATCATATAACTATGTGCTTTGGCCAATTTAAAAAACTATGTGTGGAGAACATTCTTCTAAAGTATTCCCCCACTATTTATGGATAAATCTAAAACTATTATAATTACCAATGTGGAGAACATGTTTCCAAAACATGTCACCACTATAATCTAAAGATGTTTATTATTGAATATGTGTGAAAAACATGTTTTCAAATCATGCCCCACTAAATCTAAAAACTATGAATGTGTTAAATACATGCCCATATGACATGCCCACAAAATTTGAAAAATGATATAAGTACCACATATTGAATGAGTGTGGATAACATGCTTCCAAAGTATGGCCCCATTAAATCTAAATAATATTCTAAGTATGGAGAACATGCCTCTATGACATCCCCCCCCTTTGATGTTATAGAAAGATAAGAACTAGTAGTTACCTCACCTCAAAAGGATAAGACAATTGTATGATCTGTAAATGTAACCATGTAGCATTTATAAGGAACATGTCTAGGTAGATGTAGCATTGAATCACATAAAGCCAATGTGATCACATGTAGGCTTAAGATGCATGATAAGGATCATGAAAATATATATATATAGTAAAGGTATAATCTTAACAAGCAAATCAATGACACACATAAGAGTACTCAAAAGGCAATGGTCTAAGGAGATCACAAACAAGGGGCATTTTAAAATTCCACACAATCAAAGGGACATGAAGTAGCCAAATGTCCATAATAGAAAGAATGACATATTCAAATATCTATACAACAAATAATGACATGAAAATCTCAATGAAATCATACATAATCATAGGGACCACAAGTAAAGGAGAATATTAAAATGCTTGAATAAATAACATAATAGTAATTCAATACACTCAATTAAGTGCATAAATTAAAACATAATAAACTAACATAAACATGTCATAGTAACCCATTGATCAAATATGTTAGGAAAAAATGTCAAGTATATACCATATCAAGTACCCTATATAATATATAATCATGGATAAAGGTATGTGTAAGTACATATGTAATCTAAAACATGATAGTGTAGACTTACAATCAAATCATATAACTTGTGTGTATCAATATCAAATAAGCAGATGCCCCCAATATTTGCATGACATGAGCAGAGGGAAGGCCCAACATTAGAAATAGGAATATATCATGTATCTATTTGTGATTTTATCACACTCTAAGTATAAATATGACACACGTGTGTATTTATAAATAACTAATTATGTTATCCATCAATATAGAACTAACACATAGATTCCAAGGAGCTAATACAACATGTAGGTGCCAAACTATTTTTTGGATTTTTTAATGTTTTTTTTATTTTTTTTGGTATTTTAGAGTGTTTGAAAAGGAAAAAACTTCCTATGATTCCATCCAATGGATGTTAATAGATATATCCCCACTATGAAACTAGTGTAATAATCTTGTGATGTTGTCAAAGAGCACATATAGGTTTAATATCTATCATGGTAGTATTAGTGATGTTCTACTTATGTAAAATAAGAATTTGTGGTCATGAAGAAGTAGTATGAGTACTAAGAGTAGGAATTGTAGAACCCATCATTGATTTCTCTATGATTTCATTGGATTAACAAGAGTATAAACATGTTTAGGTTCTCTAAATGGCTGAATATGGTGTGTAATAGATGGGGATTCTATGAAATCCATTAGATGTCTTTGATTATTGGTATCTCAAGTAATAGCCACCTATTAAATGGGATTATATGTTTCTTACCATTTTATGGTGTGTGATCCTTATTAGGCTTGGTGATTATATTAGCAATTTGAGTAGTCACCAAAACATTTTTTGAGTAATAATAGGCATTGAATTCGGTATTTATGTTGAAATAATTGGTAATTCCATAATATATGTAGCAATGTTATTTTTAAGGAAAAAATGTTTAAACACATAACCCATGACCCCACTATATGTAGGTGGATTTATGGGTATGGACTCAGGTATAGTACCTTTTATAGATTCACCATCACTAGGTGAGGCAAACTTAGTTTTATCTTGTTTACTTATTTCATCTCTTATAATGTACAAAAATGCATCTAATAAGTTCTTATTATTGAAATGAGTAATAAATGCTTATTTATATTCCATTTAGAATTGGTTTTTTTCACTAACATTTTCCATTGATTAATAAATTAAAATTTTAAATCTTTAACAAAGCATAGTAATCAAGAAAAATAATAAAAAAACCCTAATTTGTCCTAGGGTTTGATGTTAAAAAATCAGGTTCACCAAATATTTAACCCTAAATTTGGATAATAATTTATCATACCTTGGTGGTATAATATCATTAAGTATATAAAAATGATAATGCATAAGGGTGATAATCAAATCTACAACAAGCCAATGAAATACTAAACATAGATATAAGCATACACTAAATCTATTATGCTAAGTATAGGTTAAATATAGAAAGTACAAATAAGATATGAATAGAATAAAAAATAATTAATATACTTATTTGGCTTTTACGCTAATATAGTGATGGATCTAAAATAGGTAGAGAGCAGTTTGGAAGGAGATTCTAAAATAGTTGTCAGATTTTAGATCTGATGCTTCTATAACTTTGGACACTAACTTCAACCTAAGATGGTTGTGTCAATGTTATTTTATGGGTTTGACACAAGTGTCCTATATGGAATACTTGATAAAATATGGATGGAACCACATGGATGCTTTTATATTTGAATTTTCCTTCACTTTGGTGTATTCAAATATGGGTCATAGACTATCACTCCTCATGAAATGTCAAAACCCTAGTTCTTCATATTCATAGTGACATTGGATAAAAATGGATTAGTGTTCACATGGTGTCGAGATGACCCTAAATACCCCTCTATCAATGATCACTACCTACATAGCCAATACTCCAAAGAAGGCCTCAAATTGATGTAGTTATTCCCTATGTATTAGCTTGTGTGAGTCATACAATATTGTGCAAATCAAGTATAGTAGTGACCTATCTTGTAACTTGGAAAATTAGGATCTTAGGCTTTTAATTTAGTACTTTAGACATGTATATTTATTATACCTATGATTGGTATGGAAATAAGGAAGCTTTATTCAATTGAATGTTCTTTTATAAGAATACTTGGTATTATTCCCATAGTGTTAGGTCTTACAAATGAGGAATGAATGAGGGTTGATATTATATTAATATCAATCCCTTTATAGTAATAAATCATAATAAAACACTTAGGCTGACCATTAAGATACATTTAATTTACAAAATAAATGACTTTAGGGTATTTGACAATTGTGTTGGGTTAACCACTAATGTTGATACTAGTGTCTATCCTAGACATTAGTGTCTAAGGAAAAATAAAGTAGTTACATGTTCATAACTTGTATCGATGGAAGATAAATACATTTTAAACATTATAGGTAAGATAGAAAGCTTGGGTCATCAACATAAGACTGGTCAAACTAAGAGATAGGCCAAGGGGAACATGATAGATCAAATGTGAGAGTTTTAGAAGTAGGAAAGGTCTAAAACTAAGAGGAAAAACTAAGGTCTAAGTTTTAAAAGTAGACAAGACTAAGGTGTTATACAATCCATAAATATCATCTACATTTATTTAAGAGATAAGATATTTTCCTTTAGTATACATTTATGCTTCTCTAACCTCCACTTGTAAATCTATTTCTTCTAACACATCAGGGTATGCAAGTTACTTATGTTCCCACTAAACTTTGAATCCATGTGGATAGACATTTTTCATTAATTCTAGTTTTGACAAAATTTGATAAGAAATGTTATCAATATTAAATATGTAGTTGGATATATCCACCTATGGGACCTCATGGCTAAAAAATGACATCACCACCATGTTGAGGTTTTCAAATAACCTATAGGACCACATTCTTGGCCTTTAAGTAAGCTCGATTAGTAGATAGGGCCTCTATTTTGGCCTCAAAAAGGTCCTTCCATATATGGAAAAATCATCAGTCATCTACATGAACTGAAAGCTTCTCTTAACTTCAAGAATATGGAATTCTCTACTAACAATTCCAACCATGTGAAGGTGGAATATAATTTGTCACCATTAACCTACAAAAAATAGGATAACATGTAATTAATATTAATATTTATATGTACTACCTAAAAAACCAATAAAATTTGATAAAATTAAATGCAATTACATTTGAGAACTCAACATACCTTTGGAATTAAATACAAGGAACCATTGGGATCAGCTCTACTCTTGATAGTAGCAAGAAATATTTCATGGTCATACTCATGAACCTTTCATAGAGTCATGTTTAATGAGCTTCATTTTTATTTATGTAATTGAACATTTGTTATGAGAACCAAATTTGAATAATGGAGTATCTTCCTATGTATTTCAAAGTCTTCATATAACCATACATCTAAATTTTTGATATGATATCATCTAATCCAAGTTCTAGTAACTACCACAGACCCAATGGGATAGTAAATGTTTTCCCCATCTATGAACACAAAAGTCAATTCATTTTTTCTCTACACATTGACACCAATAGTAGTATTTCCCTTCTTCATTATCTTCATCTATAATAATTCTATAAACATGACCTGCATCATAAAATAAAACATGCTTTAATAATTATCTATCAATATATATACCATATCTATTACATAAAGCATGCTTTAAAGTTAATTCATGTATAATTTAAATGTAAAAATTCATATTATACTTAGTTGTACTAGATCAGATACATGGTAAAATTTATGTGATGATATCATATCTATAATTTTTAATGTTGGCATAACTTTATATGTGTCAATTAGACTTAGATGTATGCAACTCCATTCATCCACCCACTCTTATGATTTTCACTTGCTCAAAACAAAGTCCATATATGTGCATAAGAAAAGCAAGCCATGTGCGTCATATGAATTTTTTAATAACCTATGTTTGAGATATGAAATAAGTGTAAATCACTCAATCATAATACTATCATAGAATATTCATAGTTTTCCAATTTTGCTTCTTCCATCAACCATAAATATCTATGAACACTAGATTTTTCTCAAGCACCATGGGTCATTTTCTCATTACACAATTCAACTATATTTTGTGCATCTATCAAATTACTGACATCATCAAACTTCAACTTCTCTCTTCCAATCACTCTTTTGACACATGTTCTTACACCACTATGCTCCCCTTTTCCATTACCTACTTTAACGAAACTTCAGATATGTTGTATTCCATTAGTCATATGCATCCTTCTCAAATAGTAGAACATCTATGGATTCTTAAATTGTAGTGAGTAGTTATCTGACCAAATATAATGTTGATTAAAATTAATGTTCCTTTCATTCAACTTGCCATATAATATCTAAAAACAACCTTGAAAATACTTTTTAGAATGTGTTCGATCATCACTAACACAAAATTGGTGCTCTTTTAATTTTTTTTATCATGATTTATACCATTATGTGCATGGATGAATGTTATATGCATGAAAATATAAATATGTGTTGTATTTTAGTATTATTATTAAAGCTCCATTTTTTGTTACAATGTGTAGTTATTTACAAATTCAACTACTAAAATAATTTTACCAAGTGGGAATGTGTCTTTTTCTAGAATTGTTCATCTAGATATCAAGCTCTTTGTGTGTACCTTGCATACTCAAACAATTTCTTCCTTGAATTTGACCATAAATATGGAAATGAGTATTTTTTATATAAAAAGCTCACACCTTTCCAAATTTTAATTTATATTCCATAGATTTATATTTAATAAAACTAACTAATTATTATCCACTTCCTTGTGTACTCTCCTCATTGGTATAATTTTTCAATTTTGGCAATCCACCACAAATGTTGCAAGTTTCATCCAAACATGTTTTGTTATAAAAAATGGTCCATTTGGTCTTTCAAAAAAATTGGTTGGAATAAATTCCCATGTTGATTTTAGTGGAGCTTCTATTCCACACTCCTAAAAAAAAAATTAGTATGTAAGGTAAAATGATCATGATAAAAAAACATCATAATGCATTAAAATTCAACATGTTTCCTACAAGTGGTGTGTGTGTGATTGATTTTCATATAGAAAGGTTTGGCCATTTCAAAATATATTTGTCTAATAGAAATTTATATATATTTTTTAACAAATTTAGAGTACAAATGTGTTTGATTCATATTGTCCCCAAATTTCATCAACCTATGAAATTTGGGATACCTCATTTGAATTTTATTAAAAATCAAGTTAGAAGGGATAAATTTTCAAAGAAAAAAAGACAAAATTAAAGACTTAAACAATTTTCCCTAAAAATTTTTAGAGTTGGGCACCTACATAGTAGGCATCAAACTCTAATAACTACTTTTTAGTCATTTAAACTTAATGGATACTCTATAGTTGTCAGATTTTGATGATTTCTTGACTCTGATGGTTGTTTAATAGCCATTAGAATTTGATGATTGTTATGTAAATTCTAACTTTGAGGGTTGAAATGTAACCCTCATAATCCAACTTGACACTCATTTATGAGGTTCATTACCTACATAAGTGGGCATATTTTAACTCTCACTATTTAATCTAACCTCCCCATTTCATTTTTACATTTTGTTTTTTCACTATGTTTGGATTTTTTTAGCTTAAGTCATGCTTACCCAAGTTCACTTGATTAAAGGTCATTTTTCTTGATATTTTTAGTATGGACACCCTATTTACTTATGTAAATCCTCAAAGTATTTTTTTAAGGGTTTTTATTGTAGGTTATTTCTTCCGTTCACTATTTCCAAAGTTTCTCTTCTTCCTCATAACCATTTTTCCACCATCAAAGTTTTTACCTTGTTTAACATCTTTCAAAACCTGATGCCAAAATTTGAACCTTGATTAGTAGTCCCCTAACCCTAACGCTATATTTGAGACCCTACCTAGTAGTCCCCTAACCCCAAATCCATAGTTGATACCCTGAATACTAGTCCCCTAATCTTAATGATAGAGTTCTTAACCTACCCAATAGCCCTTACTCATAATACATCAAACTCTGATGTTTGTCTAGTAGACCTATATCTTTTACATCATACTTTTTTTATGACCTAATTTCCACATACTTTCACCTCTCTTTTCTCCATATCTCCCTTTTTCATGCATGAAAAATTTCTAGAACATCGAAGACTAAAGGAAGAAAAGAGAAGGTAAGCAATATGAAATGCCAATTCTAAGAGTTACTACCCCTTCAAACATTGATTCTAATATAGACCAAGTCATGGATATAGACCTAGGGAATCTTGATATTTGTAAATTTTATAAAAAATTGAATTCATATATTAAAAATGACTAAAATAGATTAATTATGATAATAGACTGCCTTAGGCCATTGGTTTTCCAATTTTAGTGTAATGTCTAGATTTGGTCATGATGATGGTAAGTCATTATAATAGAGAAAATAGTGAAGTTATAAATCCTTGAGGAGAAACCATATTGTGACTTATGAATAATGATATCAAAGAAATTTTAAGGATTCTAGATCATAAGGCCTTTTTATAAATTACTCCAGAGACTGCTCAGTAATTCCATGAGGAAAATTGAGATGATTGTTTCAGATCTATAAATAAGCATTGGTTTTTTAAATCTAAATAATTCATAGCTATAGTCCTTAAGATTATTACCCACCAAGAGATTAAGTTATAAATTGGTGATATTATCACTCTCCTAAATGTATTTTAGGAAAACCCACAATAAAAGATTACCAAGATTGGATGTTCCAATACACCCAAATCATACATGCTAACAAATAGTATATCAACTGGGATAAGTTGATCAATGACTCAATTCACAAGTAACCATGTGAGATGGTTACCAATCACAAGTTCCACATGATATCATACTTCATTTCCATAATTAAATGAAGGAGGTTCTATAGTGGACTAATTACCATTTACCAAATGTTTACCTCTCATTTCTATGAATACTAGCCATAATTGACACTAAAAGATAGTGTCAAACATTTCTAAAGGGTTAATGATACATTTATTAAATATATAATTTATATGTTTGAATAGGAACCCTATAATATATATTTATATGTTGTTACTACCAGAGAGATAGAAATATGGGGTGGAGGATTCATACACTTTCCCACATTTTCCTGCATTAGGGTTTATGGGTGTGAGACATCCCTATATATGCTTCCCATATTCATTGATGACAAATGGGTACTCATGGATATACTAAAAAAACTAATGGAGATACATAATTTATTGGTTACTAATTTTAATTAAGTGGGACCCACTTCCCTATGGTTATTTTTAGGTATATTTATGCAACATTACATAAATCTAAATCTACCAAATTAAATATGGCTCATGTCATGTTTTATCCATTTCATAGTCACCCTTAATTTGATATAAATGGAATGATAGAGTGAATTATAAGTGATTTATATAATCATGTTCCCTATTATTAATATTTATGGATGGACTATGATGATTAAATAAAATTCAAACTTCTTGATTATTATTGCTTCACACTAGAACAAGTAATCAAGTTCAACATAGTATACATCCCTCAGGACGTAGACATAAAAGATGATGGAGATATCATATATCCTTCATATTCTAAGTAGGATATCAATATGAAGCATTCTCTAAGGGTTTAATGGAACTAGTATGAATCAACATCTTTGGAGGATCAAACCTAAGGGGTATTTAACATGACTCTTGGGTGGTTCTAAAGTAAAAGGATCGATGTGTAAAATGTTTAACTTCCCCCACCCCTAAGATATGTAGATATACCACCTCATGAGTTAGTATATTAAAAGTGAAAATACCTTATAAAATCTTCTAGTTCCATAATTGACTCGATAATTATTGAAGAGGAGATAAAAGTAAAATAATCTTCACCTCAACTAGAAAAAAGGCCTTTAAAATTCAAGATAAAAAAGTCAACTATTGGTAAAGGTATTCTTTGAATCTCAAAAGTTCTAAGTGAGACATTTGAGAAGGTGGTATATTCACAAGGATTAATTAAGAACACCATATTATAGTTTTTGACAACAAACTAACCCTTATTATCTCCCAAGGCTTCTCTCTCAATAGTGGTAACTCCACCTTTTTTTGAACTATAGGAAGTTCTTTCTTAGGTTATATCTAAATAAGTCATTGAATACATCTTAGGAGAAAGGTAATATCTTTCAAAGACAGAGGAATATTTTATTAAAGTTTGGAGCTCCCACTATCATCCCATAAAATGAGATAGATACATAAATAAAAATGGAGATGAAATTTATAACAGATAAAGCTTTTATGGTTCAAGATTAGATGCAATTAGAACCATCATCTTTATAAGAGGCTATTGATATTGGAGTACCCAAATGGTTTAATGGTGTGGTAAGAAAGAGAAATAAGATAGTTTCACCATTGGATATTGACTTCATTACTATCACCGTACCAACTTCCCAAGCTTCAAAGAAACCAAGATGGTTTCTCGTATAGTTTGAAATGAATAAGGGGAGAGGTACATTGAGGTTTTTATTACCACTCTATAAAAATATAGTAATGAAGTCACAACTAGAGATTACCAAGTTTCACAAGTACACTTCAGTAAGGATACTCATGAAAGACTAAAATAAGATGTTCAAATGACTATTGGCTCCTTGATTAAGAAATTTGATTAATATATGGTAGTAAAGTATTTATTAAATGAAAAAATGGAAAAATTTACATTAGTGATCCATAAATTAGTTATCCCACTTCATCCTTAGCTCTAAGAATGTACTCTAAATCTTAAGACTTTGAAAATGGCTAAAAATATATGAAACATGAGAAGAGCCACTTAAGAGTGGTTAGAGAAACTCCATGAAAAAGGAAACAAGTCAATGTCTTAGTTATAATAGTTTACACATTGATAAATGAATAGATCCAATATGCTTACAAGGAATAAGCTTTCTACAAGAAACTGCTCAATAATTTAAATTAGTGGTTACCCAAGATGGGAGCTCTTTCCAAGGCTAATGAATATGTCCTTATCAATGCAGTAATAACTAAAGAAAGCTAGGGGATCATGTTAAAATTTTAGGAGCAACTAGATTTAAGATCCAAATAATTTAAATATCTTTGAGAAAATTCAAATAATCATGATCCTTGGTTGTTGATCCTACATGAGACGTTCAAGAAGTAATTTAAAAAACATCATGCTCATTCTTTAGAGATGAAGAAAAATTAGTTTCAATAGAATTCATACATGAAGAATTTAAGCAATTTATACAATAATAAATTAACTTTGCTTCTTATTTTACCTTCAAATGAATTCAAAATGTCATGTGGTATCAAAATACTTTTGATGAAATTGATAAGGATTTAAGAAATTTTAAAACATTCCTTGACAAATGATAAATTTATAGGTTAAAGCTAAAGTTGCATATCAAAATTATGATGGTATAGATCATGATAAAATTGAAGAGGCATTATATAAATTTGATAGTTATAGGTATAAAACTTAGTAGATAAAGAAAAAAAAGGTCTTCATGCTTGATGATGAAGATGAGAAAGAATAGGCAGATGTCGAGACATCTTGATTTACATCTGAGGGGTATATTTTGATCTAACCTTTTCTACAATTAAAAAACTACATTTTATCTCAGGTGTTTTTATAGTCTCATGTGCACCTTAACTAAGTTAAATCATACACCTTGACATGTGCAACTATTTCTATTTTTAGTGTTTATTTTCTTAGTTTTTGGGGGTTGGTTTTACTATAAATAGAGGCTTTCATGCCTCTCTATGGGCTATCAATTTTGTAATATTTTTCAAAGAAATAACTTTTGGAAATAAGAAAGAAAGAAACAACTTGGTTTTTTCTAGAAATTAATAAAAAAAAGTTATTTCAGGACTTTATGTTTGTTCTTAGTTGTGAATGAATTCTCTTATGTTCATTTACTTATTTTATTGATTTCTTTACTCTCTTATTAATAAAGGATATTAGCTGATGGTAAATGTATTTTGAATTGATGAATGTGATATTTAGGTGAAATATACATTTGCTCACCTATTCATGTTCTTCTTTTTCCTCTCAAATAACTCTTTTTATTTTATCTTCCCTACCCTTATTATCATATTTCCTCTCTTTATACATGCAAAACCACCAAATAATTTAGTATTTATATTTGTAAATATGTTAGGTTTGTGTTTTTTTTTATAAAGGTAACTTCACCTAATAATAGAAGAGGGACTATGTCATGTTATATTATTGACTGTGGTGTATGCATTGAAGTGTTTGACACTTTTTACAGCCAACAAACTGTATCAAAAAAATGTTTCTAATATGGTTCATGATTATGAGAACCAACTCTTCTTTTCACTACATATCTTATGTTGGCTAGTCACACCCTTGCGTTTTCTTTCTCAAATTATGCAAGTAAATATTTTATGGCATCGAATATAGCGTTGTAGTTCTATGAGAGTCTAACAAATAATGCCCACAAGTCATTGTTATCAAAAACATCAAGTCTTCTACGTCTCCCAATTGCTCTAATTAGTGTTTTTTTATTTATGTTTAATGATCTACTTTTTTTAATAATCAAGTGTTTGTTCCATGTTTGACAACTTACCATATAAGTTGTAATAATGTGTTAAGTAGCATTACCATATTTGGTGTGTATCTTCACACCTAATTTATGGTATGCATTATGTATATTTTCAATAATTACCATTTTTTTACCATAAATATTAGATGTTATTAGTCCTAGGTAATTAATTATAGGTCTCATCTTAAGTACTTTCATCAATGTAATAAATAATTGGCATCTTTAAGTTTCATTTAATTTTTCAAAGTGTCCATCACAAATTATTTCATCTTTTCTTTTCATATGGTGGTTAGACATTTTGTTATGCATTGGTTTCAAAATGTTTTCAACAATTTTAATTAAATACATGGGTCTTCTTTTCGAAATCGTAGGAGGTGTTCTTAGTGGTAAAATTGGTTGATTTGGTGTTTTCATATTGTTATTTGTATTAGTAGTTTCTTCATTAAATAGTGTTCCCATATTGTTTTCTCATTGTTACTTTTATCAATTAGTGTTTCCATGTAATTTTATTCATTTTTAAGGTTAAATAATCATGCATATTATCATCATCACCAAAATTAAAAATCATAAAACTTGAATGTGAACTTGTATTATAATGTGGTATACTATCAAAATTGATAATTGGACTATCATAATTTGATATACTATTATTATTTATTTCATTTGATTCATTTGGAATAGTAGATTTACTTTCATAAATTATTCACATTCATTGCCTTTATTTTTATCTCATCACTTATAATTCCTCTACCATTTTGCACTTTAACTTCTTCCCACTAGTATGATTTTTGTCACCCATGATTAGATAAAGTTCTAAAAATTTTAGGATGGGGACATTGATCAAATTATATAAAAAACAAACCTAAATTATGTAGTACCAAGTGGGGATAGCCATTAAATTATTAAAAAATAGATATGCACTATGTAATCAATCATGATTATACAAAGTTCTCAATTTTTGAGGTTGGGGGAAGTGATCAAATCATCAAAAAATATACCTACACTATGTAGTCAACCATGATTAGATAAAGTTCTCAAATTTTGAGGCTAGGGACAGTGATCAAATCATTAAAAAATACACTTGCATTGTGCAGAATGAAACATATTAGACTATACATGGGACAAAAAACTCGAATTGAAAAATAATGGCATTAATGCATGTACTTTTTTACTATTTTACTATCCATAGGACCACATATGTTTTAATAAAGTGTATGAACTAAAAACATGTATGTGTTACTTAATATATACATTGCTAACACACTTGACCCTAAACATTAAAACTTTAAACTCTAAACCCTAAACTAATTAGGTTTATAAGGCTCAATTTGTCCCAAAGTGCATCATTGATTACCCCAATTGACTATTTGGCTCAATATGTGATGACATTGGGGTTAATTGAGCCTCAAATCACATTTTATAGTTACACATAGGTTTAACAAGATCAAATTGGCTCTAATTACATTCATGATTAAACATTATACCCTAAACTCTTAGCCTTAAACCTTAAACCCCAAAAAAATTAATGTATCCCTAATTAACATCTTTTAGAGTGAGAATTAGGTTCATAAGGCATAATTTAACTTAAATTGCATCATTGATTACCCCAATTGACTAATTGGCTCAATATGTGATGACATTGGGGAAAATTGAGTCCAAAATCACATTATGTAATCACAAATAGGTTTAAATAACTCAAATTTATCCCAATTTCCTTCATGATTAGACCCTATACCATAAGCCCTAAGCCCTAAACCATAAAAAAATTAATTTAGCCCTCATTAACATCTTTTAGAGTAAGAATTATGTTTAAAAGCTCAATTTAGCCCAAATCACTTCAATGATTGCCCTAATTGACTAATTGGCCCAATTTATTATGACATTAGCAAAAATGGAGCCCAAAATGACATTTTTAGTCAGAAATAGGTTTAATAAGCTTAAATTAGCCTAATTGCCTTCACAATTGGGCCAAATACCCTAAATTTTAAACCAATACCTTAAACCCTAATCCCTAAACCTTAAATCATAAACCCTAAATGCTAAATCATAAATTATAAACCCTAAACCAATCTATTTAGACCTAATGAACATCATTTAGAGTAAAAAATAGGTTCACATAACTAAATTCAACCTAAATTACATCATTAGTTTCCCCTATTGACTTATTGTCTCAATCTATGATGACATTGGAGCAAATTGATACTAAAATCACATTTTATAGTTGTGAATAGGTACAAAAATCTCAAATTAACCCAAATTGCCTTCATTATTAGACCCTAAACCCTAATCCCTAACTTTTATATCCTAAACTAATTTATTTATACCTAATTAGAATCCTTTAGAGTAAGAATTAGGTTCATAGGGCTCAATTTGGCCCAAATTACATAATTTATTACTCTAATTGACTAATTGGCTCAGTTTATGACGACATTAGGGTTAATTAAGCCCAAAACTCATTTTATAGTCATAAATAAATTTAACGAGCTAAAATCATCCTCAATTTTGTTCGTGATTATACCCTATCAGTGTGAAAATTTATGGGGAGGTGAATGAAAGTTTTTGTCAATAGTATGGAGACAGAGTCCCTTTCTTGTTTGGAGTTAGATCCATCTTTATTAAAAACCAAGAATATTATATAAAAGGAAACTATTCATAGTAAAAATAATGTTTTTCATGGGGGTTATACTTTTAACTAGAAATTATGAAGAGGTTATAGATGTTTAACCCTAAAAATCTAGATTGGGGTTATCTAGGGTTAAAGGGAATAGAGATAACATAATATATAAGGGTAATAAACTATCATTATAGTAGGATAATTAGATTTTAACCTCATATATAACATATATAAAATTCATTAAATTGAGATAGGCTAAAAGAAGTAAGTAAAATGATGCTAGATATGGAAATGACAAAGAAGTAATTTACTTGGTTCTAATGCTAACACATTTCTAGATCTAGAACAAGGAGGAATCATACTAGAAGAAGATTTTATAATAGTCATCATATTATAGATAGGGTACCTCTAGAGCTACATACACTAGCATAAGCCTTGGATAGTTACATTGATGCTACTATTTGAACTTGACGTAGGTGTCTTATATGGAATACCTATTATAAAAGGATGTAACCACCTAGATGCTTATGTGTTTATCTTTGCCTTTGATCTGGTGCATTCAAATTTAGGTCATGGACTATTTCTCCTCATGAAATTATAAAACCCTAATTTTCCATCTTCATAGTGACCCTAGGGGAAAATGGGTTAGAGGTCATAAAGTGTCAAGAAAACCCCAAAATTACCTCTTTCAATGAGCACTTCCTACATATCCAATACTCCTAAGAGTGCCTTAGACTAATGTATTTATCCCCTATGTGTTGGATTTTATGTGAATCATGAAATATGTGTAAATTAAGTACAATAGTGACCTAGCTTATAACTTGGAAAATATATCTCTTAGGCTACTCCTTTATTACTTTAGATCTATGTATGTGTTGTCCCTATAAATGATATGAAAATATGAGAAAATAGGTAAGTTTTTTTTATCGAGTGCTTGATTAAATGCTTTTGATAAGTTTCCTTAGTATGTGTTAGGGTTTATAGGTTAGGTATGAATGAGGGTTGATATTTTGTTTATATCAATCCCTTTGGAAAAATAACTCATGTCAAAGTACTTAGGTTGACCATTAGGATACGTTTTATTTGTAAATTAGATGACTTTAGGGTACTGAACACTTATGTTAGAGTAAGACACCTATGTCGATGCAGGTGTCTATTTGGGATGATAGTATCCAAGGAACATGAAATTACATATAAACTTATAACTTATATAATTGGAAGATAATTAGGTTTTAAACATTTTAGCAAAGATATAAGGTTTGGGTCATCAACATAAAACTAGTCAGACCAAGAGATAGGCTAAGGGGCATAAGATAGAGTAGATGTGAGACTTCCAAAATCAAGAAAGATATAATTGAGAGGAAAAACCAAGGTCTAATTTTTCTAAGTGGACAATACTAAGTTGTTATATAATCCATAAATATCATCTACATTTGCCCCCCTTTAATCTAGTAAATAAATTGTCAGTTTAAAGGACAAGAAATATATACCTAGGTGTATATAACAAACTTTACCTTTGTTTGAGTCCAACTTGAGTGATTTTTTGGTGACTAAATTTTAACCAAGCTAATGTTATATTACATAATCAATGCATATAATCTAAAATTAAAAGTATTGAAAAGATTGAAATTGAAAGAGAAAGGTTTAGGAGTACACCTATGTATCGATGTAACTACCTTGCCTATTGGTAAGTTGATTTGAAAATATATATCATTATAAGACTCCAAAATTAAAATTAGGACAAATATATATAAATATATAAATTACATATATCTAAGGAGATAGAGAGATTGGAAGGCACATACCCCCAACCTTGGAGAAAAGATGAGTTATCATCTAGCAATTGAGATTAGCTCAACCATGCAACCCAATCATACTTATAACCTGGTGATCATGAGTGAAAAAATTTAACTCATATTATAAAAATATTGAGGATAGATGATACAATCAATTACAACCTTAAAACTTGGAAATATTGAGTGATTTAATCATCTCAACCATACCAAAATCAAACCAACTATTGTAGTAGATTGGCTTAATACAGTCCATAAAATTCCATCCTAGTGGGTGATGATATTTAATAAGAGTTTTTTCAAATCTGAAAATGATTTAAATTTTGTAATATTAGGTGCACATTACACATAATATTCACCTTAGATATGTCTCATGTTAAAACTGTGTATAACAATGGTACCAATGTATAGAATTCTACCACAACTATGAATCTGAATTATATAACTATGTGCTTTGGACAATTAAAAAACTATGTAAGTGTGGAGAACATGATTCCAAATCTTTCCCCCACTATATATGAATAAATATTAAAACTAAAATAGGTACCAATATGGAGGGCATGTTTCTAAAACATGCCCCCACTAAATCTAGGTGTGTCAAATACTGAATAAGTGTGGAGAAAATGCTTCCAAATCATGTCTCCATTATATATTTTAAAATATTAATGTGTGGAATCCATTCCTATATGTCATTACCCCACTAAATTTTAAAATTGATATAAGTTATAAATAATAAATAAGCATGGAAAACATGTTTTTAAATCATGTCCCTAATGAATCTAAAAATAGTGCCAAATGTAGAGAACATGCCTCTATGGCAATCCCCCACTAATATTCCTCCATTTGAAGTGAGGGAAGAATAGGAACCGGTAGTTACCTCACCTCAAAAGGATAAGATAAATGTATATATGTGAATGGGACCATGTAGCATATAAAATAACATGTCTAGGTAAATGTAGCATTGAAGCACATAGAATAATGTGATCACATGAAGGCCTAAGATGCATGATAAAGATCATGGAAATGTATAGATATTAATATTACAATATCAAAAAGAAAACAAGAACACGTATAAGATCACTTGAAAATAAATCAACATATAATGCTTCTAAGAGCCCATAAATAAGGGGCATGTTCAAATGTCTCACAATTGAAGGAACATGACTTAGTCAAATATCCCCAAAATCAAGGATGACATATTCAAATGTCTAAGAAAGAACAAATAGGCATAAGGGATGAAAATAAATCATCACATTCAAATGCTTGAATAATAAATATAATATCAAGGCAAGGTACTCAAGGAAGTGCATATATGAAATCATAAGCAACCAACATAAACATATGGTAGTAGCCTATGGATTAAATGTGTTAGTAAAAAATGTTAAGTGCATAGTATATAAAATACCCTATGAAATATATAATAATGGATAAAGGTATGTGTCAGTATGTATATGATCTTGAAATATAATAATTTAAAGTGACAATATAATGATATAACATGTGGGTATTGAGATCAAAGAAGTGGATGCCCCCAATGTGCACATGACATGAGTATATGGAAGGACAAACACCTAAAATAAGAATATATCATTCATCTATGTGTACTTATATCATACTCAAGTATAAGAGTGGCATGAATATGTATGTAGGAGTAACTAATATGTCATACATCAACATATAACTAACACATAGATTCCAAGGAGCTAATAGAGTATGTAGGTGCCAAAAATGTTTTTGGATTTTTGAAGGTATTTTTATTTTTTATTTCTATTTTTACAATATGTGAAGAGGAAAGATCATCCTATGATCCCATCCAAATAATTATCATATGTATCTCCCCACTTAGAACCTGGTATAAGGAATTTGTGGTACTAACAAAAAGCATGTGTAGATGTAATATCTATCATTATAGTGTCTATGATGCTCTGTGTATGTATGATAGGACTTTTTGGTATCAAAGGGATAGTAGGAGTATTAGGGGTTCGTGAAACCCTTCTCTATGTGATACATGGATTTTTTGGAATAAAAATGTTATAAATATGTGTAGGTGTTTTGGATGTCTAAATATGATGTGTAATATAATATGGGGATTTAATGGAATCCACTATATGTCTCTAATGTAATGGTCTCTCAAGTACTAGTCATGTAGTAAAGGGGATTTCTCGTCACTTAACCTTTTATGGTGGATTAACCTTAGTAGGATTGAAATATATTTGTATAAGTTTTTCTTATTAAAGATGATGCTCATATGGGATTCTAAAAACTATAGTCACCCAATTGGCATGAATGTATTTAACATACCCATGCATTGTATAAGGTACTACTCAAAGTGAATGGATCCAATGTCTTCCTAATAAAATATCCGAGATTATTATGGAAGGTATAACTAAAAATGTAGTAACCATATATGTGGGACCAACCTATAAAGGTAGGTTAATATCACCTAGGACCTTATAGGAGGTCCTATCAAATTCTCTAAATGATCTAGTATAAGGATGAAAATCATGATGAGTATAACCTAAATCCATAAGTATTGTCATGGTGCAAAAAAATTCACTTGCACCATTATCAATCATAGCATTGTGTATAGGCTAGTTATTAAGGAATGCTTGAATGAATAAAGAATGAATATTAGAGTCATCATACTTGATCTCAATATCATCAAAAGTAATAAAATGTTTCTAAATCATAGTAGGTATATGTCATGTATAAGTACTAATAATATCATCTAATGTGTTCCCATAATTTGATGAAGGAGGATGTGCATTATATGTTGTTTGCACTTATAGTTCTTTCTTAGAATGATCATACAAAGGATTGTTAAATATTTCATGTTTCTGGTGATTAACAAGTTGTGAGCTTGATTCCTTGGGAGGATCATCAAATTTAATCTATTTTTCATCAATAAGGTCTTGGATCTTACGATTCAAGGTAAAACATATGTTCATAGAATGTCTTGGTCCCTAGTGATAATCATAATAAGCATTCACATCATATCCTTTGGGTAGAAGTCTATTCATATCAACCTCTATAGGATAAGGGAGAGATATAAGATGGAACTCTTCTAGCCATGGGATTAATGAAGTGGGAGACTCAATTAAGTGTGTAAATTGACTCCTTGGTGCATTAGATAAGACAAGATAATTAGGTTGTTGTGAAACTATGTTAATCATTGTTGTTACTTTCTTTTTAGGATCGGGAGGTTTAACCTTATAACTTAGTTTGATTGTAAATTTGACATTATATTTAGATGTATATGGTGTGTTTTATACATACTTGAGTTTATCCAATGAAATAAGCTTCATTTTATGGTCTAATACAATATGGCATAAGTCATCAAAAGATTTTAGCTTCTTGAAAATAATGGATTTATGTAAATCAACAAGTAAACTTTACTTAAATATGTCATACAACTCCTTATCTACCATAGGATTGGTCATTTTAGCCAACATTGTCTTATACCTCAATACATATTCATTGATAGGTTCATTTGTTCCTTATTTAATTTTGGCAATTTGGGCTTAGAAAACCTTTTCAAAAATATTAATGGAAAAGTGTGCCAAAAACTGATCTACAAGAGGTTTTAATGCTTTCATAGATTGGAGGGTTAAATCAGAGAACCACCTCAAAGCATAGTCCTTGAGGCTTCTTATTAATAATTTAGTAAAATTTCTATCATTAGAGGCATAATAAAGGCGTGTTGCATAAAATGATTGAAGATGTTGTTCAGGATCACCGTTGCCATCATAAAATGTGAACTTAAGTGCCAAAAAACTAGTTGGTAAAGGGTCCAAAAATATCTCAAGTTTAAGAGGGTTATGTAACAAATCTTTGGAATCAATGGCATGCCGAGACTCTAAAATGTTTTGTTCAATTTTTTTAACCTTGTTATCCAAGGTCTGTATAACTTGAAGGGGTGTTTTAACTATGGACCCATTGGAATTTATATTAACAAGCTAAGCAATCACCAAAGGGGATGTAATCATGGTCTAAATAGGCATATAAACTTGTATTTGAGTTGAAACATTTGTTAACCCCATGGTAGATGTATTAATAGTAGTTTTAGGAAACAAAGTTTAGAAGACATAATATATGCCTCCACTAGATGTAATAGGTGAGAATGTGTTCAAGGGGATATTTGTTGGTATATGGGTATGACCCATAATTATAATAACATTTGGTTATCTATGATTTTTTGTGTTCTTAGTTTATAAAATTATTTTCATTATTTCATCAAGATACTCAAGGTTTTAATGAATATTCTCACAAAATAATGAAATTACTTGCACTTGCTCATGATCTATTTACTCATGTGTATTGGTTTTATTAGATACATGATTTTCATTATCAAAATATTATTTTATGATAACCTCTAAAATATTTTTTTCATTTTCAACATGTGTATCATCATAATCCATAGGATTAGATCCCTCATTAGTTTGTGACATCTTAGGTGGTCAGAAAGGAAGTTTAATGTGTTCAATAGGCACACGTCCCAACCTAGAGTTATGCCTAGGTTGTATGCAAAATAATATAAGCAAGAAATGAAAAATTATAATAATATAAAACCATAGATAGCTAAAACCCCTAGGAATCAATTTTTTTTAATTCATATGAATTGGGTTCACTAAATGTTTAACCCTAAAAATCTAGATTGGGGTTATCTAGGGTTAAAAGGGATAGAGATAACATAAGATACAACTATCTCTGTATCATGAAAATTATATGCTAAACTTAGATATAGCATATGTTAAATTTATTAAACTAAGATAGGCTAAAAAATAGTAAGTATAACTATGGTAGATATGGTAATGACAAATAAGTAATGTACTTAGTTGGTTTCGATGTTGACATAATTTTGGATCTGAAACATGTAGGAATTAGATTAGAAGAATATTATAAAATAATCATCAAATTTTGGATAGGTACCTCTAGAGCCACAGACACTAGCATTAGCCTTGGATAGTTACATAGATGTTATTATCTAAACTTGATGTAGGTATCCTATACAAAATACATACTAGGAAAGGATGCAACCACCTAGATGTTTATGGGTTTGTCTTCACCTTCACTCTGGTGAATTTATATTTGGGTCATGGACTATCACTCCCCATCAAATTATAAAACCCTAGTTCTTTATCTTTATAGTGACCTTGGGGAAAAATAGGTTAGTGGGAACATAGTATTGATCTAACCCCAAAGAACCCTTTATCAATGAGAACTACCTATATATCTAATACTCTTAAGAAAGCCTAAAAATAATGTAGTTCTCCCCTACATTTTAACTTGTGTGTGAATCATGCAATATGTAAAAATTGAGTACAATAGTGACTTAGCTTATAACTTGGAAAATATAGATATTGGGTTGTTCCTTTAGTAATTCAGACCTGTGTATGTGTTATCCCTATGACTGATATGAAAATATGAGAAAAAGGGAAGCTTTACTTTATCAAGTACTTGATTGAATGTTTTTGATAAGTTGCCTTAGTCTATTATAGGTTTTTTAGGCTAGGTATGAGTGAGGGTTGATTTTATATTTATATCAATACCTTTAGATAAATAACTTTTATTAAATCACATAATCCAATCATTAGTATGTGTTTCATTTAATAATTGTATGACTTTAGGGCATCAAACACTTGCATCAGAGTAGGATACCTATGTTGATGTAGGTGTCTATCTAGGATGTTAGTGTCTAAGGAACAAAAAAGTAAGTACATACTAAAAACTTGTAGAGGTGGAAGATAAGTAGGTGTTAATAATTTTGAGAAATATATAAGGTCTAAGACATCAACATAAGACTATTTGAACCAAGATATAGGACAAGGGGCATAAGATAAAGGAAATGGAAGACTTCCAAAAATGAGAAAGGTTTAGAACTAAGAGGAACAACTAAGGTATAATTTTGCCAAGTGTACAAGATTTATATGCTCTGTAAACCATAAATATCATCTACATAATAAATGGAATGTAATAAGGATATAGTGGATGAAAGGAAATTACGCAAGGAGAATAGGTTAAGAAGAGATAGTTTTAGCTATCCAAACATAAATACTCACTAGAACAATCCAAAAAAGAGGATTTTAGTAAAGGAAATCTTTATCATAAAAATGGGATAGGGAAAGGCCTATTATGTACATAGGAACATAATACATACACCAAAAATATTGTATAATAATAGTAAAAATAATAGACAATAATTTTGTATTTCCTCAAAAGAATAGACAAAAATGATATTCTTAACAAATCAAGATTTCACAATTACAGAAGCTCATAATGTATATTCGAACAAAATTATACATAAAAGCTTATGTGCAATGACTATCTAACAATAGAACTTAACAACATTTGAAAGGATAAGAATCAAATAGATTATCGTGAACACATACATTATCCATTTAGGGAGATTTTGGGCACAAATTCCATAAAATTTCTCCTTGTAGTGATTCTTCCATGAGCTAAAAATACAAACTCTGTTCTTTACCCTTGCAAAAAGATGTTCAACTATCAAAAATCCCTTTGAATGATCTCAAAACTCCTATTTATAGTTTATCATAGGTGTAACCACCTTCATAACTAACTTTTTGAGTAAAAGGTATCTATTTTACAATTACTTTTATCATTTTATAACTTTTAAAAAGGTAAATATGACCTTTTAAATTATTACAAAAAGTGCATTGGAAAAATAAAAATATGAGAAGACAAACAGTGAATTTTAATGGTTATGAGAAGAAGATTACTCCTTTTATTGAGTATGACCTTTTATCACTACTGTAACAATCTCTGATTTACCCTATTGAGATGAATTGAATCTATATATTATGAACCTCTGAACTGCCTAGATAAGCCCTTCTTTTACTAGAATAATTGTATGATTCAATAATGCAAGACACTAATATGATGCATTGGTAGCCTCTTCAATCTTGAATTTTTTTTTAAATTTTAATGTGAGGTTTTCAATTACATTATGAATACCACTTACTTTACATATTTTTCCTTTATTTAATATATTTACTCCAAAAGTTCCATTTTTATCATCTAAAATTTCTCTTTCAATTATGTAGTTGTTCCAACTTTTGATTCATCCTCATTCGATATGTAATAATGAATAGACCAAATATTGGCATGTACCTCAAATTTTACCTCATCATAAAATTTCCCATATTGTTTCAAGTCTTTCAAATCTTCATCTAGAGTGTAGATCTTTTAGTTCACACATTAAGCACACAAGCATGAATAATTATTTTCTAGTTTGTTAAGAATACCTTCTAAGACCAAATATTTCTCATCCATGGCATCCATGTCCCTCAAATATATAACCAATATATTCCATATTTCAATCTCTCTATATATCTACTTTTTCTTCTTCAACTTACACCTGACTAGAATTGATGAGATCATAAACTCTTCGATTCTCATTGAGGAATTTAAAACCTTAAATAAGAAAATATTTGACCTAGGACCCCATCACTATACCATGATTTTTAAACTTATTTATTTTGGATATTGTGTATTTATAAATGACAAATTTAAAGCTTTGAATTGTTATTGTGGAAGAATTTTATATAGGTGTATAAATCACACTTTGAGAAGTTTCACCAATATTCAAGATTTGTTTGATGTATGCTAAAAGCACACATACATTTTCTTCTAATTGTTCTCAAGTCTAAATTCCCTCTTATTTCATTTTAATTATCTTATTTTTAGTTAGTTTTAAATTATGAATGTTACCTTCAATATTTAATTCACCTAAATTGATTTTGCTAATGTTATAGTCATCCAAAGTCATTTCATCTTGGTTCTTATTCACATGAGGTTGTGTTATTTCCATTTATTGTGTTCCTAAAGGTTTAATCATCAACCTCAAATTATTCTTGTCCTTTATTTTATTTGTAATACCTTAAAATATATTGTAAATAAAATAAAAATAAATATTAGCTAGTGTGAATAAGGTTTTTTCTTGCTCACAATCTATTATACCCATGAATAATACATGTCTCCCTATGAACTAACTACTTGAGAATATATGGAAACCAAGGGATTAAATTATTATAAATATCACAAGGGTAATATAATAATGGATCTAGGTTCAATTTATTATGGGGTAACAATAACTTCTTGATTAGAGAAAACCAGAGGTGGAGGAAAAAATGGATATAGAATAGGGAATAAGGATGATGGAAGTGGAGGGGGAAATGGAAGGAATGAAAGTGGAGGTGACTTTATGGGAATAAAAATGGTAGGAAAATTCACTAAACTTGGGTATGTAGATAAAAAATATTGAGTAGTGTTATCAACCACACTAAAGGGTCTATCTCTTGTGTGATTTTTTGAGTGATAGATGGATTTGGTCTCTTGATTTGTATATATTTCCTCAAAGGATCACCTTTACATATTTTTTTATTAAATATGTCTTTGATGAGATCTTCTCCATCTCTCATACTCATATAAACTAAATTTGATTTCTTTATGAAGATCTTGGTGCTTGAAGATTGAGAAATTGGAGCAAAAGAAGTTTGTCGTTACCCTTTTGAAGTCTTTTCATCTCTTAGACAAATTCTTGATATGAGCTCTCACTTTATTATCATATCATTCTATTGATATAACTAGCATGACTTGTATGGATTCCACAATGTTAGTCAATTTTTTAATTAACCAATCAATCAGAGGGATGGTTGTGAGGTGAATCTTTTCATATAAAATCTCTTATATAATGTCAGTGGCATCATCTTAAAAGTTCATTTTTCACTAGTCAAGTCTAAAATAATTCATCTATTTCAACGTCATCCTTGACCAATCTCTTTTTTTGACTTTGAAATCATATTCTTAGTCTTCAATCTTTGAAATATGAGGGTAGTTAGAGCCTATTTTGAGATTGTTTTTCATAAAACCCTTTCTATGAAATCTAATTCTCATAGTGTTTGGGTACATTGCAAATTCCACCAATGACTTTTCAATATTGGAGACATATATGGGAATCTTACCACTAAAGTAATCAAGACTAATAGTTAATTTTACTTCTCTTATATGTTTATCAGTACATTTAGTGTACTTTACTAAGTTGTCTATAAAGCTTAATCATAATAAATATGTCACTAGGATACCTTGGCAATCTAAAAGGGACACCTTTGAATATGATAACTTACATGTATGTGAATTTTGGAAACTGGATGAAATAAATTCCATATTTCCTAATAAAATTAGTTACTTCATTGGAAATTCTAGTCATAATGTTCTCATCTACTGTTATGACTAGCATCATGGAGAATGCATCATTTACTCTCCTAAAATGGATTTTTCCATTCTCATGATTAAGTTGAGGAAGATTTTCATATATTAGTGTGCCAGGGATATTTTATTTCACCTCTATTAAATTAGGACAAGGCCTAAGGACTACAAACAAAATAAAACAAGTATGAAGTCATATATAATTCTTTGTTGATTCTAGTTTGATTAGTTATTCATGAATGTTTTTTCTAATGATCATATCCCACTCAATGAACTACTTCCCTAGATAGATGATACTCATGAACATACACATCCATTAGCAAAAAGTATTTATCTCTTTGTCTCCCATAACCCTATTTAAAAGGGTGAGCATATTAGATAATTCATCTTTGAAATTTAACATGTATATGTTTTTGATATGATTGATATTGATTCTTTTTCTAGTGGTCAACCAAGATTGACTTGGGGTCCTCTTAACCTTATCATGATTGTTCTTCTAGAACCATTGAGAAATGTCTCTATTGATTTACATCATTTCATTATGGAGTTCAATGATAAAGGTGATGCCTATAAAGGTACTATCTAGTTTGGCTATCAATTGGTTATTTACAAACCTTATCTCTCTACTTTTAGGGTTGTAATTTATGAATGTGAATAACAAATTTGCACACTGAGTAGAAGTCAGGAATGTAACTACATGTGAAATTCCATTATCCATGATTCATCCTCCTAGAATAGTTTTTTTAGCATCCATTATTTCCAAAAAATCATTCATATCTATGTTCTTCATGTCACTATCAGAGACATTCAATATGTTTGTATCTAGATGGGAAACAGGATCATATCTCATATATTTTAACTTCATATTTGATAGTGTAGTTGACTAAATAGAAACTTGAGTAAGTAAATCAAGATTTTTGTAGATAAAATCTAAATAGAGAAAGTATATATGTGAAATTAATTCTATTTCAATGAATATGAAGAACTGAACAAACTTGTGAAGGTTTCTAAATCAGACAACTATTCTAGAATTTTTTGTGCATATAATGATCATTTTATGTTTGGTTGAAGGTTTTGAGCAAGAATATCATGATATCACGTTTGAAAACACTATAAATGCATGCAAGGGAATTATAAACATTTTAGAATAATGTAAAACATTTTGAGACTTATGAGATTATGCATGTGAAGAGAAAATGTTTTAGATGTGCATGGGATAACTTGAGCTCTGTATAAGCTACCAAGAGTTGTTACTTGGTTCACGGTCATCTAAAATTTGTCAAAAATTACCTATTTACATTAAAATTAGCCTAAATGCAAGATAAAATGAGGCACGATAGTTTAGGAAGGTCTTTTTATGTGTAAGGAAGCCTTCTCAATTCTATGATGCACAAGAAGAAGTCTGTTGAATGTTACCAAGCAAAATCAGTGCTTATTCTTTTTCAAAACCACTTGTAAATAATTTAAAATGGTTATTTAGGAATATTTTTATGGATTTTATTGGTGAATGAGCTCAAAATAATATGTATAAAATTTGGTGAGGCTAAGAATAAGCATGCAGGGATAAAAACTACATTTAATTTGTTAAAACTTCCTATGAACAATGAAAACCAACTACAAAGGTCTAATACAATTAATTGTCTTAAAAAAAAACCCAAGAACTACTCTTGAAAGGATGAGTAGAGGTGGGTAGAGTTTTATAGATCTTGAAACCTGTTTTCAAGTATGAAAAATCATACAAACTAAAAATATATGTTTAAACTCACATGCAAGAGACATCATACACATGGAGGGAGTAAACAAGTTATTTTTAGAGTGATTCGGAATAATTATGCAAGAATTAAGAGAGGATATAACAACATGTAGACTTTTTCAAGGGATAAAACATGTTTTGAGGCTTTGAAAAAATTGCATGATAAAAATATACAATAGTTTTAGGAGGATTTAAAATGGTATGTAGGATTTGGGAGTGAATACAACAATTTTTGGGTTTTTTCAGGATGATTAAATATGTGTGAAAGCTTTAAAAAGCTTGCATGCTTATAATTTTATCAAAACCATTTTATAACTCCACCAAAACCACTGAAGTGCAGCCAAAAACACCTACTAAACCTCAAATTAACATGTTTGTATTTGCAACCCCATTTTATTGGTAAATACCATGAACATTGAAAGGTTTAACTACATTTAAAAGGACTCAAATATAGAAAACAAAGAATATGTGGTTGAATAAAACTTTATAAAAGGTGAAGACCATGAATTAAACACTTGAAACAACTTTTATTATATGAAAAAAGAATATAATAAGGTAGGTTAGTCTTGTGTTAGTCCTAATAAAATAATATCAAAATAACACACTAAAACTTACACTCTTAGCCTAGACACTAGGGAGAGCATAGGTAACAAAAATATAATGGAAATACAACTAAAACATAAAATAAATATTTCCTTTACCTTCCTTATAGCTCCAAGATCGCTTTTTAAAGTGTCTTTCTCAATTTTTTCATCAATAAGTCTTTGATAATGAAGCTTTCTTTGCTCATTCTCTCCTTGGCACCTTGGCTTGGCTGATTGGGTTTACTTGGATCATGAATTTAGCATAGTAACACTACTTGTATGAGGCTTATGGAGTAAATCCTACATAATATCTCTATAATATCAAATTTTTTTTAAATGAAGGGGTATGGCCTTGTATTTATAGCCTCAATAATTAACTCTCACCCAAGGTGAGTTAAGGTTATGTTTAAATATGGAATGGGTTCAAACTTATGCTAGGTGAGTTGAGACTAACTTCAGTTAAGGTAAAAGTTGTCATGTAATTATTATTTTCAATTAATAGGCATGGATATCAAATTAGATATTTTTAGATATTTTCAAAGATCTTGACAACTCATAAAGGCAATGGTGAAAAGGCTTGATATTTTGATTTTTGGAATTTCCATTTTTATATATTCATTAATTACAAATGGATAATTCAAATAAGCATTTAATTTTTTTTAGTTTGTTAATTTATTTTGATTATCATTTTTTCTCTTTCAATATTTTATCAAGTGCCCAATTTAATAGGTCCATAGGCCAAATTGATAGTTGTTATGCCACAAGGTGATTGGGGATGAATCCATGAGAGGTTATTTTACATACAAGCTAGTATCCCAAATAGGGATGCCTCAAGATAATATTGAGATTTTATAAATGATGCATAGATTAAATTAGGACATTTAATTATTCCTAAGACTAATTTTTAATGGTTGGTAGGAATCTGTCAGAAGTTTGATCGAAAGCCAGATGTGCCCAGAATTAGGTGTCTATAGTTTTTCCCCTATTTTGAAAGGCATTGCAAGTTATAGGTTAGTAACATCTTCTCAAATAATAAAAATGTCATTAATAATTAAATAAGATGTTGATTGAAAAATAATCTCTAAAAAACATTTGGGAATCTTATAATGATTCCCCCTCAAGGGAGTGGCTGACACATATGATTGATGGATGGTCCCTTAAAAATAAGTAAGAAAAAGAATGTAATTAATCCATGGGTGAGATTAATCCAATCGAGATAATGCTTGCATGCATTGATTTAAAAATTATTAATTTGCCTAAATGAGATTATAATCATTATAAAATATTGAGACACTTATTTACCCAAAGGTTTTTATAATCATTAAGATGACTTGGATTAAATAATGATTTTTAGTTGTACCCTAGTAGGATAAATTGGGAAGAATAACTCAAGGATATAACCTATTGCACAGATTAAAGATGAGTGGGTGAAAACATAGATGCAATGGTCTAATAACTAAAGAAGACACAAATAACTAGACATATGAGGATGCACAAAGTGATGAAAGAAATGATTGGAAGAATAAATATGGCCAAGCATACCTAAGATACATCATGTATCCAAGTGTTGCCTACATAGTCTAAATAGACCTCAGGTCAATGTAGTTCACCCAAATATGGGAGAAAATGAAATTGGGAATAAAATAATAAGAATTTATCAATGTGAATGATTTGGTTGAACTTGTCAATGTGGAGATGTTTGTCTTGATTAGCATGAATATAACTAAAATGATCAATAATTTGAGTTTGATCAAGGAGGGTGGGAGGATTTTCCAAGGTGAACCAAGAGAAGCTACTATAGAACCATTACTTGTAAGATTTCCTGAGCTGATTTTTTTTGTAACACATGATAGTATGCATCATGATATAAGATACCATGATAAAGTATCCAAAATATGCATAAATATTGACACATGATCTAATAAATAATTGAAAATAATGCACCAATGATAAAAACCATGATGATAATGTTGATGTATGAATATGGATGGACTCAAAAATAATGCACAAGGAATCACCCAATAAATTCAAGTCAAGGCACAAAAATGAAAGCAAATAAATAGGTAAACAAAAAATAAATAAACAACTAAGTAGACACACAAAAATATTTAAATTAAAAGTAACATAAAGCATCATGTTATCAACCAAGTTAATATCTATGTGTGAAGACTCAATGAAATGATAAATAAGTAATGCCCCCAAGTAAGGATACATGAAAAGGGAAGGTCACACCCCCAATAGTATGGGAATGGATTGGAACTAACAATTGATTTACCCCAGTAGGGTGGATCAAGGAGGACTGACTAGGTTAAAATAAGACAAATGTTTTTAGATTTTTTCTAAGCATCTCAACTCGATTTAGAATTATGAGATACTAAATAGTCCAACTCATAAAATAATGAGAGTGTGGCTTAGGTTGTTTTTAAAATGGTGAGAGTGTAAAAACTTGAAATTTCTCACAAAATGGTGAGAGCATTAGAAAATGGGTGATAAGACTAACCTAAATGTGAATCGAGTGCTACCTACATATTCCCATTAAGATCTCAAGTCACTATAGTTCTACACACACAAAAGGTAGTGAGATATGACTAGGTAGCATCAAGTTAATAAATTTAGGAAAATAGCAAAGCAAATGATAATAATAATAATAATGGAAAGATGATGCACTAATGCATAAAAAAGGTATTTTTCCTAATTTTACCATAGGTGGTTATAATTAGGAAATAATGGCATAGGTTAGTCATACTAATTTACCCATAGGTGGTTATAATTAGTAACACAAGGTGTAATATTGATTTTTCTAAAGGAAGTTATAATTAGTAACACCAGTCAAACATAAATGAAATATGTAATTTCTAGATACATTTTCATTCTATTTTCATAGACTACCATTTGAACATATAAATTTGAAACTATTGAAACTGGATCAGAATCCCCTCATAAAAGGTGTTTGAAGAACCAATGGAACCAATGTCAAAAGGGTTAGGTAGGGTGGGTCAAAAATAACTTTTTTCAATGGTGAAGGTATGGTATAATGTTATATGATGTGGCATTATTCAAGGATGGTGATTTCATGACAATTGGATATAATGGTAATAGGGTTTCCCCAAGTGATAAGGTAAGGTAAATGGCAAGGTATGAAATAATGGCAAGGCAAATGGAAACTTAAAAATGCAAGTTAAATAGTTATATCAAGGTAAATGTTTATATTGTTCTTTCTAATGTGTATATGCATTTATTGATCATCATATGATACAACTAGAATAATCAATCATGTAAATTGTTATCACACACTTTTTTTGAATAGCTTCTCTATCAAAAACTTGCTATAGATTTGGACTCGAATAATGTTGTGATCTTCATTGGTCATTGATGTTATTTCCTAAAAACTTAAAGATAAAATGTCTTCATAATATTTACAAAGTAAAGTATGACTAGGGTTGTTAAATATGGACAAATATTGGATGATAGGTCTGATTTAGTAATGTAAAGGTGGATGATAATGGACTGTATAATTGTTGGGCAACAAATGAAGATCAAGATTTTTAAGCACACACAATGTTGTTGATTCTGGATTCGATATAAATTTATTTTTGGTGGGTCCAAAGCCTTCTAAATATTCTTTTGATAAGCCCACCAAATGTTTTGATTGTTTGAGCCTAGTATTAGATACAATATGATGATGTTTTAGATTGGAAGTTATTGATGTTATCTTTAATAATGTCTTCATCAAGCAGTGAATAACTATTATGCTCAGTTATTGGTGCCTCGATGAGGTTTTCACCAAAAAAGTTTTCTTCATTGTCCCATAGCACCTCTAAGAATGTTTCATTAAGGAACATTGAATTTTGACTTGATTATCTTCTAGTGCCCCAAACAAGGTTTCATTAGAAGATGCTAAGTTTAGAATTTGATTTCCCCCTACCACCTCTAAAAAGGTTTCACTAGGAGATATTATTTTGCATGAATGTGGTCATGGTCCTACTAATATTATTTATCTAATATGTTTCCATGTATGTAGCTTAAGAAGGTATGATTCTATCAGTCCCAATCAACACTTATGGGATGTGTAATATTAATATAATGGCTAGGTTGGTTGGTGTTAATGGCATGTGGAATGGTAATGGAATGGAAAGAGGTAGCACAATACTCATATAATATACTAGAATAACTTGTGTTGAAGCTAAATTAATCATCCTCAAAAACCATGGAAGGACCATGAATGTATTTTGATTTTGAATCCAATTCTGACCCAAGGGACTCTAAATCCAGTGTTGAGATTGATGTTGATTATACTTCTTATGGTAAATCTGATGTGGACTCAAGAATAGAACCTAACTCTAGTTCTTATTTTTCATCTAGTTTGGATGTTGTTGTAATGATGTCTTGTTGAATTTTTGATATTGAATAAGTAATAGCCTATGATGGTGTAATGGGATCTACAAAGACTAATTTGTCAAAGTGAGACTCATCAATGAGGGGAAAAGGTCAATAGACAACTCCATATAGACTAACTTCTCAAAAGGAGTCTCTTTAAAAATAGGATAATGGTCAAGATAACTATTTTCCCAAAGGTGGTTATAATCATTTAGAAGTGACTCAACAAAGACTAGTTCATCAGAGTGAGACTCCTCAACAATAGGTAAATGATCGAAAGGGGGTTCATCCCAAGTTGACTTGTCACAAATGGGTGGTTTAAAAAAACATCATGAATTTGTTGGTTTTTTTGCCTTGGTTTACATTTGGCTATAAAATATCAATTTTAAACACATATTGGTCTTTGAATGATTGACTTTATTAGAGAGGTAATGATTGGATCTATTTTGGCTCAAAGACTGGCATTGATTTTATAGAATGGGGGATGGTTAGAAATGGATGAGGGATGATGGGTGGTTGGATAATGATCTCTTTATAAATAATCTCATCTAAGATGGGCTTAACAAAGTTTGGTTACTAGTCTAAGATGGTCACTGTGACTCGTCTAGTCATAATTGCATAACTTTATTAGGATAATGAGCCACCATACTTGGAAGGGCCTAGAATGGTAATGGTATGGAATTTTCAAGCTTGGTGTCTTACACAAGCTAAATTATGAGGTCCTATAATGTTAATGGTAGGGAATTTTAAAGCTTGGTTTCTCACACAAGCCAAAGGATGAAGTCCTAGAATGGTAATGGTAGGGTTTTGTGAAGCTTGGTTGCTAGCACAAGCCAAAGGACAAGGTCTTGGAATGGTAATGGTAGGGAATTATGGACCTTGGTTGTTCACATAAGCCAAAGGAGGATTAATTGTATAGGTAGGGGATCAATTATTTTTATCATTAAATGAGTGAACTTGATATGTTAATCAACCCAAAAAAGGTATCACTGCATTTTATTCTTGAGGATCTTGGATTTGTTCTTTGGATTGAGTATTGTAATGGGGATAAGGATCCATATCACAAAATACATATTTTCCATAGGGGTCTTGAACAAAGTCATCTTGTGTGGCCACATTATCATAAGCTAGATTGTACATGGCTCTAATACAAGTGTAACGAGACATATCCAAATTAATGATGAATGTTTCATAAAAAGGCCTAGAGTTCTACAAACTCTGAAAAACAAGGTTCAAAGGACAAATGGTTCAAATATAGTCTAACTTGGTCTAAGTAATGGAGATATATCTCCAAAGAGGTTTGTGTTAAAACTTGGTCTAAATAATCTAACATCAAACGTCTAATACAAATGGTCAAATAAATGAAATAAAATCAAAATGCCAAACTTAGGTATAAAGTGTTTCAAATAGGTATAACCTAGGTCTAAAGAAATAAAGGTTGCTAGGTCTTTTGGAAAACAAGTAATAAAAGATAGTCACAAAATAGGTATTATTAGGTCTTTTGGGAACAAGACATAAAATCTAGACTTTAAACAAAACAAGGTCTAAAAGGTAAGAGATTTAATCTAATAAATTTAAAACACTTTGACACAAACTAGGCATTTGGGTTTTAAACATAAACTTGATCATTTGGAGAAAATACATGGAATAATAGGCATATGGAAGATAGACTACTTCCCCAAATTTAGGCACAAATATAGTTTTTAAATCAAGTAAGGAATTAACCTAAGTTACATAACCCAAAAGTGAAGGGTGAACATCTAAGCCAAAATTATACAAGACATAGGCATAAAACAATCAATGTTTGAATTTGAACTTGTCAAGGCTAATTTCAAACTAGATTTAGAAGACTAGAATTTTCAAAATAGATAACAAGTTAGACAAGAACGAATGGCATGATGGCACTAGGCGTAGATCAAAAAGGCACACATAGTTTTTAAAATTGTAATTTGGACACAAGGTAATAAGTCTTTAAAATGATTTGAGAAGCATAACAATGTTATCATGCTCTAAAGGTATTAAAAATGGTTTGTTTCAAGACTCTAAGGCCAAAAAATTGGAATGAATGGGATAGCGTAATGATGCCCCTTTCAAGAAAGTGGCAAACATACACAAACATTTGACAAATGACTATGGCAAAGGTGTGATATCAAATGGACAATGTAACACCTCTTTAAAATAAAATATTGGTGTATAAACAAGACTCATTTTTGAAATGTTATGATAAATAAATAATTTATACTCAAGACCAAGCAAGTAAAGAGGGGAAAATGATAAAACACCTAAGTGTAACATCTTAAATCTTGAAATTGATAAGATTGCATCGTACTATCAAATTCCATCTATATACTTTCTCTTGAGAGGATTTTAAGTCGTTAATCTAAAAAGTAAAAGTTCATGAAAATTAGGGTTTTTAAGCCCCCTCTTCTTTCAAGGGTTTATACGATAACATGAAACTTTGGGCTAATCACTCTAAATCAATAGTATGTCCACAACAAGTGGGGTTATTTGAACTATCAATTTTCATTCATTTCTAAATGGTCTCATATCTGTGCCAAACACTAGGACACAATCATGTCATTTAAATCTGTTTCAACTAGCTTGTTGTAAATGTGAAAATTTCTTATCCTTTTAACAACCATTACATCTATTAATTTCTTAGTGTAGTGCAATTTTTAAGTTACCCTACATTTCAAGGCTTATTACCACTAATGAAGTTTTTTTTAACTACTAAAAACAAGCATCCTAATGGGTCATCCTCAATTTATATACGCCACCATGGAGTGGGGTTGAAATGATGTTAGGAGATGAATTCCTGGGTCAATGCTTCCCTAGATAACCCATGAAGAGATGATGAACTCCCACCCATAAATCCAAAATACATGAAATAAAGATAATTGAAAGGACTTTATGGTCTTTTGGGGGTCACCCAAATCATAAATTTTTAGGGAGGGCCTTTGAAACTTTCCTTCTATGCTTTTGGACTGAAGTGAAAAATGCATAGAGTGAGCATTTTTTATCACCCAAGTTCCCTAAAGGGGATGAGGTGAAATCATACATGTGACATTCATTTTTATTAAACAAACATTTTAAATAATAAGCATAAAAATGAAACTCTTATGAGTATTTAAATAATGTGAGAGTTCATTTTAATCACCAAAATGAATTATGTAGTGAAGTTTGAGCCCCTTAGTGGTTATTATTAAAAACAAATTAGAAAATCAAAAATGACTTAAGTATAAAGATTTTTAAAACACCAATTTAAAATGTGAAAGTTGAAACTAAGAATTTTTTAAATGTCTTCCTCTTGGCCTTTCGATCTTGTAAATTGTTAGAGGATCTACCTACTTAGAAGCTCAAAATCAAGTGAGGAAACAACATTTAGAATTTAGCTCTCATGTTTTTTTATTTGTCTTAGAGACCAATTGTCATCAATCCATAGAGATTGATTTTAATTCACAAAGATAGATGTCAATCCATAGAGATTGATTTAGATCCATAGAGATTGATTTCAATCCATAGATATTGATGTTGATCCATAGAGATTAACATTGATTAATCAAATCATCAATGTTTCTTATAAAAACCAAGTCTATTTTGATGAAAAATGGTTAATAAATGGACTTAAAACCAAAATATCTCATGGGATCATATAATAAATGGGTTACATAGACACTCTATAGATCATTTAACATAAAATGAAATTAAGATAAATTAAGAAAAACCACTATAAACCATGTTCCTGATGTGCTCTATTTTTCACACAAAGATCATGGTCGATTCTCATAATCGACATCAATTTATAAAATCAATGTCTATCTATACAAATGTGACTAAAAATCAACATCAATCCATATAACCTGTGACTTGATTAAAATAGAAAGATGTAAAAATGAAGTTAAAACTTGAAACTTGAAGATTTTTATGCATCCATTAGAAAAACTAAAAGTAGCATATCAATCTCATTGGTTATATGGGATGCTTAGTCCAACTAGGCATGCCAACATGTGAACAAGGAATACATAGAGGGGATGTTATTCTTGTGTTATTCCTAATAAAACAAAGTAAAAATAACACACTAACACTTACACTCCTAGCCTAGACACTCGAGAGAGCATAGGTAACAAAAATATAATTGGAAATATAACTAAAACACAAATGAAATCATTACTTCACCTTATTTTTAGCTCTAATATGGCTTGTTGAAGTGGTTTGTTAGGTTTTTTCATCAATAAGTCTTTTATAATGAAACTTTCTTTGCTCCTTCTCTCCTTGGCACCTTGGCTTGGTTGATTGGCTTTGTTTGGCTCATGAATTTGGCATGGTAACACTACTTTCATGAGGCATATGGAGTAAATATTTCATAATAACTCAAAAATATCCAATTTTTTTTAAATGAAGGGTTATGTCCTTGTATTTATATCCTCAAGAATTAAATCTCACCCAAGGTGAGTTAATGTTGAATTTAAACATGGAATGGGTTCAAACTAACCCTAGGTGAGTGTTGGCAATTTGGCCTCCCAAGGCCAAATTCCAACCCCTATAACTAAAAAATGTTATTTTAAGGATATTATGTACTTCTTAATGCATTAAAATATCCAATGGATATATTTTTCAACATTTTTAATAGGATTCTCAAGTGGTTCTAGTAGTTTTAGTGATAAGAGGCATATTTTGAGGCCATATGTATAATTCTCAAGGAAAATTTTAGATTCAAAAATATTAAAGACCTTATTTTTACATTACAAGGTCAAACAAGTGATTTGGAAGAGTTTTTAGGTCTTAAAATTAACAAAACTATTTTCTCTCTTATATTGACCTCCTTGGTAGCTCTAGAAGAGTAGTTTCAAAGTGCTCAATGTAGACAGAGGAGAGATATTTAGGAGATGAAACTTTATAAATTTTTATGGGTCTTATTAATTTTTAAATTAGTTTCATTATTTTTTATATTGGTGGCCTATTCTTTGTGAACAATCACTAAGAGTGATAGCAGATCACTATGGCCTATTCATCCAAGAGGGGTTTGTTCTTGCACCTTTTTCTTAATATTAGAAATAACTGGAGATAAATGGTTTTTATAGATTATTTTATATGTAATTAATCTCCTTTTAATGGTGATTTAATTAGGTAACTCCTACTAGTAAGGTAAATATAGCATAGAACCAGTTTCTTATAGTATCTTTGTGAATGGTTTATTTGATCAGTTTTATAACATGATTTGAGTTGTATTAAAGTGTATTAATATTTAATTGTTATAAATTAAATATATAATTCATTTCACACCTCATTCATTCAATCAAATTTTCATAGGTCTCCATCTTGAGTATATCTTCTTTAAAATAGTTTAAGGTAAGTTAGTCTCTTCAATAAGGTACAGTGGTATTTAATGATCTTAATTCTAGTGATTAAAAGGTGATTAGGTAATTAAAGATATTTTTAATAACATTATATAACTCCAATAATTATCTAATACAACAATATTACTAAATACACTCTTAGGAACAAAATATTTAGTTTAAAGCCTCAAATGACTAAAATGACACTAAAAGATTATATGCTACTATGTTTTCAGCTTAAGAGAACTTATAAAAGACTTTATAATATTATGAACATGTTTTGAGGGTGAAAAATGGGTTTTCAATGTGTTTTAGGTCCTTACAAGAGAAGTGAGTGCTTACTTGAGCTTCAAGGTTCATCAAAACATGAAGAAAACTTCCTTAAAACTCAATTTAGCAGAGTTTAAGGTAAGTTTGCATTATTTAAGGTAATAATTCAATTATTATTTCCATATTATTATGACCTCATTATGTAAAATTAATGAATAAATAATGAACATTTGAAACCTCAAGTATCTTGAGATCATGAAAGTGGATGAAATGGTCTAGTGTACTGACAATCCGTATAAGTGCAAAGCTCACCTATAGCCATCATATGTTGGTTTAAATAGGGGGTACAATCATGAATTTAATAGGTTTTGGTCTACTAATATTAAATTTATTAAGGTTTATTATTTTTTAATACAAGTATAAATTAATCCTCAATCTAAGGTCTCTTAATAAGTTGTTGCGATCAAGGTTACAGCCAAGGAAAACTTTGAGAAAAAATCACCTACAAGTTGCTTCAAGGACACCTACAATCATGAGGTGGTGATGGCTTGAGGCTTATAAGCCATTTAAATAATAATATAATGATAAAATTTAAATTTTTTTAAGTATAACATATTTAATTAGGTTCAAGGATCCATTAAGGTGGCCTAAGTAACCTATGAAGGCAAAAGGACCTACAGGCCCTAGGCTTATAGGTCATCATTTTAAACATAGGTTCATTGTCTTAAAAGTGAAGAAAGAACCTAAGACATGGATATCTAAGCCTATGGAATATGACATAGAATAAAATTAATCAAATAATACCTAGATGATTGCATAGTCTCATGAAAGACATTAGATTGAGTTGACATCCCTATCTTCACCTACAGGTCCATACAAGTATTGTGTACTTGATGAGCAAGAACAAGTGGTAAAAAAAGAGATGTTAAAAGATATCTGAATATAATTTGAGCTCAATAAAGATTCAATTAATTCCAATAGATATTTATAAGATTAAATACCTTGAAGGTGGAACTTCAATTCCTAATGCATAGTCATGATTCCTTAAAGAACCTATAGACATAGTACTTACAAACCTACAGCTAGCCTAAAGTGCATATACAATTTACAAATACAATGTTCTAGTTGGAAGAAGGTATAAGTAGGAAGTGAGGTCTAAATGGTTTTTTAATTCTCTCATGATGTAATTTCTTAAGTCTTATCGATGACATTCTTAAGGTCTTGTAACACTTAATGTTTACCTATAGTCTATACAAATTACTCCTAATAGACCTACAATCAATTCTCTATGTAACATGAACTTCTTGGACACCTAGTAAGAGATTGAAAATTTATCTTTTTATATAATATTACAATACAAATAAAAAAATATAATACCAAGATTAATTCATTTATGAAAGGATGAATCCCTAAATTTCACTTATAGCTATAGTCAACACCACCAATAGCACACTTACAGTACTATGTACTTGAGGAGAAATGAGAGAGGTGGTAAAGAGTGTTAATAGAGCATATATGATTAAATAGTTTTAAATATAGTTTAGGAATACAAATAGGTTAAAATAGTGAAGGAGAGGACATAAACTTAAGCACCTACATAGCCAAATACCCTAATATATAGCTATAGGCCTTTTGAAAGGTTAACTCAGTCCCTAATCCTAAGTAATATCCAAGGATATTGAAGGATTATATAGAACCTAATATAATAATATATTTATGTAAATATACCATTTTAAATTTTTTAATGAATGAGGTGAATACCTAAGATACAAGGTATGCAGTCATGATAACCTCTCAAAACACCCATAACAAAGAAACAACATAGACTGACTATAGGCTTAAGGGAATGGTAGAGTGAGTGTTTGAGATGATTTAAGCTAAATTGAATCATTAAATAAAGATTTATGGACTCTTAATGGGACTAATTATGATCATTTTAAACCTAAAATCAATAATTATGAGTTTTAAACTCATTTGAATAAGGAAAAATTGGCATACACAGTGAGGCCTAGTATCTAGTCTTGTTGACTGTGTAAGAGGTCTACATGAAAGACCAATGGATATTCCAAGAAAATTTTATGAATTAAAATATAATAATAGGTTTTTTTAACACTTCAAGGGTATCCAAATACTCAATATTTCCATGAAAATCTTCATTACTCCCAACTGTCACCTACAGCCAGCATGTGTGTAAGTATGAACTAGGAAGAACTATGAAGGCACAATGATTTGATAAGTTGTAAGGGTTTTTAAGAGACTTATATGGGTAATATAATCTATGAATTTTTTAAAAACATAATTCTCTATCTTATACCCCAAAATAAGTGTGACAGAGTCAAAACTTAGTCATAGATCTAATGAAATAAGAAATCCAGATAGCCTAGTCCCAAAAATGAAGGGAAATGATGTGTTGAGGCCTCTAAAGGCAATATTAAGATTTAAAATTTATGGTAATAAGTGTATTTAAGTTTACATGTTCTCTAAAATTTCATACTAATAGTTTACATATCCATTCTTTTGTCTTAGACCTTGCCCACTTCTTGGGTAAGGGTAACCATGAGACTTAAAGATCCACTTGGGCTCTAAGGACATGAAACAAGTTATTAGACCTCATGAATGGATATTTATGGAAGTAAATATTCATAAAATATTTATACATTAATTTTTATGTGGAAATAAATGTTATTTTCACTCTAAGGCCCTTGAGGGCAAGCAAGAGAGAGACAAGCTTAAACCCCAAGTACCCTGATCAGTGTACCAATTGTATATAGAGAGGTAATGATCACTTAAAAATAATTTATAATCATTTTATGTGTTTATATAAATTTTTAATAACTATTCACATCATTGATAATGACTTTTGAGATCTAAAACTCAAATTTGACCTCTTTATAGCCTCAAGAGAGCTAGGCAAGCCACCCAAGGAGCAATTTTAGATGCTAATACCATCTCTCAAACTTATCATTGGGATATGATCCATTTGGGATATTTTATTAGGTAATTAATAATGTTTTAAAATTTTAATGAGGTAATTTGGATGTCCCATCTTTATGAACAATCATTAAGACCCCAAATAGGCCTTAAACCCTCATAAAATGCCAATTATGACCAGTTTATGGAGAAAGACCTCAAAATCATATCTAGTTTCATATTTTTATTAAAAAAAATATTTTATGTTGTTTAATACTCCAATTAGGTTCTACACATGTGTTTTTTTTTACATCACTTATACAAATTACTCCTAAAACCCTATTTTTCATGATTTTTGGTGTTTTTTAGGTTCCCTGAGAAGGGGATAACTTCCCAAATAATGGGATGAGGTTATTTTTGAATTTTAATAACTAATAAATCTCAAAAAAATTCATGTTATATTCTTAAAGTGTCCAAATTAAGCTCATTTTTCAAGGTAATCCCAAACAAGCTCAAAATAAGCCTAAGAAGCAAGGTGGTTTCTTAGTTTGCACACTTCCATAGGGTTTCAAGGCCCAAAAATTATCATGAAGGTTTTTTAAAGTGTGTTAAAATTTAATCAAATAATTTTATAGAGTTTCACATGTTTTGGATATCCTAGCATCAAGTTTTCCACTTTCTAGGCTTAGGAGGGCTAATTAGGCCTAATTTAGGAGAGAGAATGAGCTAAAAAGTACATCTACACTCAGTATCTGATCACCAAATTTTGTTTAGAGATATAATGGGATATATGTTTTCTAAAAATAATCTCATTTTTCCATAGTATCTTCTATATTCATCCAAGAAAGGAGCTTTAGTTATTTTAGGGCTACAAGGATTTGAAAAGAAATTCATGGTTTTGATGCAAAATTAAGTATTTGTGAGTGTTTTATGTCTTCTAATTAATTTTAATAGGTCTGATATGATATTTTAATACCATCCATTGAATAATTTTTTATTATTTAAGACAATCTTCACTTTTCCCTTCTATGCCATGGTGAGAATGAGCTTTCTAAGGAGCCTAAAACACTAAATCATGGAATAAGACTTATAATATAATTTATAAAGTCTAATACACATTCACCATGACACAAAAGAAGAGATAACAGGTCATGTATCAGTTGGTATGAGTTTTAAATGTTTGAAAATATCTAAAGTCTCTAAAATATCTTCTCTCCTTCTAATGCCTAGGCTTGTTAGAGTTAAACTTTCACTTAAAGGTTTATAACATCTCGTGGATCATAGAAGGACCTCATAAATTTCATAGAAGAATTTTTCAATGAAAAATAAATGGGGAATTAAATTCCTATTTCCATGGGGAAGGACCAATTTTGTAATAAAGACACATGATCTAGTATATAGGGTTTTTGAGTAAGGATTTAGGCATTGTTATTGGTCAAACTCTACTAATCAGGGTTGATGACCTCTTCAAGACTCCTTCAAATATTCAAAACATGTCCCACATCAACCCCTATGCCACTTTTTAGAAGGAGGAAAAGAGATTAATCAAATAATGCTACATTAGAGTTTGAAAAGGATTTAGTAAAGGTCATATTTCCTAGTTTTGGGGGTTCTTGTCTCTCTCGCTCTCTCCATTCCCATTTTGCTATATATTCAAGCCTTAAGGCCTTGATTTGTATCCCTCTCTTGGCCATGAGTAACCTATACCTATATTATCACTTTGTAACCTCTTAAGCTAATGCAAATTACTATTTTTAAAATCTTTAATACTAGTTTAGTGTGTTATATTAGTTTGATTTGCACATGTGGTAGTTTTTCTCCCTTGGTAGGTCCTAATCTCACCTAATTACTAGTATATGATATTATTCAGGTCTCATATAGTGTTGAATGATAATTTTTTGATCTTGGAGTGGATATTTATTTGGTAAGTGCCTTGATTAAATCCTTCCATCATTACCCTCATGTTTTGACCACTTAGTATAACCTTTATGTGAAACACTTATGTAAAGAATTCCTTAGAGTTAGAAGATTCAATTCACTTGTATTGCTTACTAGTATTTGTTTAAGTCCAAGTTGAGTGGATGAATGATCATATTGATGCATCACCACCCCTTAGAGTAGTTTTGTTTTATGTATTTTGTATCTCTTTTGACCCCAATAGTAATAAATCTTAGTAAATTAAGCCAAATAGATGTACTAGGGGAGCTAGCCCCATAATATAGAGGTCTAGTCTAGTTATAAGGTCACCCATATCCTTTAGGTTATTCCCATGTTAGTCAAGGTTTAAATCAAAATTTAACACTCTCCTTCATATGGTACAACTTGGGTTGATAATAGTGAGTTGAGAATAACTCTAGTTGAGTTAAAAGTCGTAATGTAATTATGATTTTTAATTAATAGGCATGGCTCTCAAATTAGATATTTTGAGATATTTTCAAAGAGCTTGACAACTCATAAAGGTAATGATGAAAAGGCTTGATATTTTAGTTTTTGGAATTTCCATTTTTAGATATTCATTAATTTCAAATGGATAATTCAAATAAGCATTTAATCTTGTTTAATTTTTTAATTGATTTTTATTAGCATTTTTGTTCTTTTAAAATTTAATCAAGTGCCCCATTTAATATTTCCATAGGCCAAATTGATAGTTTTCATGCCACAAGGTGATTGGGGATGAATCTGTGAGATGTTATTGTTGCATATGGGCTATTATCCCAATTAGATATGCCTCAACATAATTCTGAGCTTTGATAAATGATGTGTGGATCAAATTGGGATGTTTAGTGATTCTTAATCTTAATTTACAATGGTTGGTAAGAATCAATATGAATTATGGTCAGAATCTAGATATGGCCATAATTGGGTGTCTACATATTCAAAATGGTAACTCTACATACTAAAAGACTTAAAACAACCTTTATTTTAAAAAGAGAAATCCACATGGTCAAAACATGAAAAAAGCTTTTTGTTTAAGTGGGAAAAGATATGAATCTTTGGTGGTAAAATTTATAAAATATTTCATTTGCATTTTGGTATCACTACATGGATAGATAAGGGGTGTTTTAAGTGTTTTGTAAGTTTTTAACTCATTTATACACTAGGCACTTTTTAAGGAAATTATTCATGCAAAGATATTTTAAACAAACCGTAAAGTGTAAGATAGGATGGAATATCCTACAAGAGGTCATACAAGTGATCAGTTTAAGTGAATGAATGAAGGATTTTAATAACATCCATAAGAGCATAAAACACCCAATAACTCATAACTTTGTTATTATGAAAAGTTTAAAAATTGACTCATGAAAGCTCAATTTTTGGGATAACAACTGGCTCTAACTAGGAACTTTGTATTACAAGGTATAAGGTAGAACTCTAGACTTTTGTTTTGTAGGAAAGTGTTTCACTCATTGGGATACAAAGTCATTTAGGTTTTTTATTAATAAATTGTTCAAAGATAAGGTAAAAATTTTCCAAAATGATAACTGACTAATAAGGATAATGTCATAGAATAAAACAACACAAAAAACACACTAGCAAGGGACAACGAAAGGAAAACATAACCAAAAATTTTATATTCATTATTTACATGCAAGGGACCCTTCTTCTTCATTTGAAATAAAGCTTCAACTAATTCCCATTATAGGGTATAGGAATATGTGTACCATCACAATAGGCCAAGTAGAAGGTGTTGTCTCCATAGAAGTGCCTAATTTTGATTTTGAAAGGACCCATCCACAAGGAGTCAAATTTTATGTGACTTACCTTTGGCTATTTGTTCTTATCCCATAAGAGAATAAGATCCCCTACTTGTAAATCTCTTTTTTTTCACTTTCTTGTTAAAAATAATTTTGACTTGAGCTTGATGTTCAACAATTTTGTCAACAATTCAAGTTGTGTCTTTGTCAAGCTTGCTTAGATAGATAATTATCTTGTCCAAAGGATTTTCACATTTTTTATTCTCAATATAATTAAACAACTATAGTTTAGTAAATTCAAGTGATATTAGAATTATGGATCGATCCCATACAAAAATTGAAATGGAGACAAACCAATATATTTTTTTGGTGTTATTAAATCTACCCATAGTACACCATATAACTTATCATGTCATTCCATCTAATTTTCATCAACTAACTTATGAATGATGATGACTAGGTTCTTATTGCTTGACTCAGCTTGGTTGTTTCCCTATGGGTAATAATCTAAAGAGTTGGACAATAAGATGTTATATACATAACAGAATCCAATCAATTATGAAGAAGAAAAATTTGAGGCATTATTTTTTATGATATTCTATGGAACACCATATCTCAATAAGATATTCTCTTTGATGTAATTACAAACTTCTAAAGTTGTCTACTTGACTGGAGAGATTCTACCCATTTGGTGAAATATTTTATAGTAGTGAGAACATGTGATGTCTCATACTTGAATAAGGAATCAGAGTTCCCACAAAATCCAACCCCCATTATTAAAAGGATTCTTCTATCACTATTGGATTGAGTGGAAATGTTTCAAGTTTTGGTCACATGATGAGTTATTGATAGGCCTTGCATTTCCATACCCATTCATAAGAGCCCTTTAAGAGTATAAGCAAATAGTAATGGGATTTTAGAATTTTATATGTTGTCACTAGAGTAGAGAAGTGTCCATCACAATCTTGATCATGAAAGGCTTGTAGGAGCTTCTTCTGTTGTCCATCATTAACACACCTCAATAAGAATCCATCGACACTCTTTTTAAACAATTTACCATGCCAAATTACATACTTTTTGGCCTTCAACTTAAGTGTCCTATTCTATTTGGTATCCAAATGAAATAGACAATCTCTATATGTCAGAAATAAATCAATATATGAAAACCACTCATCAATAGAATATATAAAAATGACAAGGGGGAGATCTTATTTATTTTTATCATCATAAGTAATTGAAGAGATTAGCTAAGAATATATCTATTCTATTATGAGTTGACATGATCCTTTTCCTTGAACTAATTTTATGGGCTTGATTTCATGGTCATATTCCTGAACATTGTTTATCTATTTATATTTATTTGATCTTAGTTCCTATTGATTTAAAATGTATTTCAACACTATACTTGGCACCACACAATGGAATGTGAATGCAGGATATAATACCTAAACTATTTAACAATTTTCACAACTAGGTATGCATGTTTTTCATCTACAGAATATTTTATCTCATGGTCTTTTAGACTAAAACTCATGAAATTAATGGGATATTCAATACCTTCATCATTATTATAAATAAATATGGTCAAAATAGTATGTTATGAGGTATAACAATAAATGATGAACTCTTTTTTGAAGTCAGGATAGATCAGATTTGTTGTATAAGCAATAATAGCCTTTATTTTCTTAAATACTTCATTTCCTTTTATTTTCCATTTGAATTAATGTTTTAATTTCATCATCTCAAAAATATGCTTGGTGATCTCTAAAAAATTGGAATAAATCTCCTTAGTAAATTCACCTTTTTGAATAATGAATGCACAACTATTTACTAGTTGGTAGAGATGGATTCTATATCACTTCAATTCTCTCTGGATCAATCTTAGTCCCTTCTCTAGAGATAATGTTCTCAATAATTTTCCCTTAAGTCACCCCCAAAATATATTTTTTAGGGTTGAGAGAAATACCATGCAATCAATACTTTTTTAATACCTTCTTAAGGTGTTCATAGTGATCTTCCCTCTTTTTTAAAAACATTATTAGGTCATCAAGTACACCAAAATTATATCATTCTTTATATATTTTAATGTGATATACATGGCCCTATGTAATGTATATCCTATATTTATCAAGCCAAATTACATTCATTGATATGAAAAAGTACCACATAGATTCATGAAAGTTATCTTTTATCGATCTTCCTTGTTAACATCGATCTAATTATAACTTGAGAAACCATCCAACATTGAGATCATTTTAGAAATAATGACAGCCTAGAGGACTTGATCCATAATTGGTAATGGATAATTATCTTTGAGAGAGGCGTAATTCATATTTTATAAGTCTACACAAATCCTAATTTCTCCACTTTTTTTAAGAACTCATACTATTTTAACAACCTAAATTGAATGGTGAATGAGAAAAATAATTTGAGTATTGAACATTTTCTAAATCTTGACAAAAAATGTCCCTAACATACTTATATTATACTATCTTTACTTTTGTTTGAATTACTTGACATAAATTTTGAGAGGGACTGTGTGTTGCATTTTCTTAGAATGAAAAGACTTGAGACCTTCATATGAATGTGTAAGAATGTCAATGTATTTTCAAATTAAGCTAATGAATTTTCTCCTTTATTTTGGTGAGAAAAATTTCCCAGTGTTAACCAACTTGGGTTGTTCTTTATAGCCTATGTTCACTTTCTCATGATTTTCTAAGTTGAAATAATCCTTTTGCATCTTATTTTTAATGAACCTGTCATGCTTGTCAAAAAATTATTCTAATGAAACTAGACCTTTAGGAATTTTATTCCCTTTCAATTTGATTATTCCTTCTTCATCTCATAGTTTATTTATGCCTTAATATTGCATTTGTGATGAATTTTATCTATAATAAGATTCACTTCCTTCAAAGTACAGGTTCCTAAATATATCTACTTTTTTAATCAAATAAATTCTTATTTGATCATCATTAAATACCAACTAATTTGCTAAATTTTTTGGCACACTAGGTTAATACATTAATTCAATTATGTATTTATTTGTACTGACATGTGAATGTGGAATGAAAAATAAATTTGATATTATGAAAGCATCTAATTTTGTATCATTATATCTTGGGATAGCATTGATAGAAAAAAAAATCAAAAAATTCTATGTTATCCCAAACTTTGTTCTTGTAATGCCTCAGATGATCATTTTTCACTTGATACTAACTTTTAATATGTTTTATGACCACCTTTTTATAACCAAAAACTTTTAAATTTATTATTCTCATTTCTCTTACAACTATAACCCAAGTAACAATGTTTCATATTTTGTGGTATTATTTATGCAATTAAACTTTAGATTGTATGAGAAAGAAAAAAATTATTTGTCAGGAGAGATAAGAATCACCCTTGAATAACTCTAGTTAAAGAGAAACTATCATAAAATTTTAATGTCAAAACTATTGGTAATTTAACCTGTCAAGGCCAAATACCAATCCGTACAATTCAAAACTTTTCCTGGTAATATTGAGCCCATTTAAGGTGGTCTAAAATGTACATTTTTGGCAAAAAGGATAAATTTTTATCTTTAAATGTCAAAATTGGAGTCTAATTTCATTAAAAACATTTTAATTACCTTTGACCATATTCATTTGAATGATATTAGCCTTACTCCAAAGTTTCATGACCTAAAAAGATCACTTAAGGAAATATTAAGTGTGAAAATGGTCATTTTGAGTTCCCATGTGCCAAATTTAGCTTTAAAAAGCATGTAAAATATTTAATTGTGTGTTAATACATGATAATGACCCATTTTTTTCCTCTCCATGAATTTAAATTTGTGGTGGATGTCTTAAGTTATCTTTAAAAGGCAAAAAGAGTTTATTTTCATTCATTTTTCAAGAAGTATGGATGTGTACAGCCAACCATATAATTAAAGACTTAAATAGGAGCAGGAGGATATGAAAGATGTTCATAAAGATTTTCATGGAAATTGGTCTCCATACAGGCTCAAAAATAGTCACCTACAGTCACCTTCCTCCTTTACACATAGAGGTAGACCTTCAAGTTTGATGTTGGTATGGTTAAGAAAGAGAAAGTATAGGTCTAAATTTTTGGTTAAATAAATTAGACTCAAAGGGATTATTTCTAGATTAAGTTGTTATGTAATTAGTCTCTACTCCCTCATGAATCATCCATTTAAATTTAGGGCATACATATACATATTTGAATCCATGTAGACAACTGATTTTCTTCAATTTATCCTCACAAAGGCAACATTTCAAAAAAAATCAAGTTTTTAGACCTTCTTGAGAACCTAATCCACCTTCCCATGGCCTCTTTTATTCCTTTTCCACAAATATGAAGGTAAAAAAAATCTCAATAATAGGTCTATAATGAAATTTTGTAGTTTACATATTTCTAAATGAGATTGTATGGTATGGAAAAGAGGAAGCATCATAAAAATCTCATGAGAATTTGTTTGTAGGGCCTTCATAATGTTCACATGTCCTTCAAGAAAAATTTTTCAATGGTTCCATTAATATTCATAGAAAATAGGACCATTCACATTCTCTTAATCATCTCAAGATTCCTATTTTAGCATTGTTTAAGGAAAATTAACATATTTTGAGGTTTTTAAAAAAACCTATGGTCCATTTTTAGCCTATTATCCTTATCCAAAGTCATCCAGATTGATATGGTTTGAGTATGATATGGTATATTATTGCATATGACCCTTCAATTTTCCCTTTTCATGGTCATAATTCTCCTTTCCACCTCCATTTTGTTCATCTCCATTACCACTATCATACCTCTACCATTCTCATTGTTTAAGCTTGGTTCCACCCTCATTCAATTTTTCCCATCTTCCATTCATGGTCATATACCCTTCCACTCATCTCCATATCACTATTAATTATAATAACAAGGTAAGAATAGTAGAAGGTTATCATATTTATTGAATATGGAGGTTAAATAGGCTAAACAAACATCATATACAGTCAATGAAAGAGACCTTCAATCATGGTTTTCCATGAAGAAAATCAATCTTAGAATGACAGGGATATCTTCATAATGGTATATATACAATGATCTAATCAAGATTATAAGAGATATGATAAAGTACCATGATCCATAATTGGTGACCTCTCCAAGGATAAGAATAGTCCTTCTCCATATAAGATGACATCATATAGCTACCTATAATTGGAATTGAAGGACACAATCATCTTTCAAGGGTTGACATTATCATAGTAATGCATGGTCTACAATTGTCAATCAGTTCAAGGTTATAGGTTCTAAATTTTTGATTTAATAAAATCATAAATCATCAAAATAGATGCAACCTTAAGTGTCCTTAAGACCACCTACAGGCATGTCCCATCTCAAGGAAGGCCTACTTGGTAAGTTTGAGGACTTTTCTAGGTTTAAAGAAGACTAATTGACCATCAAGAGTATTATAAAGTATGAGGACTCCATAGTCCACATATGGAACTCAATAATTATGTGTTAATATTTCAAATATGATTTAAAAAGGAGAATAGTGACCTACAGCTAGCCTAAGGCCAAGGGTGTAGTCATGAAGGTAGACTAGGTTCTTAAAGAAACCTAAAAGATATAAGCTTACAAGGAGTATTGAAGTGGTAAATAGATAATCATATAGAGACATTATCATGGTCACATTGTGTATGGTCAAGGCTCTCCAAGTATCATCAGGCCATACCCCTATCCATACACACACCTACATCTAGAGATAGGACTCTTTAAGTATGATACAATAAAATATAAAGGTTGTGAAGTTTTAACATGACCTTTGGTTTCATAGGGTTACTTTTCATTTTTAAGGAATATCATGAATAATTATTTAAGATATATATCAACCTATATATTTCAATGACATTTCACTTAGTCAATTTCACCCTAAGTAGTTAGCTATAGCCAACCCTAAAGATAACCTATAATTAAGTAGGTGAATAGTGTTAATGAAGGTTTTCTAGGATAGGGTTATCCAAGAGAATTAATTATAGCTTTAGAGATATTTTATCAAGTGAAATAATCTAATAATATTATCACCCTTTTTAAATTTTCAAACACCCTCAAGTACAATCTTGTTTTGTACACTCACCTATAGGCCTCATGAATATAGTCATGTTCCAAGCATGAAGAAGGTTAAGAGTACAATGATACATGATTGAGTGGGTCAATAAGAGTAATTAAGAGATAAAATTACTTGAAATAATATGATATGGGACTATAATTAATAATATAGCATAGTTAGGTTAACTGAAAGGTAACCTACAAGTTATAGTCTATACAAGCCTTAACAAAAGTCAAAACACAATCAGGTTTGGAGTAAAAGAAAAGGAGGTTTCATTTCCAAGAAGATGGTGATATAAAATAAGGGGGTTATTTATATAAGGTGATGATTAAACTTTTTTTCCAAAATATCAAACCCTTGAAGGAATATTACTTAGTTGTCATTCCTTTCTTAATCACCATCTACAGCCACATAAGGCTAAAGGCACATCTTCAATCTAGTATGCACATAGATATAAACAGTGGTTCATATTGAGAATTTTAATGATGGTTTGGGGTATATAATGTCAGAATTATAATTAAATAAGGTCAAATCATGATATTAGAGACTTTCAAAGCTAATATGGATTCATACATAAAAAACTTGCACCTACAGCGATACCAAACACAGTATTATATCCAAGTTGGCAAGAAGTTGTGAACATAGTGATTTAAGGTGTTTTTCATGATTAAAATACATACTCAAAGTTTAATTAATGTTTTTAGATAATAAATAATCATAAAAATAACTTCAATTACATCATATACTACCAAAATTCAAACCTCAAAATAGACCTACAGCCAATTACGGGCAGGCTACCTTCAACTTAGCAATAGAAGATAAGAATACAATGTTATATAGTTGTTTTCTTGATCATGAACAAGGGTCATAGAGTAATAAATTATGGAATTAGACAATGGAGAACCAAGTATGGTTTCAAAACACATGATGATAGTCAACCATCTTACTAATGCTTACCTACAGTCGTACAAGGTCTATTTCTTTTTATACAGTCATGTACAAGCAAGATACAAATAAGATGATCCATTAAAATAAAGTGTGGTTTGTGAATGAATTAATAAATTTTAAGTTGAAATGATATCTCTAAAACCTTGATAAAGTACCAGAGCACTGCCAAATATGAATTAAGATGAAGGTGATAGTATAGGTTGACTATACAGAATTAGATTGTGTGAGGGATTCAAAGCTTTGTTTGAGGGTAAACATGCCATAAAGAGCATGTGAGATTAGTTCTCAGGTTATATTAATGTATTTAAGTCAATAATAAGGTTTATATTCCTATCTAATACCTCCATTGCTTACAATATTCACCTATAGTAGTGTATAACACAGTCATATGAGGTCTATTGAGGAAAAGCAAAGTGACATAGGTGACATAGAATATTGAGAGGTAGCCAATCAAGGGTAAGATGGATTTAAATAATGTTTTTTAGACATTTTAAAATAATATAATTCTTTATTAAGACTCAAAGACTCAGGTAAATCATGAAGATACAGTCATAGTCAAACACATGAGCCTGTCTTGAAAGAAATAGTAAGTTTAGGGTACCTACACATGGAATAAAGGATTGAAAATTAGTGTGCATAATCCTTATGAAAAATTAAAACTATTAATGTATTTATATATGTAGTTTTTCAAGTGTAAGTTCCCACTATTTTGACACAGTCATCAACATGTCCTTTCAAGGTCACCATTGGAGTAGGCAGGCTTCTTAAGGAGTTTAAGGTGTGTTAGAAGGGTTGGAGATTCATTGGAATGTTTTAAAATGATTAAAATATGTTATTGAATCTTCATAATATTTTTAAATATTTTTCAAACTCAAATTTATATGTAAATCATGCCCTTGAGGACTAAAACAAGTAAGCAGGCCCATAGCACCAAAAGGCATTTTTTACCTATCAAGAAATATGACACCTAAAAATTGATTTTATGACATTTTAAAGGTCCCAAAATTATTATTTAAATAATTTATAATCAATGTCGAAGTAATTTTTAGTCCATTACAATAAATTTGAATTCTACAATTATAGACACCCATTCAAGCCACCTGATCAAATGCTTGTATATTTCACCACATGAATATTTTGGCCAAATGCACTTAGAATTATTTTAAGAACCATATAAACTTATAATTAATGAAAAATTTAGGTTGTTTTATGGGATTTTATTTATGAACAATCACTAAGAGTGTAAACATGCCCAGAATGCTTGTAAACCCTATAGGCAAACTTCTTCACATGGCTATATTTTCATACCTTTTGCATGGGAACCCAATATTATTAGGGAATTTTAGGGGGTATGTATAATAAAAATTCATTTAAATAAGTTTGGATTTGAATTTATGTTCTTTATTAACCATTTTTAAGAAGGTTTAGCTCCAAAACCCACATAGTGACCAATTTTGCAAAAAGTTGATCTTCTTGCCATCAAAACCTCATGGATCAACTTAAAACCTATTAAAGCATGAATTAAAATAATATATGGTCCCATAAATGATTATTTTTTTAATTTAAATATATGGATCATAGCATAAAATAGATTGTTGATAAGAAAAGCATAAAAGATGAGGTACAAGGCAATTTACATGAAATACAATTCATGGAGGTTAAAGCATAAGAATTTTTATACATCTTAAAATAATAAATTTATCATAAATGTGTACCAAATTTGAGATTAAAATAATATATTTTCAAAGAGATAATGGAAACCCAAATATAATGACACCAATAGGAAGGCATAGAAAAGGTAAATTAGAATGTAGTATGCATGCTTACCATCATTTTTACCTTCTCATAACTCCAATCCAAGATTTGTATGCTTGAATATGATTTTTGGATTGCTTGGAGATTCTTGAAAATGGATTTTATATGCTTGATATATGACTTTCTTGTGTTATGATTTCACTTCTTCATTCCTCTATTCATTAGCTTGAGAAAGTGAGGGTGTGTTAGTTTTAAAGATTCATGGAGGGAAGATCAAGATCTAGGGTGGAGGATTTTCCATGGAATTTGTTAATTCCATGGAATCCTATAGAATATATAATTCTAGAGGAATAGGGCTAAAATGGAGAGATTTCTAGAACTCCTAATTCTAGAAATCTCTTCATAGGGTTTTAGAGGTTTAGGAAAGGTTAGTGTAGGGTGGTGGGTGGTTAGGTAGATTATTTTGGAATTTTTAATTGGAAAGTGGGATTAGGGGTAGGTTTATTAGATAATAGGTTTTATTTATGGATTTAAATAATAGGATCAAGATTCTTAGGGATGTAGGAATACCTAAGGGATAGGCTAGTAGGTGGTTAGGTGGGGTTATGGGAATTAAAAATTCCCATATAATAGATAATTGGAATTGGATTAGGATAATGGTATATCAGAGGGAATTAATCGAATAATGGGATGGGCTAAGGTTATTGAAATGTATATTAATGTAAGGATATTATATCTATTTTTAGGAATGGGAATTAGTGTCGACTAATAAGAATATTAGTCAACTGTAATGGAGAAAGAAATTTTAGGTGTATACATTTTGCCCCTCTTTGAAAGGGCATTATGAGTGGAGTGAAGTAGGAGTAATGGTCTTTCAAATAAAAATCATGTCATGGATGAATGTTAGTAGATTATTTTTTTGGATATGATTCCCCCTCGAGGGGACATGTGGGGAAGAATTAGTAGGATGGTCACTTGAAAGAAGAAACATGGGGTGGGATGCAATGGATAGACAAGGGGTTGGGATGCCAAATGTGGGATAGAATATTAAGAGGATGAGGTTGACATGAGTAATGAGATGCAAATTGATATTAATGCCTCTAGCAAGGACACATGCACAAAAAATAGAGGTGATGGGTGTCACAGTTATAAACACATCTCAAACAAGGACACATGCATGGGAATTAACCATAACATGATGATGATAAAATAGAAGGCCACAAGCTTGAGATTTATCTCAATCAAGGATGCATGTAAGGGAGAGCTATAGGCTAGGATAAGATGATTTGATAAGATACGATAGGTGTATCTCAAGGCTAAAATTTATCAATATGATGATAATGACAAGAAAGAGTCAGGGATGTGATTGAGTGACCAAATGATTGGGATGATGGCTCGAGCAAATGAGCATGTAAGAGGGCGATAGGGGTCAGTTGGGGTTGGATAGGATAGGAATCTAGGTTGGATTAGGTCGATGGGAAGGCTAGCTAGGAGAGGGGTGGGTTTGATATAGGCTAATGGTGAATTTGGGAGGTCATTTGCACTCTTTGTTTATGGAGATCTAGAGCTTGAGATGAGAACCATGGAATGCATTCCTTGATATTCACATTATGTTGAGTGAGTTTGGACATATCAATAGGATCCTGAGGTAGGACCACTAGTGAGTGTATCTCCCATTCTTTATTTTTGTTGATTATTTTAGTCTTTTTAGGGTATAAAATAATTAGGGCATCACAGACTTACAATCTTATGATTGTGAATTGTGTCTACAATCACAGTATTATAGATGTGAGTAGTGGGATTGGGATTGAAGATAGTGATATTAAAATCCCATATAAGGAGATTAGAGGGATTATAATCTTGCTACTAGGGGAGTAGTAAGATTGCAATCCTACTATTAGGGGAGTAGCAAGATTGCAATCCCATTACTAGGGAATGATGGGAATGTCATCCTGTGAAAGGGGAATAGTGGCATTGTAATATCATGATTGAGAAGTAGCGGTATTGAAATACCACTATTGGGGGTTGTTTAGAAATACTAGCAAGGTCATGATATGGGATAGGTGGGCAAAAGGATTAGGGAGGATTGGTTAGGGAGTAGATGTCTTTGGTTAAGGGATTAGGCTAAGTGGGTAAGATAATGGCAAGATGAGGTAAATAGGGAAAATGGGGAGATGAGTGGACTAATTATGTGTTCATAATGCAAGAGTGCTTAGGCATATTGGCATCTCAATCAAGGAACCTAGAGGTCCTACATTAGATGTGGCAGGTGATGTATGTGGAGTACAAGGTTCTAGAGATGATAGGGATACATGATGTAGAGACCATGCCACCAACTTAGATTAATCGAGCATTAACCACAATGTTGTTGGAGTGATGGCACTCAGAGACTAGTTCATTTCATTTTATGACTGGGGAGATTATTGTTGCCTTGGAGGATGTTTATAAGATTTTTCTTTTACTAATGACTAGTTTTAGGATCTATTGGAGGTCTTAGATGGTGATCTAGATGTTGTAGTAGTTGGGTGGTAGTTTATAGATTGGTGTGTATGATAGATCAATTAACCTTGATCAATGCTAATGGAATGGGTCTTTATATAGACTGACACTAGTGGTTATGGCTCTTATATCTAGAATTATAATGTTGGATAAAAGTGGGAGATGGTTTCATCTTGGCTTAGGAGAGGTTGTGGTAGACATGGTTCATGATCAATGAGTATTTGTATGGGGACCTATCATGTTATCTCACTTATATAGGGAGCTACATCTTGGTGCTTATATGGGTGTATGAAGCTTTATGCCATCATTATTATTGTAGATATAGAGCTAGGAGCACATTGTAATTTAGTGGCCATTAAGGGTTCTCATTGATTTATAACTAGGATAGGTGGTGGAATGTCGATGCCATGTGGTGGTAGGTGTGGTACAAGAGCTTGTAGGGGATTTACTCTTTCATAGGGAGGAATTCAATAGCTTGTGTCCTGAGTAGATTACTTGGATGCCATACCAAGGCATTGTGTTATGTTAGGGAGATGAAGTATGTACTTAGTTCATGATGACCCCCTACTATATCACTAGAATATAGGACTATGTGATTGAGAGATATAGACTAGATTAGGTCCATCACCAATTTGGTTTTGTTAAGGATGTACTTGATCTTGAGCATATTTTTTCATAGAGTGTGTGGGAGAGGCCACATTAGGGGAGGATTATGGTGAGATTGGATGATGTCTTTCATTATTAGAACTTATCACCATTTTAGTGGGAATTTATGATAATTATACCAAAGCCAGGGGTCACAATTGAGTATCAAGCATGGTGGCAAGGATGAGTATTGAGGTAGTTAACTTGGCCTCTTGTGATGATGAGGAGAGTAGTACAGAGGTCTATAGTAGCACAAGCTCACATTTAAGAGTGAGCATGATAGTAGAGACAAGGACCAGCCTAAGATATGATGGATATTGATGTAGGGGGTGATGGGTAGGGATAGGGTGATACGCAAGGATATGGTTTAGATCAACTAGTTGTATAGGCACCTAAGTAGCCATCTAGAGGAGTAGGACCATATTAGGCACCATAGATTCCTATATAGTAATCTGGAGGAGTGGGACCATCTTAGGCACCATATATTCTTAAGTAGTCATCTAGAGGAGTGGGACCATCTTAGGCACCACATATTCCTAGGTATCCATCTAAAAGATTAGGACCATAGATTCTTATGAAGCCATCTGGAAGAGTAGGACCATCTCACCCTAGCTAATCTAATGATGATGAGGCATTGATTTCTAGATTACAAGAAGAGATCTAGGCTTGAGTGGTAAAGATTGGGGGTATTAGTCAAGAATGAGACTAGCTTCATGCACAGTTACAAGTTGTAAGGGTAGAGGAGGAGGGGAGACTGACCCAGGTAGAGGGATAGATTTCTAGCTTAAAAGTGTAGGTGGCTCAGTGAGAGAGTGAGTTATCCCATCTATAAGTAGAGATAGTAGGTTTGTAGAGTCAGATATGTCAGCAAGATACCCAACTTGAGTATGCATAGTCATAGATTGTAACTTTATAGGGATATTCAAATGGGTCCCAAAGATAACTGGTGTCACTTCATGGATGAATTCAATATTTGTAAGGGGAGCTAGTTATGGTTGATAAGGCTCAAGATGATAAAGGTGTAAGCCTTCAGGGCTAAGGGATGATGGAGATGATGGACTAGATCATGTTATTGACATGGGAGGCTTAGTATTATCAAACTCTTTAAGAGGTAATAGTACCTTTAGAGCATAGGGCAGGACCTTTTTAAGTGATCCAGTCATCAGTGAGATAGCCCTCAAGGAGTAGGGGGTCGAGGCCACCACCATCACCTTAGCCATGATGGATAGTTTTATGATGTTCATATGAGGACATTATTTTATAAATTATATAGGAGAGATTATATATATATATATATATATATGATGATGATGATGATGATTCATTCTTTTCAGATTCATGTGCTATGATGGTTATGTATATTGATGTGATTGCATGTGTTTACATGATGGCTCATGATGATTATGTTCTTTATATTTATGATGATGATCTCCTAATTGTAAGTATTTATGGTGATGTATATTATGATTTCATGATTATGTTGTGATGTTTTATGTTATTTTATGGTAAATGTAATGTGATGATGATGTGATTGTGAGATATTTATTATGATGGTGCTTATGGCAAATTGATATGATGAGATTGAGTTTTTATTAGTTTGTGTTACGATATATGTGAGATGGGATATATTAGTTATGATGTCTCATTGTGATGTTTAATGGACATGTTATTGATTATGATGATGAATATGGTGATGTACTTGATTTTATTTACAATTTTATATTGTTATATGATATGGACCATGTAATGAGCGATGTGCATATTTTTGTGATTTTTGTTAGGATGCATATGAGTGTGATGGGTGCATATGATGGGATATTTTTAATTTATGTTTGTCTAATGGACATGGATCTTGTTTCATGATTTTATTTTATGGTTTGGCACTCCTACATCATTGTAGTGAAGGACTATGGGATGAGGATAGATAGGAAAGTTTTGGTTTATGGTTTTTAGGGGGATATATCTTGGTATTGATTGGTAGGATTGGGGCTTGTGAAGATTGTCAAGCATCTATGCAATCCATGTTAATGTCTCATCTCTATGAGATATGCCAATGGTCTTGACAAGGCCATGATATTTATATTAAAGATGCATAGCGAGAACTTCATTTAAAATGGGATGAGTCATTCATAAGTATTTACTTTGATGGTTAATCCTTGACATCCTTGTTATTAAAATGTATAAACATATAAAAATTAAAATAATCAAAAAGACAAAATTCCATCACATTTACATCAATACAATAATCACATAAAAAACACACACATGCTTAAGTATAAAACATTCACAATCTTCTAGATGGTTACGAAATGGGGATGGAAGCCAAGGGTGGGGATGATGAAGATATGGGAGTGATAGTGGTTGAGGTATCCTTGGGCATAGAAATGTGACCAAGTGTTGCCTACATAGTCTAAAGTACCTCAAGCCAATGTAGTTATAGCTAATAGATGATGATGAGGAATAATGGTTGAGAAGTGATGATGATGATGGTGACTAGGAAAATAGATAATAATGATGTAGTGATAGATAACTAATTGTAGGTGATATGGGAACATAGTACATATGATATATGGATAAGGTTTGAATCATAAAGCCCAAAATAAAGGGGATTAGACAATCTTATTAAGAATCAAAGTCATAATAACCCCCATGTTCTGTTGACCTTTGCTAATGATAGTGGGAGTGTATGGTTGCATAGATGACAAGGATTTGACATGATGTGACTAACACTAATAAGAGATATATCTATCATAGGAATCTTGGCTAAAAGCATGGATATATATTGATGGGGTGATAGAGGATATTGAGGATATGGATAATGTCTCCAAGGATAGGTAGATGATTTGAGAAGATTTTTCCAACAAATGCCCCAAAAGTAGCCCTTGTTGCTTCTATGATAAAAGACACATGATTCCTTGTTATATATTCCCACTTAGGTATACCAAGGCCAAGCTATCCTTACCATAGCACTGGGAACTAGTTTTTACCATGGTACTTGCTCAAGGTGCCAGTGAGCTAGTTTTCACCATTAGATAATTTTTTTATTTTTATTTTTACATATATAGATAGATGGGATGGATGGGATGGATGGGTCCTATAGATGAATGATATAGGAACTAAGCATAGAAATACTTTAGATTCATGATGTTCATAGGATCATCCAATTCTTCTCCCTCAAGTGTGGCCAACTTATATGCTCCAAAGCCAAATTTGGAAACAATGATGTATGGACCCAACCAATTGGATTCAAATTTTCCCTTCTTGTCTCTTTCTAAATTAGTGTTCTTATGATTTTCCTTAAGGACCAATTCACCTACTTCAAACTCCTAAGCCTAAATCTCCTTGTGGTATTATTTCTCTAGATTATTTTGATACACTCACAGGTGATTTAGGGCTTGCTATCATTTTTCATTAAGGAGTTCCAACTCTTATAGGTGCTCTTATTAGCAATTGTGGTCAATAATTATGCCTCATAATGAGAGACAAAGATATGGGAGCTCTACTTTGATGGGTAATATTGATTTAACTCCATATACCAAAGCATATGGGATGGCCCTTATGGGTATGCAAACATTAGTGTGATAGGCCCATAATTTTGGATATAATTGAATATGCCAATCATGCCCAACTTGATTAACTATCTTTTTTAGGATTTTGAGCAGGGTCTTATTAGTTGATTTTTTTTATCCATTACCTTAAGGATAATATGGGTAAGATAAATGTTGTGTGATGTGGTAATTTTGATAAAGGGCCTCAACATCTTGATTCTTGAAAGACTTGCCATTGTCTGAGATAATATTGGTAGGAATGCCAAAGTGGCAAATGATTTAATTTAGAATGAATTTGGATATATGGAGGCTAGTTGTGTAAGTCAATAAAATGGCTTCTACCCATTTCATAAAATATTCTATAGCTATGATAATAAACTTATGCCCATATGAGGAAGTAGGATTAATCTTGTCAATGAGATCAAGGCCCCATATAAAGAAAGGCCATGGGATCATGATGGGATGT